>OZ024821.1:77724689-78197189 GCA_964016985.1 Anodontia alba | reverse complement strand
GTCTCCGACTAGCCCAGAGAGTGGTAAATGTTATGTTTTAGTACTAGTCAAAACCATCCTAATAAGGGCATAACAATTGATCATGATGATGATGATGATGAGATGGTAATGATGATGATGACTTCTTCTAATTTTCAGCCAATGAGATTACTTGATCCAGGCTTTTACACAAGCTTACATATTGAATGACAAACGGTGCAGATCCAGATCAGTTGGCTTCTTCAGAAGACAAACGATCTGGATATACAGTTTGCAAAGGCTGGGAATTTCCGGGTTCAGCAGGACAAAGGTTTAGACAGATTTATGCTGTAAAACATGTTACAAACAAAATTGAAAATCTGGGCTAAAAATAAAACGTCATGACGTTGCATCGACGTTGAGGCGACGTTATATTTACGTCATGTGCCCGCTGGGTCATAGCCCTGTATCGCTTACCTGAGTATTAGACGCTTCGAATCAGATGGGCTTTTGGTTCAGCAGAAGAAGTTCAGAATGGCTCTTGAAGACTGCGGCTATGGCTGTCATCTTGGACTTCTGCTCGGAACGACTGTAGCTATGTTTGCTTTACAAATCATCCCGATACTTCCTACTAAATTTCCAGTCAATTTGCCTTTTGGTGCACATCACGAAAACATGCCTATATAATTTTGACCCCTTAATCCCCACTTTTATATAGTGAAACTGGGATTTACACTGTTATACATTATTTTTCTTATTTTGCTAAAAATCATAGATCGTGGTAACGAGAACCAACAATCTATGTTTTGAGCAGAAATATGAAAAATATCTTTCTTTTTTTTCTGAAAATTTCCTTTTTTTTTTTTTTTTCTTTTTTTTTTTACTTTTGTTTTAAAATTTTCAAAACATTTGAACAGGTATGTTTTCGTAGTGAGGCGAAGTCCAAAATATATTTGCAAGATGGCAGCCATCTTGAATTTCTTATCGAAATGATTTTAGCTGTTTTTGACTTACAAGTAGCTAAAATAATACCTACAAAGTTTCGAGTCAACTGGCCTTTTGGTTCAGAAGAATAATTTCAAAACAGATTTTCCAGATTACTACCGTGGTGGCCATGGTGGATTTCCAATCGGAATGATTTTAGCTCTGCTTACCACATCGATATTTTTTATCAAATTTTTCGGTTCAGGAGAAGTTTAAAAAGAAAAAAGATTTTTAAAATGCCAGCTATCTCTGATTTCTGATCAAGATGAAATAAGCTATTACTGATCAACGAGTCAAACTGATACTTCCTATAAAGTTTCGAGTCAATTGACATTTCGGGGGAGAAGGTTCATAATATGCCCCGTTTATATGCCTAAGTTTGCACCTAAGGGCAAATATACCCCTAGGGGTAAACTTGTCATGTAAACGCATTTGCCCCTAGGGGCAAAATTTACCCACGTGGGTAAAATACCCCTGCTCAAGGATAGGGGCAAATATATATGCCCCTATGGGTATTTTACCCCCAGGGGTAAATTTCGACATGTAAACACAAGGTTTAATTTACCCATAGGGGTAAATATTTGGAAATATGTTTGGAATGCCTCAAAATACATGTATACAATGTTTATTTTGCATAAATTTTATTTGTTTATTTACTTGATGTCTGCAGATATACTTGTACCAATTTATGTTTGCAAGTTGTGGTCAGAAGTGGGTTATTTGACAAGAATACTATTATGCTAGTAGTAAGGATACTGATTCATTTATATTTTAATGTTATAGTGCTGGTCAAGTAGCACGCTCTTGTGCTGATCTATAATTAAATAATGTCATCAGGAAAGTTTTCGCAGAAGATATTTTAACCAATTTGATGACTTAAACTAATTCCCATTTCTTAACGCTTATCGTGGCGGGTAAATTTTTTAGCAAACAACAACTTGAAATATTTTCTTATTACTACCAGAAAATAGGCTTTGACATTTCATGAAAATGGTATCATCCCTTATTTTCTGAAAAAAAAAAAAAAAAAAACAGGGAAATACTACCAATTTGGCATCTGTTAATTTAGCCCAGAGAGCCAGAGTGTGGTAAAGGTTAATGACTAAAGAAAAATTACCAGGTTACAGAAATGTCAGATATTAAAAATGATACCGGATCAGACTGTATATCTGTTCATCAACCTCTGCACAGTCTGATTATGGTCGTAGGTACTCACACACATGGCATTTCAACAGGTCAGTATGTAGCAACCACTTGAGTACAGCCACAAGTGGATTGCAATGATAATTGACAGTCGTTACCGATGAACTGTGAATTAGTTTATCTTTATATTCAGAATCCTATCTGTAAGTAAGAAATACCATGACCAGACTGTGCAGATCTATGGACTTGTCATCAGAACTGAGTTCCCTGTTAGTTCCAGTTTCTGGTCCTATGCAAATTAACATTTAACATTTTCATAGTCTGACCTGAATTATAAAAAGCCATGTCAAATAATTATTTTTTATGTATTATTGTTATCTCTTTTCTTGACTATTACCATTTAGTTCTGTTGATTAATGCTTGTTTCAGATCTAAAGCACATAACTAATGTGTGGAAAAATGTAAATATGTTACTGCAAATAGAATCTAACTTTATTACATATGTGACCTGCATACACGCAGATGGGCCTGCACATATGGGCATAATCAGGTCTACATTGTTTGCATAGACCCTGCTGATACACAAGCTGACCTGGGTGTACCCTGTTCGCATATGTCAAAAGGTCAGTTTCTATTTAGAGCGCCTCAAATGATTATGGGATCAGCCTGCAGGCTGATGAACATATCTATGTACATGCGCACAACATGTCCATTGGTTGTATTGGGGTTTAATGACACGTCAACCCTTGTGGGTCATTTTGTGTCATCTTCCTGAGAAAGGGAGAAAAGAGATAGAAGAGAAAGTAGAGAAGATGAAAGAGTGGGATAGGGAAGAAAGAGGGGAATGAAAGAGAGTGAAGGAACAGAAGAAATAATAAAATTCCCCCTATACCCTTACCTGCTACAAGGACATCAGGCCTTGCCCAGCTGTAAGCCAATATCAGTTGGATGCCCCGGTGAAAAAAGCTACAGGCCACTTTTGCCTCACCCAACCACCCCCATCAGTACATGTACAGTATAGTGGCATAATTGCTTTGTTTACAGCAGAAGCAGAATATTATAAATCCTGCCCAAACGTTAACGGGGCTATACTGTCTTGCTGCTGGGGAATATTAGCAAAACATTTTGGAATACAGCAGTAAAATATGGAACATTATATTACTGACCACCAAATAATACTTATTTCTTTCATCCGAAACTTTCTTTCCCTACTTATTGCAGCAAACTGCCCCTGAAACTTTCCCATATAATTCATTTTTGATAATGCAGATTAACACAAAGCACTTTACCCTGGGTAAAATTTTCAGCAGACGACATTTTGATATATATATATGTATATATACATATATTTTTTTTTTTTTTTTTTTTTTTTTTTTTTGTTGTTGTTATTTTTCCCAGGATACAGGATTTGATATCTTATGCAGATTGTCTCCAATGGAGACAATTTGCATGAAATTCAAATCCAGATCTCTGGAAAACTAGAAAAATATCATCAATTTGTCATCTGCTAAACATTCTCAGAGAGTTAAGGTTAAAGAAACAATGCTGCTATTATAGATTGGCTTTTAAATAAAAAGAAAACTATTATTTGTCCCTTCTTCCTAAAACACATATAAACGCAACCGTTTACCCATAAGGGTATTTAACAAGGCCGCGATTAAAGCTGAAAAATTGAGTTCTTAATCATAAAAAAAGGTAAGAGAAAAGTCCAGGGAGTGCCACAATCACAAACCGCAAACTTAAAAAATACATTCTGTCAATGGCAAAATTGGACTAGGCAGAGTGCATAAACAATACACCTTCCCAAGGGGTGGGAAGTATGTATGTAAGAGCGTCTCAAATCTTCACAAAACTAAGACCTACCCCCAGCACAATAACAAGTGCGAATTCAGAGACTCAGTCAATGTAAGGCCCCAGCTACTCCATACGGCGGGGGGGGGGGGGGGGGGAGGGCAAGGAATACGGGTGATAAAACATAAATAACGGACGATAGACGACGCACGGACACAGGTGCAAGGATTGTGCCTGTTATGGTTTCGCACCCTGAGACCCCCTGCACTGAAATATAAAACTGAACAACAATAATAAGAGGTAACATCGATGCGCTCTTTGTGATTTATTGAACACTGTGTCAAGGCGTACAATAAATTATCGCATTTAATTCAACAAACCTCCGCTTCGCCCCCAATCCCCCAATAAATAAACAAATAAATAAATTAATTAAAAAATAAATAAATAAATAAAAATGCAAGTGTGGTGTATTTGCTGGAGCAGACCTATTTCTCAGGCCAAGATAAAACTGAACAGAAGACCACAACAATTCATTATCAGACATCCTTCGAGTCCATGTATGTATACAAATAGGCGTCCTAGCCATATTAGGCGTTTAGGCTCCATAATCAGACACAAATAGGATCACTATCCATTTATTTTCCAAATTTCACGCTTTTAATTTGAAATGTAAATACTCATGACAACCATATATTGTAACCATATATTTATTCAACAGATATTTTCGATATACCACTGAAAGAAGGATGGGGAACGTTTTCAAAACTGCTGAAAACGGTGTTTTTGTCACCATCTGGTCTTCAGCTGACATGTCCGTTCCGATTTCTGTGGCATATTTAAAGCATTTCTTTTCTGCATTATTCGTGAGACTAACACAGTTTAATTTAAGTAAATAAATATTGTTAGGGTTCCGTAGCATTGAGGTTTCACTGATATATATGACCATAACTATTATTCGCCTAACCTTTTCAATGTCCTACTCGCCGTTTTTATTGTTTACTACAGATAGGCTACGTTGCTAGAACAAATAGGTCTCCAGAAAGGCATTTTTGCACAGATAGGCTACGTAACGTCTACATACCGTGTTTATATATATTTTTAGTTTTGATAAGACTACATAACTTATTTTTATTCAGTTTTAGCTCACCTGAGCGCGAAGTGTTAAATGTGAGCTATTTTGGTCAGTCAATGTCCGTCGCACGTCGTGCGTCGTGCGGAGTCAACAATTTGCTTAAAAAGCCTATTCCTACACCCCTGGGCCAATTGACTCGAAACTTGGTAGGAAGCACTGGACGTTTGCCTTTGGTGCGAAATGCATCGTCGCCGTCAGCTATCGGGTCATCGTGCTCCACAACACGTACGCTATTTGCTTAACCCATGAGAAACTAGGTCATTTCATTGTTTACAGCGAAAAAATATATTGAAACCTGCGGCGGAGACTGCGTCAAAAACATTAATAATAAAATATAATAGAGTCTGAAAATAATTCCCATTACACCAGGAAAATAATCCAGTACGTAGTGTGTAAATATGTAATATGTGGCTCTTCTTTTTTTTTTTTTTTTTTTTTTTTTTTTTTTTTTTTTTTTTTTCATTTATGAACTCCTTCGTGTTGCACGTGCTTAATAAGGCGTTGACCGGTTTCTTAAGGTGTGGCCTGGTTTCGTCATGGTGAAGCGGAAATTTCATTGACTGGCTGTCACAGGGTCATTGAACTCATGCGACACAATGATGATAGTATTTACATGTACTATACTATGCACTACATGCTAGTTGTTAGTCGCTAGTTTTAATGTCAAAGCGTTTCCAGATTACTATCTGTCCATCTATTTGAATATTTATCAGTTTATCACAATTCTATCTATCTATCTATCTATCTTTCTATCTAATCATCAGTATATCAAAATGTAATCTATCTATCTATCTATCTATCTATCTATCTATCTATCTATATATATATCTATGATAGTAACGCTAGCAATTCTGCTCATCCAAGATACATTCACTTGTGATTTAGGTCACTATCATGAATTGCAACGTCCTTGTTCTTATGCTACAGATATTATCCATATTACTATGAAGTTACGGTAACCGTCTTAACTGCAACTTTGTACGTTTCATTTCCTCTGATGCAATGTTTGAATTTGAGAGCTTAAAGTACTTTTGACTTGACTTGGCCTAAACCAAAATGCCTATTGACTCGAAACTTTTAGGAAGTATCTGGGCATTTGACGATCAAAAATAGCTAATTTTTTTCCAGTGGGAAATCCAAGATGGCCGCTATCTTGAATATCTGTTTTGCGCTTTTTCTTGCCAAGGCGGTCATCTTGAAATCTATGTTGCCCTTCGTCTCCTGAATAGAAATGCCAACTGAGTCGAAACTTGCTGGTGAATATCGGAGCAACTTGCAGATCAAAATTAGCTGAAATCGTTCCGATCGGAAATCCAAAATTGCCGCTTTGGTGGCCATCTATTTTGCCCCTCTTCTCCTGAACCGAAAGAACAACTGACTCGAAACTTGGTAGGTTGTGACGGGAGGCGGCCATCTTGAAAATCTATCTAATTTTTTTCTCCTGAACTCAAAAGCCAGTTGACTCGAAAGTTGTTAGGAAGTATCAGGGGGATTTTAAATAAAAAAATATCTAAAAACACCTAATAACATGTATACAAAATGACTTCGCCAGAGCGACCGTCTTGAAAATCTATTTTGTTCTTCTTCACTTGAACTGACTCGATGCTTGATAGGAAGTATTATGGTGACTTGCAAATAACAAGAAAAAAATTAGTCGTTCCGACCGAAAATCCAAGATGGCCGCCACGCATCTTAAAAATCGTTGTTTAACTTCTCCTGAAACGAAAGATCTATTGCATTGGAACTTGGTAGGAAGCATCAGGCTGACTTGCAGATCAAATATAGCTAAATTCGTTCCGATCGGAAATCCAAGACGGCCACCATCTTGAAAAACTATTTTGTCCTTCTTCTCCTGACCAGAAAGGTCAATGGACGAAACTTGGTAGGAAATATCGGAGTAATTTAAAGCTCAACTAGAAATGTGTCCAAAAGACACTGATGCCCCCGCCTGGAAACTTTAAATGCAAATTGCTAACGCCAGACGCGGATAAAATTGACTTACTGACGGACGGACGGGAATAACACTATATGCCCTTTTCCGTCATTCTTCGAATGGCGGAGGCATAGAAATAGCTAAAGTCGTTCCGATCGATAACATAGCGGCACTCTTGGAAATCTATATTGCCCTTCGTCTCCTAAACCTAAAGGCAATCTGGGTAGGAATTACCGGAGCAATTTGCAGATAAAAATAGCTAAAACAGCGGCCATCATGAAAAAAGATTTTGCCTTTCGTCTCCTGAACTGAAAGGCCAATTGACTCGGTACTTGATAGGAAGTATCAGGTAACTTGCGGATCAAAAATAGCCAAAATTGTTTCGATCGGAAATCCAAGATGAACACTGTGGCCCCATCTTGAAAATCTATTTTGAACTTTTTCTCCTGAACTGAAAGACCAACTGACTCGAAACTTGGTAGGGAGTATCGGGCCACCTTGTAGATCAAAAATAACTAAAATCATTCCGATCGGAAATCCATTTTTCGCTTCTTAAAAATATTCTCCTGAACCGAAAGGCACACTGATTCAATACTTGTTAGGAAGTAACAAAGCACTGTGTAGATCAAAAAACATTCCGGTCGGAAATCTAAAATGGCGGCCAAGGCCGACATCTTGAAAATATATCTTGAACTTCTTCTCTTGCGTCAAGAGGCCAGCTGAACTGAAACTTCATAGGAAGTATCAGGATGCTTGCAGATCAAACATCGCTAAAATCGTTCCGATTGGAAATCAAAGATGGCCACCATCTTGAAATTTATTTGAAACTTCTTCTCCTGAACCTAAATTCCTACCCATTTGAAACTTGATAGGACGTATCTAGATGACTTGTAAATCAAAAATATCTAAAACTGTTCTGATCGGAAATCTAGTATGGCGGCCACAATCGCCATCTTGAAAATCTATTTTGAACTCCTCCAAAGCGGAAAGGCCAAATGACTCGAAACTTGATAGGAAATATAGAGGTGATTTGTAGATCAAAAGCAACTAAAATCATCCTGATCGGAAATCCAAGATGGTTGACCTTGCAGCCATGATGAAAATCTATTTTGATTTTTTCTCTTGAACCCAAAGGCCCATTGACTCGAAACTCCATTCTGATTGGGAATCAAAGATGACCGTCATGACCCCCATCTCGGAAATCTATATTAAACTTCTCTTCAACCGAAAAGCCAAGACTCAAAATTTGTCTGGTAATCAGGTGAGTTATACAGGTCCACCTTGGCCCTCTTTTATTATATTATGTGTGAACTATGTCACATGTAAAAATTATACAGAACCGGAAATAAAATATACAAACCAAAATAAAAAAATTTTCTGATCATTAATATTTGAACCGAAATACCAGAAAACGTACCTTCGGACATGTCATCACGAAAAAGTATCTACATAATTTTTATCCCCTTAAACCCATTTGTATATAGTAAAACTGGAGCTTACATGAGTATACATTAATTTGTTTTTATTTCTGCTCAAAAATATAGATTGTAAGTATTTGTAAGAACCCCCTCGCCGAGGCGTTCTAACAAATGAACCCCCTCGCCGAGGCGTTCTAACAAATACCCACAATCTATTTTTGAGCAGAAATATGGAAACTACCAGAATTTTCATCTGAAAGTTTTCATTTTTGGTGGTAAAATTCTCAATATATTTGAATAGGCGTATTGATTCAGATCAGAATGCACATTCGCGCAAGCTGCTCAGAATTTTCATTGGGCGCATTTTGGATATCCAAGGATGCAAAGTTTCTTCATGCGGACAAAAACGACTGACCAAACTGCACGGATGCGCTTGCAGATTTGAGTCTTTGTTTGGCTCATATTTCAGATACTACGTTACGGTAGAACCTTCAAATAATGTACAACCTTCAAGTTTAAAATGACAGTACAAAAGAATTAGAGTGAAAAGATACAATGCTCTAGTAACACTGATACAGGCTAAAATGCTTTTGGGTTTTAGTCTTCAGACTGCCGATCATGTGCACCTTTCGTTTGGATTATTGTGTACTTGTTTATGGCCCGTCTAGGGCCCAGTTGTTCAAAGCTAACGACGTCGTTAGTTAACGATTCGTTAAAATTTACATTGAGTGATACGCAAATATGCTGAAATTTTTTGCTAAAAAAAGTGAGTAGCTTTTGCAATGCAAAGCTACTCACATTTTTTCAGCAAAAAATATCAAAATAATGTATATTGAATCCGCTAAAACAGTTAATGAAATGACCCTTAACGAGCTCGTTAAGCTAACGACGCTTTGAACAACTGGGCCCAGATCATTATCTGAAATAAAACAAGCTTTGGTATTGATCATTGGGCTCTAAGAAATAAATATACATCTCCCATTGTTTTTGATGGGTTTTATTGACTATGACTAACCAGCGTTTTCTTTCGGCTGTTATTAAGTGTGTTTAAGCTTAAACGTGACAGCGTTTGAAATAATGAATCTGCTAACTTTGTTTGCATATATTAGTCGTGACGTTGGTGTTGTGTGGGATTGGCACAATTAATCCCTTAACTCTTCCATTGTCATGTACATGGCTCGATAAGTATGACTGACTGAAATTACAATAAAAGCCAAATACATTTGCAGTGATCATCGAAATTCTCAAATTATGGGTACTCTGTAACTTTGACTTTAGGAGAGAAGTCGTCGTTCTTGGTTTATCCTGACGGCGGGCTGCCTTGCAGGAGTTTCCTGATATTTGTCTGATCGTGTTTTGTGTTGATAAATGGAGGAGAGGATGCCACTAGCGCATTAGAAATTATTCTATTTTTCGACTTACGGTTGTTTAGGACTAGTAAAGCCAATTACTGTCAATCTGCTATGTTTTGGACAAGAACAAGCTATCTGTCATTCATTGACCTTTGATGCCATGCTGAATAAAGCCGGTTAAATATTAGGTATTTTTCCATGTTATATCCACTATACGATCCCATGCGCCACTAAGCATTATTTCATGTGTTATATCCACTTAACGATCCAACGCGTCACTATATAAATTAGGGGCGGGCTCTGTGACAGCTCCTAACCGGTTTCGTGACGGGCGGATGATCAATTAAATTTTAATCGATTTAAAATCTGCAAAATAAAAGAACTTGTAACAGACAAGGATAGGACCTGAAGCACTAAAACCATTTGTCGACGCAAGTGTTCTGAACTTACAGAAACTTAGGGAATAGAGAATAAGTGTCAGAAATTGTCAACGTTAGGAACAATGAATGCTATGCTGCATACCACACTTGAAATATTAATGTCTGGTGAACAGTGACATCAATGGACTTGATGATATTTTGAAAAAAAAAAACGCTATACACCCTAGGATTGAACAGGCATTTAAACGTCATATGTCTGAAGGTAAGTCCACACTGATGCGAACAATAGCCCTTCGACGACATGCCTTTGGGTTTTAGCCTTCAGACTGCTAATCAGTGCATCTTTAGTTTGGATAATTATGTACTTGTTTTTTGCCCGTTCAGATTATTATCCGAAATGAAACAAGCTTTGATATTGATCAATGGGCTCTAGAAATTTATTGATATATATATATATTCCATTGTGCTGTTTTGTATGGTTCCTTGTGGTTATTATTGACCAACATTATCCTTCGGCTTTTGTTATGCCCCCGCTATTTTCAATGGAGGGCATATAGTATCACCACTGTCCGTAGGTATGTCCATCCCGTACGTAACACAAATGGTTTCTTTGCGATATCTTTTGAAAGGATTGGCGTATTGGGTTGAAATTTATACACAGGTATATAATCATAAAATGTAGGTCAAGTTCGATTTAGGGTAAAATCCACCGATTATTTTGGAAGTTATGTCCCTTTTTCAACTTTGAAAAAATTTCAGCTTTAAAAAATGGTTTCCGTTCGATATCTTTTAAAAAGATTAGTGTATTGGATTCAAACTTTATACATAGGTATATAATCATAAAATGTAGGTCAAGGTCGATTTAAGTTAAATTCACCTATTATTTTGGGAGTTATGGCCCTTTTTCAACTTTGAAAAATGGGTTCCGTTCCATAACTTTTGAAAAGATTTGTGTATTGGATTCATATTTTACACACAAGCATATAATTATACAATATAGGTCAAGTTTGATTTAGGGTAAAATCTACCAATTATTTTTGGAGTTACGCCCGTTTTCAACGTTGCAAAATAGTTGAAAAATGGTTTCCGTTTAATATCTTTTGAAAAATTAGTGTATTGGATTCAAATGTTATACACAGGTATATAATCATAAAATATAGGTCAAGTTTGTTTTAGAATAAAATCCACAAATTATTTTGTGAGTTATGGCCCTTTTTCAACTTTGAAAAATGATATCTGTTCCATAACGTTTGAAAAGATTAGTGAATTGGATTCATATTTATACACAAACATATAATTATAACATGTAGGCCAAGTTTCATTTAGGGTAAAGTCCACCAATTTATTTTTGGAGTTACGGTCCTTTTCTAACGTTGTAAAATAATTTCAGTTTGGTATCTTTTGAAAATATTAGTGTATTGGAGTCAGATTTAACACACAGGTATATAAATATAAAAAAAGAGGTCAAGTTCGATTTAGGGTAAAATCCACCCATTATTATGGCCTTTTGATTGGTGTATTGGATTCATATTTTATACACAGGTATATAATCATAAAATATGGTCAAGTTAGATTTAGGGTAAAGTCTGACAATTATTATGATAGTTATGACCCTTTTTTCAACTTCACTTTTTGCAAAATGCCTGCGTGTGGGTGAGGATGGCCCTGCGCGGGTACATCTGTGTCATACTGACACATTTCTAGTTGAATATATTTTAAGCTTAACCGTGACAGCGTTTGAAATATTGAATCTGCTAATTATATTTGAATATAATATACGAGACGTTGATGATGGGTGGGGTTTGCATAATTAATTCCTTAACTCATCCATTGTCAAGTACATGGCTTGATAAGTTTGATTGGCTAACATTGCAATGGAAGCAAACTACCTTTGCAAGGATAATCATAATTCTGAAATTATGAGTAGTCTGTAACTTTGAAGTCAAGAAGAGAAGACGTCTTTCTTGGTTTCTCCTGACGGTGGGCTGCCGTGCAGGAGTTTCCTGATATTTGATAGGTCGTGATTTCTGTTGATGAATGGACGAGGGGATGTTTCCAGCGTTCAAGGTATTAATTTAGGGGACTTGATTTTAATATAATATTTAGAACTTTAAAAGTTGTGAAATCTGCGTCATAAAGGTAATTTAGTCTCATACAGTATTATATCAGAAATAATTCTATTTTGTCGCCTTACGGTTCTTCAGGGCTAGCATAGCCAAGTACTGAAAATCTGCTATGTTTTGGACAAGAACTTGCTATTTGTTATTAATTGATAAATGATGTCATGCTGAAGAAAGCTAATTAAATATTACGTATCATTCCAGGTGTTATATCCACTACACGAGCCAGTGTGCCACTCTATAAGTTAGGGGCGGCTATTGGATACAGCTGTTAATTGGATACAGACTATTTATAAAGAAATAGAGAGAGGGAATGATTGTCAGTCCTTGTTAAATTTCCCGCTATGTAAGCCAGTAAAGCGACAGGCTGGGTTGTCCATATATATATATATACCTTTTAGCTACCAAGAATGTGCAATGCACGTTACTTATTCTGTCTTTTAAACGTGTCACTGCGCAGTTTTTTTGTTGTTGTTGTTGTTGTTTTTTTTCGGTCACGCATGCCTAGTGCACTCCCTACACCCCCACCCCCCCTCCCCCCTTTCCCTTTTCTGGCGAAAAAATGTTCACAATACTGGTTGACCACTTAGATTAGTAATCCTATCCAGTAAAAGTGTGGTTAGATAAACTGACCGCAGTCAACATGACCCCATTGGGTTGAAGGGGTCGTAAAACCTCAACACAACCTAAAACCCCTTCCCCCTCGGAGTAGTTACCTTTATTTTATTTATTTTTTTTTTTTTTTTTTTTTTCAAATATCTCAACACATGTATTAAACAAACTCTTTAAACTTTCTAAGTCGGTGGTACCGGTGTTAGTCTTACTCTTTGTTGCTTTGTGGTTTACTCTACGAGGCGATTTGTTTTAACTAATGCCTTGTGTTATTTGTTCTTATGTTTTTCAGTTCTTTTAGCATGACGATGACCTCGCTTCGGGAAGAGGGAGCTTATCTTAGTGCTTTTCGTACGTTGTTCGGTTTGCGCTTGTTTGGTTTTGTCTGTTTCCTCTTCCTCTTGGTGTCTGGGAAGGGCTGCGGCATGTGATTGTGGCACTACCTGGACTTAACTTTCACTTTTTTTATTTCAAATTTTAATTTCAAGGATAAAACATGTATGTAAATATCACGTAGTTTTGTGTGTGTGTGTGTGTGTTTTTTGTTGTTTTTTTTTTTGTTTTTTTTTGTTTTGTTTTTTTGTTGTTTTTTTTTTGTTGTTATTGTTTTTTTTTTTTTTTTTTTTTTTTTTTTTTTTTTTTTTTTGTTTGTTTGTTTTTTGTTGTTGTTGTTCTTTTGTTTGTTTGTTGTTGTTGTTGTTTTTTTTGTTTTTTTTTTTTTTTTTGTTGCGGTTTTTTTTTTTTTTTTTTTTTTTTTTCAAAACATGGTTAATTAGTTCTGTTTATTAAATCGCTAAATACGTATTTGTAACAATAACGTCTCGGGAATTCAAATTGAAACAGGGGTTAATACTCAGCATGATGCGCACAAACTTCAGCAGACGACATTTTGAAATAGTGTAATTTTTGCCAAGAAAATAGGCCTTGTCGTTTTAGCAAATTGTCTCTTAAGAGTCTTTTACCTGAAAAAAAAAAAATGAAAATATCATCAATTTGACGTCTGCTGAATTAGCCCGAAAGAGGTAACAGCTGATTACCTAAAAGATAAATACACGTGGCTTTTGTTTTTTTGCGCAAATCAGTTTTGTCCTTACTTGCTCCCATATGTAGTCTATAAGCTTTAACCTTTACCATGCTATTGACAAATAGAGCAGACGTTAAATTGACTACATGTTTTTTTTTATATTTTCCAGAAAACTGACTGACAAAGCCTAACTGCTGGGGAAAATAAGAAAAATATTTCAAATGCCATCTGCCGAATATTTGTCCCAGAATCCTAAGCGTTTACTATGCCCATAGTGATCCTTTCTTTTCTTGGGAGGAAGAACAACTTCGAACTCTCCTGTAGAAATCATTTCTTTATGGCAGATTGTTTTCTCTCCATACACAAAGCAGTTTTCATCTCCTTTCATGTACAACCCAACCTGAAATCAGTGATACATTTAATTAACTCTTGTCCTACTGAAGCCGGATATACCTTTCTTCAGAAGCCAACACATCTGGATCTGCACTGTTTGTCATTTCATATGTGAACTTGTATGAAAAGCCTGGCTCAAGTAATCTGATTGGTTGAAAATTAGAACTGGGTATCTTAATTTATTCAGCATGACAAAGGTTAAAGGGACTTGGAACGCTTTTTCGTTTTTCACAAGATAAATAAATATCCCTCGTTACTTTCTGTATGCCGCCATTTTTCACAGGAGAGACAACCCTTGTGACTTCCTGTTTTTCCGCGATTTTTCACGAGGGAGACAAACCTCGTGATTTACTGTTTTTCCGCGGATTTTCTCATGGGTGACAATTCTCCACGATGGGTAATCGCCATATAGCGGCGGCTCTGCAAATGAAATGTTATGGGGAACTCTCGCGCTAAGTGGGGCTCTGAAGTTGTAGATAGTAAACTTTCAACAAAACACGGAAAGGTAGGTACATTGTACGGGAGAATGCTATTCGATGACTGAACCATTTAACTCATGATACATCCACAGAGGTAACCAAGTTTTCTTTAAAATATTTGTCCCGCGGCTAGTCTAATTGCTCAGCTGCATAAGCTGTGAAAAAGCTCATCAGAATTTCCCACAGACCAGCTTTGTAGACTAAGGTGATTACATTTACGTCTTTGATTGCCATTATTCATTCCCCGCTTGTCTAAATCAGTTTTCTGAACGGAACTACACGAGCTCTACGCAAACGAGCCTTGGCCACGTTATGTAGTGCAGCTCCTTTTATGCAGTGTTTCAGGGATAAAAAAATAAAATAAAAAACGTTATTTTGACAGCTGTTTATGGCACTTTTATCCCAATACCTCTTCATGGTTTCATCCAATGTTATTCTGGCATTAGTGATAACAGGTTGAAGGTATAAGGGGCCTTATTACATTTTGAAATTTTGGATATAGCAAGAAGACCTATCACTCTAAGCAGCGATTTATAAAGACTGCGCGGATGCGCAATCTGATCTGCGCCTTTGTTGTTCGCATATGGCATACGACGCAGTTTCGCATGACCTAACTCAAATTTTATCACTGAAAGGTAGGACTGAAATATTCAATGAATATGTCATGTGCAAGGCGATGCACAGTACTAATGTGATAGTACTAACGATTCGGATACCGGTTATTTCGTTCCGATGTCATTTTGTACATGTACCAATGGCATTTCATGCTAGGTTTATTTTAGTCTTTTCGTATCTGGTTTTTTTTTTTTTTTTTTTTTTTTTTTTTTTTTGTTTTGTTTTTTCCAAATTATTAGTCTGTTTGTACCTCTCTTGTCATTTTGTACCAAGGTATCAAATACGAGGGCAAGTCAATAAGTAACCAGCCTATCCCATTTCCAATTGACCGAGACACCCACGATTTTCATGCCTTGATCCCATACATGTTTTAGGCCTGAGGGCAAAATTGCACCCTTATCGTGTCATTCGCTCATAAGATATTGAATGCCAAATATGGCTAGCGATGCAAAAGCAAGCTTTTCGTCAAAAGTTGAGTACCTTGCTGTAATTCGGTACTTGTATTTGAAAGGGAAAACAGGTCAGAAAATACATTGCGAGTTGACCAATGTTTATAGGTCTTCTGCACGATCGTATGCACAAGTTAAATTCTGGGTTGGGGAATTCAAACGCGGTAGAACATCTTTAGAAGACGAAACCAGGTCTGGACGCCCATCAGAGCCACCGATGAAGAAATGTGTAACAAAGTACGGGATCTGGTGTACTCTGATAGGCGAAAGGTGGAAGAAATAGCGAATACATTACACATTTCAACAACTTTACATGATCGCTTGGGTATGCACAAGCTAACAGCCCGTTGAGTCCCAAAATCCCTTAGCGACGAGCAAATGGCAACCAGATAATCAGTATGCACGCATTGTTGAAGCGGTTTAGGTCAAAGGAAGATGATTTCCTTTCACGTCTGGTGACTGTAGATGAGTCCTGGGTCCATTATTATGAGCCAGAGAATAAAGCTCAAAGTCGCCAGTGGATAGGGCCGGGATCTCCGAGGCCAAAATAGTTCAAAACGCAACCCTCTGCTGGCAAGGTGATGGCAACTATATTTTGGTACGCACAAGGCGTTATTATGTTGGACTTTCTAGCAAAGAAAAGTACAATAACAGATGCGTATTATGCAAATTTACTCGACCAACTGAGAACTGCGATCCGTGAAAAACGCCGAGGTAAACTCTCCAAAGGGATTCTGCTCCAACAGCACAATGCGAGAGTCCACACTTGCAAAATTGTTGAGCGGAATGGGTGCGAGCTAATACCGCACCCCGCCTATTCTCCGGACAGCTCCTAATGACTATTTCCTATTCCCAAACTTGAAAAAGGACATTCGTGGACGTCATTTCCGGTCCAACGAAGAAGTCGTGGCGGCAGTTGAGGAGTGTCAGAGACAAGGACCCTGGCTTCTTCAGTTCTGGGCTGATGGCACTGAAACACCGTTGGTCAAAGTGCATCATTCTAGAGGGCAATTACATCGAAAAAGAAGAGATCGATCTCACCCAGAAATAAGTAAGGCTGTTTTTTTGGCTGTTTTTTTTTGTTTTTTTTTGTTTTGTTTTTTTTTTTTTTTTTTGTTTGTTTTTTTTTTTTTTTTTTGTTTTTTTTTGTTTGTTTGTTTTTTGTGTTTTTTTTTGGGGGGGGGGGGGAGGGTGCGGGGGCTGGCCCTCGTATCAAATGAACTACGTCATGAGAAACCGGTTTATGCTATATACGAACAACAAATACGCAAGTTGCTTAGATAATATGATATCTCTTTAGTTTGCAATTCGATTAGCCCAACAAGCTTCTGTAGCTGAGCAGACCGAACTGTTTCTTACCCGGTTGAAAATCCCGAAAAAAAGGTTTTTATGACGTTGTTCAAATAATGAGAGTAAACTCGAAACGCTTGATTAGATTTAATGTTGCTGTCTGTGGGTATGAACTACCGGATAAAAATATCAGAACTGAGTATTAATGTCGTGAATACCTAATAATCTGTATACAAAATGACTTCAAAGATATGTACTATAAAAAATCTTCCTTCTCAATATTGTAGAGTGTATTGTTCCTATTTGATAACTTAAGACGGCCATTTGCGATTTTATAATGTGACCAAGTCATGACGCGAAGCTTATATTTTAAAATGTGAGGGTAGTACTTGCCACAAGTGCGTCCACAACTTCAGAGCCACAGTTCATAAACTGAGCCATACTTCATAAACGGAGCCACATCCCTTTACAATTGAGTTCGTCTAGTATCGTTCAGAATACCGATATGGAGGCCCTCCCAGGGGTTTTGGGGAACAGGGGAGTAACATCATTTATTTCAGGGGAACAAGGGAACAAAAGTCTAAAACTGAAGGGAACCGGGGTACAAATGCTATTTCGAGGAACATGGAACATAGAAAATCGAGATTTTGATGTTGGGGAACAAGGGAAAATACCGTTTTTTTTCAGGGGAACAAGGGAACAGGTAACCCTCCTAGGGAGGGCCCCGATATGGATAAATGTGCGAGGAATTCTATTAACCAATCATGTCAGAGTAACCAACAATGTCTACAAAACTCGTTCGTTTATGGTATAATCTAGTGATCTTTTTTCGCCTTCCATGCAGTTGCATACTTCGACTCGCCTCGAGGCAAATATTATCAAAGAAAATACAGTGATATTTACATACCCGTCCCTGCTTGAGACGTCAGTTGAATGTAATAATAGTTCGTCTGTAATTAGTGACGATGACCAATCTTGATCACAAGCGAGAAATGCTACTGTTTGTGTGTTCTAAGATGGCTGATTAGACCAATTTTAGCTCTAAACTGTCTGTTGCAGATGGAACAACAGAGGTCAGAGCAAGACAGCTCTATTGGTGATGCCTTGGCTCTGGCTTTGCGATGTGCATGTTTCTGCTCAGCTTCGCTGATTCTTTTTGCCTCATATTCACTGGCACTTTTACTGAAGAGGCTTCGCCACTTTGCTCGGTCCTGTGCAATTTGTTCCCCTGACTCTGTTGTATGTTGAAATCCTTGAGGGAGGCTTTGAGGGTGTCTTTGTATCGCTTCTCCTGACCACCATGGGAGCGTTTGCCCATTTCTAGTTCTCCATAGATGATTTTCTTTGACAAATGTTCCTCAGACATCCTGGTAACATGTCCTGTCCATCTTAACTGTGCCAGTTTCAGAAAAGTATGTACACTCTGCATCCCTGCCCTTCTGAGGACTTCTGTGTCTGAAATCCTGTCTTGCCATTTAATCTTTAAAAGTTTTCGAAGGCAGCTTGTATGGAAGTGGTTCAGTCTTTTGGCGTGCCGTTGGTAAACTGTCCACGTTTCGCATGCATACAATAGTGTTGGCCGCACCACAGCTTTGTACTTTCCGCTTTGTCTCGAGCCTGATTACACTTTGATCCCAAACACTACTATGTAGTCGGCGAAATGCTGCACTAGCTTTGACAATCTTGGCATTGACTTCATCATCAATGTGCACGACTCTTGACAATGTGCTTCCAAGGTAGGCGAACTTGTCTACTACTTGCAATCTTTGGCCTTTCACTGTAATGGTTGGCTCCTTTTAAGGCTTGCCAGGTGCTGGTTGATAAACCAACTCGGTCTTTTTGATGCTGAGTGTGGGGTCATAGTTGTCACAGGAGTCAGATACTTGATCTTCACCTTTTTGCATCTTCCCTTCTGTTGAAGCACCCTTTGCCATGTCGTCAGCAAAGACGAACTTCTAGCACTTCTGTCTGCACCTTGAATTTGGCATGCAACCTTCTTACGTTGAAAAGCTTCCCATCAAAGCGATACCATTGTCACCATCCTGGAAAGCAGCTGTAAGCATGGCAGAGACCATCATGCTGAACAGAGATGGGGCTAGTACACAGCCTTGCTTGACACCATTTGTCAAAGGGAATGGATCAGAAAACTCACCTTCATTTTGGACCCGTGCAAGCATACCATCGTGGAACTGCATCACCATTGCTATGAACTTGGTCGGACAGCCAAACTTCGCCATAATTTTCCAAAGACCCTCACGACTGACTGTATCAAATGCTTTGGTAAGGTCAACAAAGGTCATATAGAGGTCCATGTTCTGTTTCTGGCATTTCTCTTGAAGCTGCCTTGCTGCTAGGATCATGTCAATTGTTCCTCTGTCCTTTCTGAATCCACACTGGCTTTCTTGTAGAAGCTCTGACTGTTCAAGGTGTCCATTCAGTCGATTGATAGAATTAGGCAGAGTCTTTCCCAGCTATTGGCAATAAAGAGCTGCCACGATGATTATAACACAACTGAGGATTCCCTTTCTGTTTGAATAGGTGAATAATTGACGCATCCTTGAATTCTTGAGGGATGGCTTCTTTTCTCCACATAATATGAAATAACTCGTCTTCTTTGCAACTGCTTTGTAGATCTCAGCAGATATTGCATCTGATCCTGGAGCCTTGCCAGATGACAGAAGTTTTATTGCTTTTAATGTTTCAGCGACAGTTGGGAACTCGTCAAGCAGCAGATTACATTCCACCTGAGATAGTCTGTTGATAGCGTCATCATTGATAGATAATGGTCGATTAAGAACACTATCAAAGTGCTCAGCCCATCTTTTCAAGATAGCTTCTTTGTCAGTCAGAAGACTAGTTCCATCTGCACTGAGAAGAGGGGTGGTTCCTGAGCTCTTGGGACCATAAACTGTCTTTAGCGCATCAAAGAACTTCTTCATATCCTTTCTATCTGCAAAGGACTCATTAGGAAAACTCGTCTATTCAAATATATTGAAAATTTTACGCACAAAAACTGAGTTTTCAGAGAAAAATTCTCATATTCATCATATTTCTGCTCAAACCATAGACTACAGGTACTCGTTAGAACCGCCTCGCCGAGAACCCTCAATCTATGTTTTTGAACAGAGTTTAGACAAATAATGTATACCCCTCTAAACCCCAGTTTTACTATATAAAAATGGGGTTTAAAAGGGTCTAAATTATATAGGTATGTTTTCGTGATGTGGATTTCATCAGCCTTACTGCTCAGCCATGAGTCTTGCATATCTCTGAGCCAAGTCTGGACTGTCTTACATATATTTGAATATGCCGCCTTATTGGATACTGAGCTAGTATTACTAAGATTTTGGTGTTTCTCTTCAAGGAGTCCCGGGATTTCTTCGTCATTCCCATCAAACCAGTCTTGGTGTTTGCGAGATACTGGTCCTAGGGAATCCATTGCTGAAGAGTGGATGGTGTCTCTGAAGACTGTCCAGTTCTCTTCTCGATCATCTGAACGGAGTTTCATTGCATCTAATCGGCTAAAGATATCATTGAAGAAGGCTTGCCTCTTGCTGTCTTGTTTCAGCTTGGAGACATCCAGTCTCTTTGGCACTTTCTTGACTTGTGATCGCCGTGCAGGCTGCATGCGCAGGTTCCGTTTGCTGACAAAAAGCCTGTGATCTGTCCAGCTGTCTGCACCACCATTAGTCTTTGTCACTCTGACATCCTGTCTGTCCTTCCTTCGTACATGACGTAATCAATGAGATGCAAGTGTTTGGAGCAAGGATGCATCCATGACGTCTTGTTGAGAGTTGGCAGACGGAAAACTGTGTTAGTGAACAGCAGCTCATGCTCTGCACACTTCTTCAAAAGGAGGAGACCATTGCTGTTGCACTTACCTATACCTTCAGTCCCAATCACTCCTTCCCAGGTTTGGTGGTCTGTGCCCACTCTAGCATTGAAGTCTCCCAGGAGGATGAGTTTGTTTGTCCGGGGTGTAGCAGAAATCACAGGATCCAGATCATCATAGAACTTGTCTTTGACCTCATTTGGGTGCATAAGCACTTACAATAGTTGCATGCCTCTTACCAGATAAGGGAAGTCTCAGCGTCAGGTGGTCGTTAATGCCTTTTGGACCAAAAATCCTGAGAGCTTGCTGACAAGGTGTGATTTGATGGCGAAATCTACTCCTGCTTCACGCCGCTCTTCTTTCTTGCGTCCACTCCAGAAGAAAGTATAGCCAGCACAACTTCTTTCAATAGCCCTTCCTCTGCAAGGCGAGTCACACTCAGAGCTGCAATCTCAACTTTGTACTGATAAAGTTCTCTTCCAATTAGAGCTGTTCTATGCTTATTACATTTTGAAATTTTGGATACAGCAAGAAAACCTATCACTCTAAGCAGCGATTTTTAAAGACTGCCCGGATGCATAAACACTTACAATAGTTGCATGCCTCTTACCAGATAAGGGAATTCTCAGCGTCAGGCGGTCGTTAATGCCTTTTGGACCAAAAATCCTGAGAGCTTGCTGACAAGGTGTGATTTGATGGCGAAACCTATTCCTGCTTCACGCCGCTCCTTTCTTGCGTCCACTCAAGTTCTCTACCAATTGGAGCTGTTCTACGCTTATTACATTTTGAAATTTTGGATATAGCAAGAAAACCTATCACTCTAAGCAGCGATTTATAAAGACTGCGCAGATGCATAAGCACTTACAATAGTTGCATGCCTCTTACCAGATAAGGGAAGTCTCAGCGTCAGGCGGTCGTTAATGCCTTTTGAACCAAAAATCCTGAGAGCTTGCTGACAAGGTGTGATTTGATGGCGAAACCTACTCCTGCTTCACGCCGCTCTTCTTTCTGTCTGTCTGAGTCAGCACTGTCCATCAAGGTGCGCACATTCCATGCGCAGATTGTCATAGGTATCACCTTTCTCTTCTTCTTTCTTGCTCGACCGCTAAATGGGATCCCCGCTGATCACGGTTAACTGCCAGAGTTTTTGAAGCAGGCAATTGTTTAGGGCTCCTTTTCTAGCCCCTTCCCCATGCTAAGCGGGTGAGCAGTGCGATCCTAAAAAGGTCAGCTCAGTCGCTCAGTTCGGCTGCCGAATTCCCCATACTGCTACATTCTTGGGGAAAGCGACCATATAGAACCGAGTCGCCTGTGTGCAGGTCCGCAACTACAGCTTCCAGTGTTTCCTCACCTGCTGCTTCGCCACTCGCCCATCGCCACAGGTCTTTTTATGTGGCATGCGTATGTGTGCTTGCTGTTGCAGTGTGTATATAATTAAGATATCATGCTAATTGGATTATAGTGAGGGAGAGGCGCTCAGTCAACCTCACTCTCTCGTCTTGACCTAGCTGGATCCAGAGGCAAGACAGTGTCAAGACATCTGGAGCTAAGCCCGCATGCAGTGGATGACCATGACTTCTTTAGTGCCTTGTCATGTTCTTAATGTTCCACAACATGCTGCTGCATCGCCGTTTGGGCCATTGAATCAGAGAAATTATTTCTTCCGCCCCAACTACCGAAGCAGACTTTACATAGCTGGAACAGACAAATCCAGATATGTAAGATTTTGTTTGGAGTTACCTTCTCCTAGATGGATTTCAGACCAGGGCTTAAGGGCAGTTGAATGACACAGCCATCGAATAGCAGTCTTTTGTTTTCTCGTTATACCCATAAAAGTTTGCACTAGTCCTGGGAAATCAAGATAACAGGCTATTCATAATAGCGATATTCTTGGAAATGATGTCAGAGTGCCGTTAGCGGGTTATCTATATCACCTGGACTGTGATATTGGTAAACAGTGTAGAACCAGATCAGACACTACTACAGAAAGCGGCGTCTGATCAGGGTCTGCACTGTTTGCTTAAAGTACATGAAGTTAAGGTTTAAATGAAACAGTGTTGTCACCGTTCAGGACCATTTTCCCAGTCTACACTCAGAGACAACAGACCCACCTGTGCTGTCAGGGCTTTGATATGATTATAGGGATCAAACATGGTTTTTCATGCATTTACATTCGCTAGGTCCCGTGGGAGGTGTTGAAAACCGAGGCGAAGGCCGCGGTTTTCAACACATCTCAAGGGAGCTGGCAAATGTTAATGCATTGAAAAACCATGTTCGATCGCTATTATTGCATAAAAACTGAAAACATTTGCTACGTTTCGCGTTATTACTTGCACTATTTTATTTCGCCTTTTCACATATGTCTCGCGAACGTAATTTCCACGGACTATGCTCGTTCTAGGGCCGGGCAGTACACATCTCGTAACGGCAGCAAATAAGTGGCCCCAGTACGATCATATTGAAAGTTGCGTAGCCGTGCACTAACAGCGCGTCAATTGCCTTGTAATTACACGGCTTTTCGCCGGTTAATGCACGGCTGTTAATAACGTGCGACACTGCTTTTTATACAATAATTCGTTTTATGTCATTCAGCCCTTATCCTGTGCTTTGAGAGGCTGTTTTCCACCAAAGCGGACACATGTAAAAGGCCTGTAGATGTTGCTTAGGCTGAATGCTTCCTGGCTCCGGTTCATGACGTGTGGAGACTTGTTGATTCTGATAGCATCTTTGACTTGTCTGAGTCTGATTAAACTCCTTGTCAACAATTTTTGCCTCTTCCCAGCCGATGACATGGTTAGCTTTGACGATACCACCTGTCACCGCACTTTATTAAAACATGTTTCAGATTACTTCCGCTCTGACCTGTTGCATACCTCTGATACATTTTGGCATCCTTCTGATAGTCACTCAATCTTGTGTTGAATTTTCTGCCCGTTTCACCCACATATTTTATTTCACAACTGTGGCACGGGATCTCGTACACGACACAACAGGTAATTTCCTTTTTCAGTTTTGTATTTGGGATTGACTAAGGCTTTCCTCAGCGTGTAACGTGGTCGCATAGATACCGATATGCCCATGTTTTTTTTTTTTTTTTTTTATTTATTTATTTTTTTTTTTACATTACCCTGTCTACGCTTTCAGATGGGAGAATAATCAGAGACTCATACAAGTCAAAAGAAGCTGTCATGGTTCAGTCAGTTTCCGCACGTCCACGGGTGTGTCGGTATGGGGGAGAGGGACAGAGTGCATACAACCTGAGTGCCTCGAGGTATCAACTAGATTCATTCAGGCATATTCGTAAGTCATACATCTTTAGAAAATTTAAGCAGTCCGAGTCCCCTGACATCATCGGTTCAAGGTCACAATCTGATAATGGTTCTCACTGAACAGAAACTGTCACAGTCAGAAACAAATCTTCTGTGAATATGATCAAAATAATTCTTTGGCTTAATGTTAACAAAATCGTATAATATACAATTTCCTAGTACATGAGCTTGTTCTTAAGGCCACTGAGAGAATAAGGCTTATACTGGATAAATTTCGAGTCAGTATTCAAACATAATTCGAGGTATCAACTAGATTCATTCAGGCATATTCGTAGGTCATACATCTTTAGAAAATTTTAACTAAAAACCTAAAAATGAAACAATAACCTTTTTCTTGTACTTAATCAAAGTGTAGATAATATTTTCTAGTCCTTTGGGATCATTAAAAAATCCAAAATCGAAAAACACAGTCTACCAATTACACCAACAGGAAGAGAAAACTAACCATGACAGACGGCGCACATGCCAAAAACCATTAAAGCAAAGTAACGAGCTTTCTCTTTCCCAACTAAAAAAAATCACAATGCTAGACAGATGTATTGAGCCTGCTTTTTTTTTTTTTTTTTTTTTTTTTTTTTTTTGTAATTGTGAAAAAAGTGTTCTTCTCAAGACAATATTAAAAGCATGAGCAATGCTTCATTTTACAATGCTGTTCATGAACAGACTCAATACATCGAGTCTGCTATTTTCAATTCATTGAAATTTTTTTACTCATTACGAAAACATTCCTATTTAAATACACTGAAAATTTTACCACCAAAAAAATGAAAGTTTTTCAGATAAAATATTCTGATATTTTTCATATATCTGCTCCAAAACATAGATTGTGGGTACTCGTTGGAACCACCTCGCCGAGACGGTTCTAACGAGTACCCACAAGTATATTTTAAACAGAAAAAGAAAAATAATGTATACCCCTATAAACCTCAGTTTCACTATATACAAAGTGGGGTTTAAGGGGATCAAAATTATATAGGCATGTTATCGTGATGTTTCGCTGGATTCCTCTTCAAACAGCATTTTAACCCTTGTCCTGCTGAACCCGGATATACCCTGCCTTTGCAAACAGTGTAGATTCAGATTAGTTGGCTTTCAGAAGCCAACTGATCTGGATCTGCACTGTTTGTCATTAAGTATGTGAATTTATATAAAAAATCTGGATCAATAATCTGATTGGCTGAGAATTGGAAGTGGGCGTGGCATCGTAATTTATTCAGCATGACAAGGGTTAAAACCCCGTGGCTTCATAACTCTAGATAAAAGGGAATATAAGGTAAATATTTTACGTATTTCTTCACGAAAACATACGTTGGTATTCATAAGAAGATCCTCATTGATGCGCTTCTAATGAATACACATTATAAGTTTTCATGGAGAAATAAGAAAAAGACTATGACTTTTAATTTAAAAAAAAAGTTCCCTATCCTGAGTCACGTGGCCTTAAATTCAAGGTTACTGAGCAGAGTAAAGTGTATAATGTGCAAAGCTTTTGATCAGACCTAATATCAGTCCAAGTATCAACTAAATCCATACAAGGGCTTAGGAAATATGAGTCTCCAAAACTTTTTAACTTTAACGCCAAAAAGCTAGGGTCATGACCTTGGCCTCGAGCTTACTAAGCAGGTTGAAAGTAGAACTGTGTAAGAATAGTATCTTACGTCAGCCTATAGTCTGCACTTAAGGAGAAACTACTGTCTTACGTTTTATCATTGACGGTGACGCGGACGTTGACGCCGACGCCGACACAGAGATGGCTGCTATAGCTCCTCCTGTACTTTCGTACAGGCGGACACCGTTATAACTCAAAATGTAGAAATGTAGATCAAGTTTCCTTTGAAAAGGAAAGGCTTGACAAGTTTTATCAGTGACCCCTCTCTGTGCAAGTTTACAGGAATGCAAATGCTATAAACCATGATCCTACTGTCCTTTCAACATCATTTGGAAAGACGGTTTCTGCTTGGCGTTTTATTTCAAATGAAAATATTTTGTTCTGATTGACAATATCTAATCAGAAACCATTTGTCTTTTCCATTTCTGTGTTTTGTTCTCAAATGTTTTCCCTAAAATTAAATTAATGGCCAAAAATTGGTCTGGCCTGTGCAAGTGATTTTTTGGAAAGTTTGTCTAGGAAAATTTATTTTTTTATTTTTTTATTTTTGCTGAATTTAAATTACTGATGTTTCACAACAATATTGTGAAAATTTCAGAAAAATTGAATAAGCGGAAATTGTAGAAAATCTGCCTCGAAGTTACCTACCCTACAGATTTCTGCATATTTTACATTCATTTTAGTGAAATTATTTCATTCTTTATTAACCGATGACTAGAATAAAACTTTTTTATGCCCCGCCACCAAAAAAGCGGCGGGGTATTATGTTATACCCTCTGAAATTTTGAGTGTCCGTCCGTCCGCCCGCCCGTCCGTCCGTCCGTCAGCGCCCTCACCATTCGTCTGCCCGCAACTCCTCCTACAGTTTTAGGCCAATCCTTTTTAAACTTTACAGGCGCTTTTAAAATGGTCTGAAGATATGCATATTGTTTTTTTCAGAATCCTGAAATTATTTTTTATTACATTTTTTTTCATTTTAACTTCGAGCCCAAATAGTACAGAAATGGATAGGGTGTATGTACCTTCTGCCCGCAACTCCTCCTACAGTTTTAGGCAAATCCTTTTCAAACTTTAAAGGAGCTTTAAGGATGGTCTGAAGATATGCATATTGTTTTTTCAGAATCCTGAAATTATTTTTTATCACATTTTTTTTCATTTTTAACTTAGACTTTTTTCGAGCCCTAATACTACAGAAAGGTATAGGGAGTATGTACCTTCTGCCCGCAACTCCTCCTACAGTTTTAGGCAAATCCTTTTGGAAACTTTACACACGCTTTTAGGGTGGTCTGAAAATATGCATATTGTTTTTTTAGAATCCTGAAATAACTTTTATTACACTTTTTTCATTTTTAACTTAGACTTTTTTCGAGCCCTAATATTACAGAAATGTATAGGGAGTATGTACCTTGTACGCGCAACTCCTCCTACATTTTCAGGCCGATCCTTTTGGAAACTTTACACACGCTTTTAGGATGGTCTGAAGATATGCATATTGTTTTTTTTTTGTTTTTTTTTCAGAATCCTGAAATTATTTTTTATCACTTTTTATTGCATTTTTAACTTAGACTTTTTGGTGTTTTTTTTTTTTTTTTTTTTTTTTTTTTTTTTTTTTTGAGTTATGAAATAACTGTTTATTGCTTCTCTTCATGTTTAACTTGGATTGTTTTCAGCCCTTATACTACAGAAGTGCATAGGGAATATGTCCCTGTGTGGCGGGGCATGGTGCATGGCTTGCAGTTTTATTATGCATAGATGGTTACACGTACGACAAATGATTTTTCATTAAATCAAGACAAAAGTTTGCAAATTTACTTCTTCTGTTTAAAGTATAAGGCAAAAAAAGAAAAAAAATCTGAAATATGTCAAAAGCACAGTAGTTTTTTAACACAGTTCCCTATATTCCAAACAGTGGCGACATCTATTAGATTAACCTGCCCTGCATACCAACTAAATATCATCAAACTATCTCAAAGTGTACCGCAGTTCTCTAGCATACACAATTTCAGAACTAAACATTCCAAGGTCGAAAACTAAGGCAATGTGAATCATCATTCTTGAACACGACACTTGGTTTGTCCTACATACATTCATACATGTGAATATCAAACTATCTCGAAGTATATAACCAAATATCACCAGGGGATGTCATAAGTTTTGTTATAATTCAACCAACCATTCATGCAAAGAAGTTGGTGGAAATGGTTCAGATCTTTTCATTCCACTGGAATATGATTTCCATTCTTAATGATTAAACTGCAACGCCTATTTCCGAGTCTGACTGACTTTACGAGGGCTTTCAAACAAAGCAAGACTCGAAAAGAAACAAGAAATCCGCGGAAAGCGATGTCGCACCTGTGGGGATTAAGTCATACAAGTTCCTATTTGTATTGAAAAAAATCTATTTTACAATATTCAAGAAATTGATGGGTTAGTTTGTAAGAAAAATGGACAAAGTAGAAAATTTGGAATATTGGCTTGCAAAATTTGATCTAAACCTGTCCATTATTTCACAAGATATTGATATTGAGCGGATATCATTTTTGCCCATTAAAAAGGCCAGTAACTCAGCTGAAAATTGACGAAAAATGTCATGTGACAATCCAAAGTTAGGTATTGTTAACAACAATATGTATGCAAAATATGATCCCAATCCATCAATTCTTTCACAAGATATTGAGTGGAAACAAATTTTGGGCATAAATCAAGGGCCCCTAACTCTGCTGAAATGAATCTGAGATTTATGTGCAAACAATATGTACATCTTCACACGATGACCTAATCATCTGTGAAGTTTCAAACCTATTGGCCTAAAACTGCAGGAGGAGTTGCGCTCACGAAACACCCACTGACTATAAGGGTTTTAGGTAAAAGTTAACAAAGCGGAAAAAGTTGAACAAAATCTGAGTTTTATGTGCAAACAATATGCAAATTTTCAGACCCTGGCCTAATCATCTATGAAGTTTCAAAACTATTGGCTTAAAACTGCAGGATGAGTTGCGCTCACGAGACACCCACTGACTAAAAGGGTTTTAGGTAAAAACTGACTAAGTTAACAAAGCGAAAAAAGTTAAAAAAAAAATCTGAGAATATGAGCAAACAATATGCACATTTACACACCATGGCCAAAACATATGTGAAGTTTCAAAATGATTGGCCCAAAACTGTAGGAGGAGTTGCGCTCACGAGACACCCACTGACTATAAGGGTTTTAGGTAAAAACTAAGTTAACAAAGCGGAAAAAGTTGAAAAAAAAACTCCGAGAATTATGAACAAACAATATGCACATCTACACACCATGGCCAAAACATCTGTGAAGTTTCAAAATTATTGGCCTAAAACTGCAGGAGGAGTTGCGCTCACGAGACACCCACTGACTAAAAGGGTTTTAGATAAAAACTGACTAAGTTAACAAAGCGAAAAAGGTTTAAAAAAAATCTGAGAATTATGAGCAAACAATATGCACATTTACACACCATGGCCAAAACATCTGTGAAGTTTCAAAATGATTGGCCTAAAACTGTAGGAGGAGTTGCGCTCACGAGACACCCACTGACTATAAGGGTTTTAGGTAAAAACTGACTAAGTTAACAAAGCAAAAAAAGTTGGGAAAAAAAATCTGAGAATCATGAGCAAACAATATGCACATCTACACACCATGGCCAAAACATCTGTAAAGTTTCAAAATTATTGGCCAAAAACTGTAGGAGGAGTTGCGCTCACGAGGCACCCATTGACTAAAAGGGTTTTAGGTAAAAACTGACTAAGTTAACAAAGCGGAAAAAGTTGAAAAAAAAAAATCTGAGAATTATGAACAAACAATATGCACATCTACACCATGGCCAAAACATCTGTGAAGTTTCAAAATTATTGACCAAAAACTGTAGGAGGAGTTGCGCTCACGAGACACCCACTGACTATAAGGGTTTTAGGTAAAAACTGACTAAGTTAACAAAGCGGAAATAGTTGAAAAAGAAAATCTAAGAATTATGGGCAGACAATATGCACATCTACACGCCATGGCCAAAACATCTGTGAAGTTTCAAAATGATTGGCCAAAAACTGTAGGAGGAATTGCGCTCACAATTGTTGACGAACGGACGGACGGACGGGTCACGGCACGCCTATATCGCACCTGCGTACTAATGCAGGTGCGACAAAAAGAAAGATCCATATACACATGTAAGATTTCCTTTCTATTTGTTTGTCAGATCTTGTACCACTCGAGCACCAGTTCTGCTCCCCGTGTCTGCCGGTATAAATCTGAATTTCATGCCCACAGCCATTTTGCGCAATGGTTCCTTCTTACACGTAAATTCCAAATTTTGCCGATTTTGCTGGATTTACTACTTTAATGTAAGTCTGCTCTTAAATGCTATCATTCTTTCGTAAGCTGACTACGCCATAGTATGTAACCTTTGACCTTAAATGCATCCAGTAATGTCCTTATGCGACAAAGCTTGTCGTTACCAGGCTGGTCCATTACGAAAACACGCCTATTCAAATATATAGAAAATTTCACCTCCAAAAACTGAAAATTTTCAGATAAAAAACTCAGATATTTTTCATATTTCTGCTCAAAACATAATTCACAATCTATGTTTTTGAGCAGAAATAAGAAGAATAATGTATACCCCTGTAAACCCCAGTTTTACTATATAAAAGTGGGGTTTAAGGGGGAGGGTCAAAGTTATATAGGCATGTTTTCGTGATGCTACGAGGAGAATTTCACTTTTGTCATTCTTGGGCATCCATTTGTTTTATTCAAAGCATGTCCTTGTTACTATCTGGGGTATACTGGGAATAGCGAAAAGGTAAATATATGTCACATTAAAACCAGCCATTATACCGACTCTTGGATATAACAATTACCGAAACTTTGTCTCTTCATGTGCATTCGACGTAGTTTTACATTTTTTAGCTCATCGAGACCTAGAAAATATTACACGAAGGGACTCTAAGGGAAAGGTTTTCGAAAGGTGGCCCATATTCCCCGGTCCTACTCTCCTTTTTCTGATAGCATGCTTTCTGCTCGATCCGTTCTCAGAATGAGTAATGGGTTTTACTACTGTAAACATGATAAAAAAGGAAACACTAAATAACGAAAATACAGTTGACTCTCGTTATCTCGACCTCGCTTATCTCGAATAACCGCTTATCTCGAAGTGAAAATCTGGTCCCTGCCTATACATGAAAACCTAACAACAGATGGAAAATATTGTAGAAAAGAGGAGAAATTGCTCCTAAGGAGCAATTTCTCCTCTTTTCCACAATATTTTCAATATATCTCTAACTTCAAAAGTCCAATTACCTATCAGTTTGTTAAATGTGGTTAATCAAATTATTTTTTCCTCAATTCTGCAAACCTGATATGTCGAACTACGGATATCTCGAAGTATTTCAGAGAGTCCCTTGGAATTCGAGATAACGAGAGTCGACTGTAATTATGGAACAGAAAAACAACGAGAGCAAGAAGTATAACATGAAAAACATGTTATACAAAGGCGTTGCTGATAGTAAATTCATCTTTTTAAATACAGTCGACTCTCGTTATCTCGAACTCGCTTATCTCGAATAACCGCTTATCTCGAAGTGAAAATCTGGTCCCTGCCTAAACATGATAATCTAACAACATGTAGAAAATATTGTGGAAAAGAGGAGAAATTGCTCCTAATGAGCAATTTCTCCACTTTTCCACAGTATTTTCGATATATCTATAACTTCAAGAGTCCAATTACACATATATTTGTTAAATGTGGTTAATCGAATTAGTTTTTCCTCAATTCTGCAAATCTGATATGTCGAAGTACGGATATCTCGAAGTGTTTCATAGAGTCCCTTGGAGTCCGAGATAACGAGAGTCGACTGTACTTGAAGAAACTGGTAAAATCTACAGGGAAAACCTATTTATTACATAGATTAAGGGCAGATAACTAAGAACTTAAATAACCAGAGTAGTTGCCCTTGGCCTAAGTATTCATTACAGCGTAAAATTTCATTAACCCATTGTAGTCTGGATAACCCTAAAGGGGTAATTGGCAAACAGTGCATAAAATGCATAGGTGTATTGCCGTCTGATCAGGGTCTCCACTGTTTGCAAATAGTTTTGCCATTTTTCTCAAGAAATCAGACATACCGAAAACTGAAATTGGACTCTTCCAGTATATAGTGTGCGCGTGTGTGGGGGGGAGGGGGTTTAGTCAGTCTACAATGGATTAAGATATTCCATAAAAAGAAAATTGGCCAAAACTGATTTTCTTTCCACATATGTCAAGAGCAGACAGCTAAAAAAAAACAGAATGTGCAACTTATCGTATTTTATGTATCTGTAAAATGTCATCAAAATATTCCATATGTAGTAATCGAGCTACTGGTCAAAATACGGCCGCCGTGACAGCAGCCGTTGGTTATTCACCCGTCTGCCGGTTGTCCGACACCTTATACACCCGGCAGCCATATTCACTGTCGCCGTATCAATGGCCTTTGACGGCAGTAGACGGGTTTTCCGATTATTCCTGTTTCTAAAGATTATTACGAAAGCACGCATATTCAAATATATTGAGAATTTTACAATCAAAAAATTTTCAGATGAAATATTCTGGTAGTTTTCAGATTTTTCTTCAAAACATGTATTGTGGGTACTCGTTACAACAGCCAGGCAGTTCTAATGAGTACCAACAATCTATGTTTTTGTGCAGAAATAAGAAAATTAATGTATACCCCTGTAAATCCCAGTTTTACTGTATAAAAGTGGGGTTCAGGAGGTGGTCAAAACTATATAGGCATGTTTTCGTGATGGATTGAGCCCTGAAAACGAGGACAAATACCGACTAAAACTGGAACGAGCTTTCCATTCTAAATGTTAAACCAAAAACGGGTGTGGTTGTATCATGTTTCACCATATGGGAGATGTATTGTTTTAGTCGCTGTCGTCTGTCTATCTGTCCGTATAAAACAAATCACTGTGCTACCGTATAAGGCACATTACTGTACTTTTTTTTTAACTATGCCGACAATCACATTACGAAAACACGCCTATTCAAATATATCGAAAATTTCACCTCCTCAAACTGAAAAAAAATTAGGTAAAAAAACTCTGATACTTTTCATATTTCTGCTCGAAACATAGATCGTGGGTACTCGTTAGAACCGCCTCGGCGAGGCGGTTCTAACGAGTACCCACAATTTATGTTTTCGAGCAAAAATAAGAAAAAATAATGTATACCCCTGTAAACCCCAGTTTTACTATATAAAAGTGGGGTTTAAGGGGGTCAAAATTATATAGGCATGTTTTCGTGATGACCTCATGACCAAAAAAAAATATTATAAAGATGACATGTCCATGTACAGTGGTATTTACTTCGTATAGCCGAGCTAAAACGTAACTAACATACCTACAAATACATAGAAAATTCTAAATCCGAGGGGGTGGGTTGGGAGGTGGGGTTGTTCGTGCTTACTATTTTGCAGCGAGTTTCTCCGTTCTGTTTTTCCGCCAGACAGGCGAATGAGCCAGAATACGTCGCTGTCGTATCTGCAGTTTCTGGTGTAGCCTCGGCATCGTAAAACTGTATCTCCTGTAATAAAACCGGTGTTTCGCATAAAGCCTAGGTACAGTCGACTCTCGTTATCTCGACCTCACTTATCTCATCTTGAATAACCGCTTATATCGAAGTGAAATTCTGGTCCCTGTTTTAACATAGAAATCTAAGAACAGGTAACAAAATATTGTGGAAAAGAGGAGAAAGAGCAATTTCTCCTCTTTTCCACATTATTTTATATATATTTCTAACTTCAGGAGTCAAATTACATTATTCATTTGTTAAATGTGGTTGCTCGATTTATTGTTTTCCTCACTTCCACAACTCTGATATGTCGAGGTACGGATATCTCGAACTGTTTCAGAGAGTCCCAACGAGAGTCGACTGTATTACATATTTTTGTAAGACCTACACTATTCTTACCGAACTTATCCTAAAACTTGAATTAAGTCCTTCTGAACACTCGTACCTATTGATGTGTCTAAAAACTGCTGGATGAGTGGTTAACAGTGTAGACCTTGATCTGATGCAGCGTCTGTGACGTCTGATCTGGGTCGTCACTGTTTGTTACGGTCCGTCTGTCCTAATACTTAAGGTAAATAAGGTACGTGGCGACTGATCAGGATCTACACTGTTTGCCATTCATCCATCAGTTTTTTTGTTTTTTTTTTGTTTTTTTTTTGTTTGTTTGTTTGTTGTTTGTTTGTTTGCTTGTTTTTGTTTGTTTGTTTGTTGTTGTTGTTGTTTTTTTGTTGTTTTTTTTTTTTTTTTTTTTTTTTTCTTTTTTTTTTTTTTTTTTTTTTTTTGTTGTTGTTGTTGTTGTTTTTTGTTGTTGTTTTCTTTTGTTTTGTTTTTTGCTTTTTGTTGTTGTTGTTGTTTTTTTATTGTTGTTGTTTTTTGTTTTTTTTTGTTTTGTTTTGTTTTGTTTTTTCCCCTCAACAAGTCTTGAAATTTCAAACTTGTTTACAGTATGAAAAGGAGATAAGGTAATCGAATACTTGGAGAAAACACATTATATCCGCGGAAAACTGAGCAGGGGTACAACATTTCCTACAAAATTACATGCATGCCCAGCGAAACATCAGATCAGCCTGCCCAACTAGGCTAAACCGAATCCTTGTTGTCTGCCTGGACACTTAGAATCCTTGGGTACCCACATAGTGTCCTCCAAAGACTTATCAGACCTCACGATGCTCTCTCACTGGAACATCATGCCCTAGACCTATGACGTCATATTTACTTCAGTCACATTATAATGATTTCCAGGGCCCAGTTGTTCAAAGCGTCGTTAGTTTAACGAGCTCGTTAAGGGTCATTTCGTTAACTGTTTTAGCGGATTCAATATACAATATTCTGATATTTTTTGCTGAAAAAATGTGAGTAGCTTTTGCCTTTCAGCAAAAAAATTCAGCATATTTGCGTATCACTCGATGTAAATTTTAATGAATCGTTAACTACGACGTCGTTAGCTTTGAACAACTGGGCCCAGCTGATTAGTTCTAGTTTCTAGCTCTAATTTCTAGTTTCCTAATGCTGAGCGCCAAGAGAGAAAAAAAATACTATCGTTTTAAAATTCTTTAGTATGACTCGGTCGGATATCGAACTAATAACTCCTCCCCATCCCCCACCTAAACCACCGGAATCACAAAGCAGACGCCCTACCTATTGAGTCACTATGCCGGTAGCAATTAAAGACAATCTTTACGGGAGTGTTAAGCTGTCTAGTAGTTAAATGCCACTGAAATCTTTATGAAAAATGCAGTGCTAAGTATAAAATGTTACGAAATAGAAAAACAGGAAAAATAGCACCCAAATGGACCTGTCTTGGAAACATACGGACATAATTTCACACTTACTTGTCTTCGGTTGTAGTTTTGATACCTTGTAAATTAATGTTTTAACCATTACCACTTTCTGGGTTAATTCAGCAGACAGCAACTTGATTATATATTGTTCTTATTTTTTACCAAAAAGTAGTATTTGACATTTCATGCAAATCGCCTCTGATGGAGATAATTTGCAAGAAAAGACAGCCTATTTTCTGGGAAAAATAAGTAACTATTTTTAAATATCGTCTGATGATATGCTAAGCAAGAATGATATCTTTGACCAACACTTTGAAAAAAACACCTAACGGGTAGAAACGTGGCAGATAACAAATTGATTTTATTAAGCCTTTTATGCTTAGCGACCCATTAAAAAGACATTGACAACCAGTGTAGTCCCAAACGCGGCGTCCAAATAGAGTCTACACTGCTTGATTTAAAAACAGGAATTTCTATAAAACATGGTAATTATTAATTTAGCCATCAGAAGAGATGGCAAATCCCCCGACCTCATCGCAAATGGATGTTTGTTATGAATCGAGTACAACTTTTTGACAGCATAAGAATTTAATGTTACTGAATATAGTAAATTGATAGTCTTCAAAATGAGTGTATCATGTACCCAGCACTACAGTAGGTGCAAAGCACTTCAAACAATCTGCAAAATAAACACAGCTTGATCAGATGAAAACACTGAGAGTACAAAAATTTGTTTTTACACAGTAAAGACTCATTTGAACTGCTATAGTTTAGAAGTGTCTTTTCATAAGACCTCGGTTTCATCTGTTACTGCAGATGCTATGAAGATGCCATATAGTACTCACAGTTTTCTGGCAAATGACATTGTTTTATTGCCTGTATATATCACCCTACCTTCAAAAAAATACAGATGGATGGACAGACAGAGGAGCAGGCAGACGCCCGGGCAATCACTATATCCCCGAACCTATTGGCTGGGGGATAATAAGGTCTGTTGCCTGCAAAGATTATAGCTCTTAAACTGTAAGTCGTAGAAACTGGATTTTGTGCTTGCTAGTAAGTGATTTTCAACAAAGAATCCAAAAATATGCCTGCAAGGTCTATAACTCTTTAACCGTAAGTCTGGGCAACTCAATTTTGTGTTTGTTAAATAAGTGATTTTCAACAAAGAATCCAAAAATCATGAGAAAAAATAAGCCCTACTGCATCCAATATAAGTAAGGGAGATACCTCCAACACTCAGTAGGTCAAAGTTGTCCTTATATATTGTGATACACTTATTTTATGTTCTTAGCATCTCTACCATCATTGAAATGTCTCCACTGGTTAAAGAGTTTTGGCCTGTACAAGTTTTTACCACCAGGGGAGATAACTGAAAACAAACGGAGCAAGCCAGAGTTACAATTCTTAAATGCAACTCTCCTTCTTAATGTCCTAAGTATCCGTATTAATTATCAGCAAAAAATCTCAATTGGTAGAGCAGTTATGACCTTCTGAAAATTTAACAACCATGGGAGATAACTCAAAAACAGAGTCACAGTGTCTTTCTTACACTGTACATGCCTACTTGATGTCCTCTACAACTTTAGGAAGTATCATGAAAATATCTCAATGGGTTTAAGAGTTATGACATGCACAAGATTTTATAACTATGGGAAGTAACTCCAGAACTGAGTCAGATACAGTTGTCATTCTTGTACATGACAAAACTACTTAATGTCATCTACAACTTGAGGAAGTGTCATGAAAATATCTCAATGGATTTAAGAGCTATGGCCTGCACAAGATTTTATAACTATGGTAGGTAAGTCCAGAACTGAGTCAATTAGAGTTGTCAATCTTGTACGCTTTACACCTACACACCTACTCAGTGTCGTCTACATATTGGCGAAGTATCATGAAAATATCTTAAAGGGTTTCACAGTTATGGCCCGCACAATATTTAACAACTATGGGAAAAAACTCCAGAACTGAGTCAGTTAGAGATGTCATTCTTGTACGCGACAGGTCTACCCAATGCCTTCTACATATTGGTTTAGTATCATAAAAATATCTTAAAGGGTTCTAGAGTTATGGTCTGCACAAAATGTTACAATTTTGGGATACTTTGGGAGATAACTCATGAACGAAGTCAGTTAGAGTTATCTTTCTTGCACGTGACACTCCTACCCAATGCCGTCTACAACCTGACAGTTTCATGAAAGTAGCTCAAAGGATATAGGATTTATGAGCCGCACAATGTTTTGTCTACAGACGGACGGACAGACAGACGGACAGATGGACAGACAGATGGACAAACAGATGGATGGATGGACAGATGGATGCCCGGTCAATTGCTATATTCCTGGATCGATAAAAATATCTCAAAGGGTTTAAGAGTTATGGCCTGCACAATTTAGTAACTATGGGAGATAACTCAAGAAAGGAGTCAGTTAGAGTTATCGTTCTTATACATGACATACTTACTCAATGTCTTCTACAACTTGATGAAGTATCATGAAAATATCTCAAAGGGATATTGAGTTATGGCCTGCACAAGATTTTATAACTATGGGAGGTAACTCCAGATCTGAGTCAGTTAGAGTTGTCATTCTTGTACGCGACATGCCTACTCAACATCCTCAACATATTGGTGAAGTATCATGAAAATATCTTTAAGGGTTACAGAGTTATGCTCCGCACAAAATATTTCAATTTTGGAAGACTTTGGGAGATAACTCATGAACCAAGTCAGTTAGAGTTGACATTCTTGCACGCGGCACTCTTACCCAATGCCTTCTACAACTTGACAAAGTTTCATGAAAATAGCTCAAAGGGTATAGGAGTTATGGGCCGCTCAAGGTTTCGTCTACAGACGGACGGACAGACGGACGCCGGGGCGATCGCTATATCCCCCGAACCTATTGGTCGGGGGATAAAAACTAAACAGACATTTCTTCTGTTGCAAAATGGTTCGGTCCAAAGAGTTAAGGTAGAAGAGTCCGCTCGGCACAAATGGATTAAATACATTAAATTCTTGACCATTGCTATAACTGAAGCATAGCTCTGTGTGATGCGCTGCAAAATTGGTCGACAGTTCCGCAACTGAGCCGTGGCACAGCATTTCCTTCATGTGTGCCCAGACGCAGACTCGTTTTAGCCTGTGCATCCGCGTAGTCTGATCAAGATTATCGCAGGTCTCTAAAGCGTATTCAGATTGATCAGTATGCGCTGATGCGCAGGATGCTCAGAGTCTTCGATTGGTGCCTCTTTATCTACATTGTATTTTTATTTATGCAGTACTTAAAGAGGGTTACACATTCAGCTTACATGTAAATGCCAGTCTTACATGCGGCCCTCTTAAATATAAAATATAACATATCACAACATACGGGTATATACTGAATTACATTTAACATAGATTTGCAAGACTGATATGTATGTTTTCGGGTCATAGTAGAATAGAAGAAGACGAATGCAGAAAGAAAAGAAATCCAAATACATGCTAAAATTTTCATAAAAATATGATAAAATACAATAATCAAGGGCGCATAAACTTAAAACTGTTGTAAATGTTTGTAAAACAGCATGCTACCAACTATATGCGTCCCCTTAAACATGTTCTGACTGTAATATTTAAGCACCAAACATGACTAAGTTCATAATTCGAAACAAATGACAAAAATTAAATCGACGATTATGCCAAACCCACATGCACATCTACAGACCATGGCAAAAGGGTCTGCAAAGTTTCAGATTCATCGGTATACGAGTAAAACTGTAAGAGGAGCTGCGCGTACAAGGTACCCACGGTAATGCACTTTAATATTATTTGAGCTCCAAAATTTGGCTAATTTCAAAAGTCAAAAATATTAACAAAAATCAAATTGACGATCATGACAGAACCATATGCACGTCAAGAGACTATGACAAAAGAGCCTGCAAAGTTTAAAACTGATCGGTATAAAACTGTGTGAGGAGTTGCGCAGACACGGTAACCACCATCTGTCTTCAAATGCCGGTCGGAAGGAGAATTCCGACAGAAAAAAAAAAAACGAAAATATATGAGTTTTCTTTATTTTTCAAGCTAATGCTGCATATAAAATTTCAAGATCCTATTGCCAACCATTCCTGACCGTATGTAAAGCATAAAAGATAGATGGTCAGAAATGGCTAAGTTCAAATGCCGAAAAAAGTGACAAAAATTAAATTGACGATAATGCCAAAACCACATGCACATCTACAGACCATGACAAAAGAGCCTGCAAAGTTTCAAATTGATCGGTATAAAACTGTATGAGGAGTTGCCAGACAAGGTACCACACCGTCTGTCGTCAAATGTCTAAGTCGATAAGGGGGAATAACTATGTAAAGAGAACTCCTACGGAAAAACGAAAACATATGTCCGTTTATTTTTTCATACTGATGCCATATATAAAATTTCAGGATCCTAGCTCTAACCATTCCTGACCGTATGCAAGTACAACGGACGGACAGACGGACCAATATGCCCCCTCAAATTCTTGAAGTTTGGGACATAACCATGTCATCTAAAGATTGATCCCAAATCGTTGGCAAAATATCTGTATCCTACATCAAGCGGTTCTCTAGATATCGTGTTGACAAAATTTTACAGCTGCTTTAATGACACAGTCCGAAAATTAGCACAACACGGTCAATATTTTAAGGAACTTGCTAAAGTGTTAATCAGTTCATTTGAACATTGATCCTAAGCTGTGTGCAAAATATCAGAATCCTAGCTTAAGCAATTTTCTAGATATCGTGTTGACAATGTTTTTCCACTGTAATACAAGCGAAGTTGAAAGGGGCATAACTCTGCCATTTTTACGGAATTCGCTCATAAGTTAATCAGGCTATTTGAACATTGATTCTAAACTCTGTGCAAAATATCAGGATCCTAGCTTAAGCTGTTTTCTAGACCGTGTAGACAAGGTGTTCCCACTGTAATAAAGGCAGTCGAAAAGGGTATAACTCCGTCAATGTATTGCAGAATTAGCTCAAAAGTTAATCAGGTTGTCGAAATATTGATCAAAAATAGTTGGTTAATATAAGGATTCTACTTTTTGCAGTTCTGAAGTTATTATGTTGACAAGTGCTATAATGGCGAACTCAAAAAAAGAGGGCATAACTAAGTCAGTATGTTACGAAATTTGCTCAAAAGCTAATCAGGTCATCTAAACATTGATCCTAAACTTCATGCAAAATATCAGAATCCTAGCTACTGAGTTTTCTAGATATTGTGTTGACAACGTTTTCCCATTTTAGTGCAGACAAAGTCAAAAGGAGGATAACTCTGCCATTTCTGTTTACAAATTTTGCCAAAAACTTAATCTGATCATTTAAATATTGATCCTAAACAGTGTGCAAAATAAATGGACCCAAGCTCAAGCGGTTATCTAGCTATCGTGTTGGCAAGATTTTCCAGTTGTTATAATAGTTAAGTACGCATGACTCCCTCAATATTTTACGGAATTTGGTCAAAAGTTAATCAGGTTGTCTACACACTAAACCTAAACGGTATGCAAAATATAAGAATCCTAGCTTAGGCGGTTCTCTAGATAGAGTTCTGACAAGGTTTCGCTATTGCTCTAATGGCAAAATTTAGAATAGAATAGAATAGAAAAGAATAGAATAGAACAGTCGAAAACCGGATATGTATCTGCCATACTGTCCGACGGAATAATATACGGGTTCGCGTATTTTTTTACTCATATTATGTATGAAATTTCAAGTTTTTAGTGTAAGCGATTCTCTAGTTTCACAAGCACCAAAAAGGGTAACGTGCAGACGGACAGACGGACAAACGGACGAGGCCAAACCAATATGCACCCTCCACCCCTACTTCTTCAAAGGGGCATAGCTTTGATTGCAACTCAAGTTAAAATAATCTTTATCAATTGAGATGGTCTTTCACAGTCCTTCTAAAAACATTTGAGGAAGGTGCCATTCTAGTTGAGTTGACCAGAGAGTTCCAGAGTTTTGGAGCTGAACAAGAAACGGGCCGTCAAACAATGGTCCTGAACCGAGGAAACGTACAGCTGCGGGTTTCAGATGAATGTTCGGTTACATGTTTCCGTGGTTAGTTTTAGAAGATTAGATATGTATGCATGAGTTTGGTCATTTAGCGCTTCATAAGTGAATATGATTTTATTGTATTTTAGGCAACTATTTACGGCATCCCATCACGAAAACATGCCTATGTAATATTGACCCCCTTAAACCCCACCTTCATATAGTAAAACTGGGGTTTACAGGGGTATATATTATTTTCTTATTTCTGCTCAAAAACATGATTGTGGGTACTCGTTAGAACCGCCTCGCCGAGGCAGTTCTAACGAGTACCACAATCTATTTTTTGAGCAGACATATGAAAAATATCAGAATTTTTGTATCTGAAAATTTTCAGGTTTTTGGAGGTGAAAGTTTCTATATATTTGAATAGGCGTGTTTTCGTAATGCAGTCAAGCTTTTTAAACATGTCTGCCGATGGCTTCATGAGGTCCGCTTTAAAGAATATGCGGGCTGCACGCTTCTAAAGTTTATATACAGTTGTCTCTCGCTATCTCGACCTCGCTTATCTCGAATAACCGCTTATCTCGAAGTGAAAATCTGGTCCCTACCTAAATATGAAAATCAAACAACAGGTAAAACTATTGTGGAAAAGAGGAGAAATTGCTCCTAAGGAGCAATTTCTCCTCTTTTCCACAATATTTTCAATATACGCTCGTATCTCTAACTTCAAGAGTCCAATTACATATATATTTGTAAAATGTGTTTAATTCGAACTAGTTTTTCCTCAATTCTGCAAATCTGATATGTCGAGGTACGGATATCTCGAAGTATTTAAGAGATTCCCTTGGAATTCGAGATAACGAGAATCGACTGTAGTTGTTAAATATTCGTATTAGATGTTGTACTCCTGGCATCAAGGGTCTATGAAGGGAAGGATGTAGCTTTGATTTAAAATTTTCTGAACATTTTCTAGTACACAAGGGGCTAGTTGTTTCAAGAGCGAAATTTGCGAAGTCGCAGCACAGAAGTAATTGAAATGGGCTGTCGAGTTTAAATCCTCATCTGTAATAATTCCTAAAAGTTATTATTATATTGCTTTTATCATTTGGCAATTGTCAAAATGTTTCTAAATTTTCGATATTATTAAGTTTTTGCCTAGTACCAGCAGCCAAAAGAATAGATTTGTAATAATTTATATGCAATTTTATTACGTTTGCTCCAAGCGCAAGTATCAACATCGGCTTTGGTGTTACCTGGTGCGTGGAGGATGCTATCATCTGCTAAAGTTAAAAATAACGCTGGTCCCAATTAGAGCCCTGAGGGACTCTTGACAGGGGCTTGGAAAATTCCGATAGTCCATGATCCTGCTAATGGCTTGTAACCGAGCTTCAAGGTACGAAGTTCACCTGTGTAGACTTAAGGTACTCAGTTTAAAGCTTGATAATTCTCTTATTGTGCGAGTGGCTAACCATGCCAAATGTTTTCCCTAAATCTATAACTATGGTCCCTCCGAGATCCCCACGGTCTATATAATTCATCCACAGGCCTATAAGCGTAACGAGGGCCGCCTGACAACTATGCTTATGCCCGAAACCTGACTGATATTCGTGAATTAACCCTTAAAACGCCAAGAAAATGTCGTCTGTTTATGTCGTCTGCTGAATATTCTTGCAAACTTTTCAAACCTCTTTTTGCATACAGGCAAACAGTGTGGACCCAGATCAGAGGAGCAGTCAGATCTGGGTCCACACTGTTTGCAGAAATGACTTTTAAAATCACAAGCAGATGACAAAGCAGACGACAATTGTTGTGATTGGCGTTTTAAGGGTTAACTATATTAACTATAAATTATATTTAGCTTTACTAGCTTCTCAAATATTTTTGACAAAGTCGGTAAGACGGAAATGGGACGACAATTTGATGACTCGGTTTTCTGACCCCTTTTAAATATAGGAAAGACTTAAGGCATTTTTGTGGGGGTGGAGTGGGGTGTCGGGGAATCGGCCGTTTGTATGCTTAAATCGACTAGAGAAGCAATACTTGGTGAGATAACATCGCAAGCCCACTTTAGGTTTCGCGGTCCAAGTCCATCAAGACTAATAGTGAGATCAAACTGACATATAGATATATATATGGGGGTAGGGGTGGTGGGGTTAAAGTCAAACGTACTTCATTATCAAGAGGGTTTGTCATTTGGTTTTCACCCCCAAATATTTTCCTTGGTTGTCTCATCCTGTAATTTTTCTTCAACTTGAATCGTTCTTTTCCGAGCTTTTCGGTGTCTAAGTCCAAGTCCAGGTCTTCAGGAAACTCTACATGACCCTCGCCTTTTGATAAAAGGGAGCCTTGTTTCAAATAAGCTAATGTCCGCAACTGCTTTCTGTCTATAAAGAGGAAAAAGAAAATTCAGCCGGGGCATAGCATTTTTCTACTAGATTGTGCGCACCGCGAAGGCTCAGATAGAGTGTTCGCATGGGCACTCTGTGTGTAACCAATGATATAAAGCGCCATCGGGCGGACAGCGAAGACTCTGATCAGAATTTCAGCGCAGTCTGATCAGAATATTCTTAGGCCGCATTTTGGATAGCAAAGGATGCATATTTCCTTCATGCTTACAACGAAGTCTGATTTGAGACTTGGTTGGGTGCATGTGTCAGACGTCACGTTTTCTAACGTCGTATTTCATTACGAAAACACGCCTATTCAAATATGCTGAAAATTTCACCACCCAAAAACTGAAAATTTAAAAAAAAAAAAAAAAAAAAAAAAAAAAAAAACTCTGATATTTTTCATATTTCTGCTCAAAACATAGATTGTGGGCACCCGTTGGAATCGCCTCGCCGAGGCGGTTCTAACGGGTACCCACAATCCATGTTTTTGAGCAGAAATAAGAAAACTAATGTAAACCCCAGTTTTACTATATAAAAGTGGGGTTTAAGGGGGTCAAAATTATATAGATATGTTTTCGTGATGTAAAGAGATCCTTATGTACACCGATACATTATGTAAGCAGATCTACCGTATTCGACCTAATTACCGCCCCGTGCGTTTATGTTTTTTCAAAAATACTAGGAAAAACTTGTGGTAAAATATGTTCCTACCCGTACTAAGAGTACACTTTGAAAACAAAAAGATCAGCGAAGGACTTATCAATTCATGCTTATGCGATGTTTTTTTGTTTTTTTTTTTGTTTTTTGTCGTTGTTTTTTTGTTGTTGTTTTTTTTGTTGTTGTTGTTTTTTGTTGTTGTTTTTTTTTTTTTTTTTTTTGTTTTTTTTTTTTTTGTTTTTTTTTATGGATTTGCTTTTATTTCATTCTCTTTATAAAGAAGTAGACAAAACGTACACTGGCTGTAAACTGAAGACTACAAAATTGCCTAACTGTGCGCTTATAGCTGTATGTAGGTCGAATACGGTATGTGAAATGCATACGTCTGGCATAGCTCTAGACTAGACAGATTTTAAACCAGAAACATTGATGTTTTTTTATTTCTCAAACAAAAAAAAAGTATATTGTGGATACTCATTAGAAGCGCCTCGCACACCATATATTTTATAAGCTTTTGATGAGTATCCACAAGCAATGTCTATCCTCTGTTGGACTGATACAGCAGACTCTCGTTATCTTGACCTCGCTTATTTCGAATAACTGCTTATTTCGAAGTGAAAATCTTGTCCCTGCCTAAAACATGAAAATCTAACAATAGGTGAAAATATTGTGGAAAAGATGAGAAATTGCTCCTAAGGAGCAATTTCTCTTTTTTTTTTCCACAATATTTTTGCTATACCATTTACATATAAATTTGTTAAATGTGGTTGTTCGAATTAATTTTTCCTTAATGCTGCAAATCTGATATGTCGAGGTACGGATATCTCGAAGAATTTCAGAGAGTCCCTTGGAATTCGACATAACGAGAGTTGACTGTATATAAAAATTCTCTAGCAAGGTCATAAGCTTGGAAATTTTACAGTAAACGTTTTGTAAAAGGTTTCTAAAATGTATGAAATCTAAATGCCTAAACACACTATTATGAGGAGTTCCCTCGTTTTCTTATATACTTTTACCTGAAAAAGTAAAACATTAAAATTTGATCTATCAGACAGATTTCAATCTGAAACAAAATGAAAAGTCGAAGATTTACACTCGTATTTCATTTAATCGGGTTTAACCTATTTATGCCGAGTGGACTCTCCTACCTTAAGTATTTGGTCCGGTCCATTTCATGCAATACTGAGGGTTGCCTGGTTAGTTTTTATTGGTGCCATGTTGTGTAGATATTTCTGTCTTTAATGCAAACAGTGTAGACCCTGATCAGACGCCGTGTTCTGCGGCGTCTGATCTTGGTCTACACTGTTTACCAATGTTCCTTTTATGGCATAAATGGGTCAAAGTCGCTTTCAACAACCTTTCATTCATATCGCGTCGGTGTCTCTATGTGACAATGAGCTTAGAATGCTGCCTCAATGAAATATCACGCCCCACACACATGACGTGATATTTCACCCAGCAACGCTGAACGCTAAGCAAAAGAGCAGCTATTACAATTTGTCTTTAATATGACCCAGTCGAGGATTAAACCCAAAACCTCCCGTACACACAACGGACGCTCTATCAACTGAGCCACAGTAGGTTTGATCAGATCAGTCAGATCATCATGGGTATCCGCCCAGTCTGATCAGTCTTCGCTGTGCACTCGCTGCGTTGCTAAGGACCCGAGGTTTCTAAGACTGCGTACGGACAGCAAAGACTGACCAGATGGGGAGGATGCCCAAATTGATTTGAGTTTGCACTGTCATTTTGTTGAATTTTGCTATGCTGCGGCTCATATATGCAATATTGCAGCTACATTACGAAAACATGCCTATTCAAACATACTGAAATTTTTATCACCAAAAAATGAATATTTTCAGATAAAAAATTCTGATATTTTTCTTATTTCTGCTCTAAACATAGATTGTGGGTACTCGTTAGAACCGCCTCGCCGAGGCGGTTCTAACGAGTACCCACAATCTATGTTTTGAGCAGAAATAAGAAAATTATGTATACCCCTGTAAACCCCAGTTTTACTATATAAAAGTGGGGTTTAAGGGGGTCAAAATAATATAGGCATGTTTTTGTGATGAGGACCAGAGTGATAGAGCCTTTTGTTTTCCCCAAAACCATTGTTAAAAGGCACAAACAATTTTAAGGGATTCTCCTAAGTTAAATATTAGCAACACAGTTTTGAGGATCATCATGGCCCCTTGTCCCTCATCCACCTCTGGATACAACAGTGTATATGGGCATAGCAGATATCTTGATAACATAGCCTCATAACTAAAACACACCTATATAGTTTTGACCCTCCCCCCGCCCCCCCCCCCCCCTTACACCCCACTTTTATACAGTAAAACTGAGGTTTACAGGGATATACATTAATTTTCTTATGTCTGCTCAAAAAACATAGATTGTGGGCTGTCGTTAGAACCGCCTCGCCGAGACGGTTCTAATAATTACCCATATTCTGTATTTTGAGCAGAACTATGAAAACTACCAGAATTTTTTATCTGAAATTTTTCAATACTTTTGGTGGAAAATTCTCAATATATTTCAGTGAATAGGCGTGTTTTCGTAATGTGGACCATTTTAACAAATGTTTGTTCCTGAAGTCCCTTGAGGCTTTATATGAAATTGCGTTTGGACTGACCAAGCGGTTTCTGAGATGTTCGAAGAGTGTCGACGATGTAGCATGCCAATACTATAAGTTCACCTATGACCAGAAAAACTTTAGGGTGCAAAACAAATCAAAAGTGCTTGGTTCATGAATGACAAAAATCTGTTATACATTGATGAAAACTCTTATAAATATATGTCAGTATGGGAATCTTCAAAAGCAACACCAATAAGTTTGAAAACCAACTGTGAGCAACACCAGTAAGTTTGAAAACCAACTGTTATGGTTGCTTCGGCAACATTACACTAAATGTCGTACTGTTTAATCGTTTGTTATTAATCAATGTCAGTGCAGCAATCTGAGAAGAATGCAATTAGAAACATATCCATTTGTTAGTTTCATAGTTGTCAATTATTGAAACAAAAATTATGAATAAAATCAACATAACACAGACATCTATGTTGCCATGGCAACAAATATGTTAAATTTATACCATAAAAGCGCATAGTTTTATTTGATATAGACGGTCTACAATGCAATTCTACTTCTTCATCATTTTGATTTTCACGATCCGGATGATAGTTTAGAAAGAAAAACGTTTTCACTTAAGAAAAAAATTGCATTGCCATGGAAGCAAAACTGTTTCTTTTCTCGAAATACGAGTAATATGTTACGTTGACTGATTTTAACCATGAAAAGCAAATTGATTTTTATTTGATTGGTTTTAATGTGACATATCAAGTATCTAACTTTGCATGAAAATCATCATTCACATCACTTTAACTTTGTTTTGCCCTGTCAACTGAGTACTGCGTTTGTTAATAGGTTAAACAATATGAAAAAAGTAAAAGAAATAGAAGGAAAAATAAACAAATAAAAATGTATATCAAATTTATAAAACAAAGTCACCAATGAGATTCGAACTCAGGTCTCGAGCGGCGAAGTTGATTTTTGTGTTGAGGTTTTACGGCCCAGTCAAACCAATGGGTCATGTCGAGCGCGGACCTAATCACACGTTTACTGGACAGGCTTCGTCCTCTAAGCGGTTAATCAGTATTGTGCACATTCTTTCGCCAGAAACTGACAACTGTCCTTCTTGAATAAGCGGAAGGGAGAGAATGATCGAGGGACGAAGTACCCTAGCTGACGGTATTAAAAACCAAACTAAAAATATGTATTTGTAGTACGGGGCCCTATCTTTATATCCCACTTAAAAACGAGGACGTAGTACTCAGAGTATAACAGCAGTTTTTCAGTACAAATGATTAAATAATAGATTATAGTTTATAAATCGGCATATTGCAAAGACTGAATCGACTGCAGTCGCCAAAGTATGACGTCATAAATATCACATATATAGTATAGGGTGGCACTATGGGGACACCATATGGGGATTTTGCATAAGCATGTCTATAAATTGTTTTCAGGCTAAAATTTATAGGGATTGAGAACTTAGTCATTTTTCGTCGAAAAATGACTACTTCTCAGTCCCTATAAACTTTAGCCTGAAAACAATTTATAGACACGCTTATGCAAAATTCCCATAAGGAGTCCCCAAAGATGCCACCCTGGGGCTAAACTTGAGTAAACTAGCTTGAAAATAACTTAGTAATTTATTCTGAGGCTAAAATAACTTAGTCATTTTCTGAGGCTAAAATAATTTATTTTGCTGTACCTAAAGTTGCTTGAAAATAACTTCAATTTCTTGTATCTCAAGACCCAGCGCTAATGGTCTTGTATCTCAAGACCCAGTCCTAATGGTCTTGTATCTCAAGGCCCAGCACTAATGGTCTTGTATCTCAAGACCAAGTACTAATGGTCTTGTATCTCAAGACCCAGCACTAATGGTCTTGTATCTCAAGACCCAGTACTAATGGTCTTGTATCTCAAGACCCAGCATGATATATTTGTGTAGCTTGATATGAGGACCTTCGTTTTTGTAGTTTATGAATGTGCTTTAGAATTGTTAGTGTGGTGTGTTTGTGTCTTGGCTGGTCCTATGCGTCTACTATCAGTCTCTCGGTCTTGTATCTCAAGACCTCAACTTTATACCAGAGGCATATCTTTCAATGAATTCCTAGAGGCTGTAAAGTAATATGAGTTTACTATGAGTCTCTTGGCTCTTGTATCTCAAGACCTTAACTCTAGTCAAAGGAATAACTTTATAGCGTCTACTTAATATATTGAGACTCTCCAGAGGCTTCTCTTCTAAGATCTTGTATCTCAAGACCTTGTTTGAGTAGACTGGAAAGTATCAGGGGCTTATTTTGTTTGTTGGTTTGCTAGTCATCTCAAGTTTAGCTTACTACTACCTCCTATGAGGAGAAAATAACGACACTAGACTGGTTAACATTTCAACAATTTTATTTGACCCGCTAACTAGGAACACGATAAGACAGAGGATTAGGACCGTCCCTCTGTTATCGTTAACAATAACTTCCTTAACATAACATAGTATACATAGGAAACTTCTGTGACAAGCAATGTGTATATTTTAAGCATTTACAAAATTGAACTCTTGGATTCCACAGAGGTGTTATGCCTCTGTAAATATCTTTGTATAATTGTCCATAGTTCAAACTGATTCACATTTCGACATCTCTGTCATTCTGGTAGGGATCTTCTCCAGTACCATAGAGTTGTTCATGAATGGCTGTTTTCAAGTCCAGTTCTCTTCCGAGTTGATCCAGAATATTGATACAGTACATGCCACAGACTCTTCTCCATGGACTCTGTAGCATTTCTTTGTAGTAGATCCAGTGTCTGGCATTCCTTTGAATGAATGGTAGAATATAATCATCTAGTGGTGGTAATTCGTAAGAATCAAAGTAGATAGCCTCGTCGTTGTTTCTGAAGTAAATGGCTACCCAATGCTCTCCTGGTTTGTCAGAAGTGTCCGTATAAGCTTTCACATCCAATGGTTTCTCTTCTGGTAGTAAGTCTTTCACACACTTGTCCATGTAAATGTTTAAGTTGTGGTGCTCTGTTTAACAGAGATGTGAGTTCGTAGGTATTCATTGTAAAAGCTTCTGTTTCCAGAAGTCTCTCCACTCTTGGTTGGTACTGGGATCACTTCTGTAACTGTTGTGATTGTTTCTGAGAAACATCCAGTTTTTATAAGTTTCCACCGCTTCTCTTGGTGACAGATCTCTTAGTCCTCTTGTTTTATCTAACCATAGAAGACTGTCCCATTCTTGAATGATTTCGTATATATCGAGACAACTCAGCGCTGCCTCATCGTAGCCATAGTTTACTATTCAATCATTTGGTGAAGTCCATAGACATAGATCGTGGTATTTCTGACTCGGATGATCAATTCTACATCCAGTACATTCGTGTCGTGCGTAGTCTGCTATGGCATCTTTCAATTTTCTAACCATTGCTTGCTTTAGCGTGTCACAGATATATCGTGTTCTTTCGGGGGTTAATATGTCTTTTTCAGCATCCTCCTCCTCATCATTTTCTTTTTTTCTGTTTTAACTCCCATTCTTGAAAGATAGGTTCTTCTGGTTCGTCTTCGTATTTGTTTTTCAGTAAGCCATATCCCAGGAACATGTCCATTACATGAAGTGTAACTACTATCTCGAAGAATCAGTTCTTCTTCAATGTAATATCCAGGATCATTCTTGTTTTAGTAGTCTGTGATGACTTCTCTGATTCCGTTGATATCTATGCGATTATCAAACTCTGCATACACAATTACGGTGATGGTGCTGTCGAGTGCTCTTGCAAACTGAAGTTCCAGTCGTAAGTTTCCAGTTTTTATAGGATGCAAATGACCTTGATCTGCCCCCTGATCAGGTGTGAGATCGTATTCCCAGAAGCAGTATCCTGCTTTGTAATCTTTGTGATCTATGTTGCAGTTCTGAAGTTGATTTCCCAAAGCCTGATAGATGGACATATAAGATCTGAGGTAATTGTCTGATTCGAATTTGGGTTCAAAGGGTTTCCCGTAAATGCTCTGTCCATCGCAGCTCACATCCAGTTTACTAAGATTGAAAGGTTGAAATAAGAACGGATTTCTGTTATAAGCATCATTGAAAATTTCATTGGTGACCATTCCAATAAAGATACGTTTTGGAAGTTATCCCTGGAACAAATGATCTTCGACTTTTGATCGAAGTCCACTGCCAATCGTGAAACTTTTGACTTCAACTCTGCGAATGGGAAACTTAGCGTTATGATGTACAATAGACTGGTTCAGCTCGTTACTGATTGCAGGAAGAAGTTGGATATGTCGAACCTCCGAAGCAGCTTCATCAATTTTCACTACACAAGAGTCATCTGATGGGATACAGAACCTAGGAGAAGCACGATTGAGTCGAATTTTGATTTCTATTCCGTTGGGCAGATATTTTTGTTGCATAGCCAACTCTAAATGCAAACGTCCCCAAAGTTCCACTGGTCTGCTTTTAGCTACAGCAACATTGCGTGCCTTGACAATTGCACTCTCATGATCTTCAAATTTCCTAGCTGCATCTGGATACCAAAATTCACCAGCTTTCAGTTGATTAGATTTGACATCTGAACCATAGGAAAACAGATTTTTACTGTAAACTCTGTATGGATAGGTGTCCATACTGCTGGTGACAAGTTTATTGTTTAGAAACAGATCGATGCCACTGAATATACTGTGCAAGAAATTATGATGGGACCTGCTTTCTGATCATCATCCAAATTAGACCCGTCTTCTTTTAAGATTCTGAATTTTAAGTAAAGATTTGATTGTGATAGGTCCGTGTAATATTCGGTCAACGAATTCGATAGGTGCATATAACTATCGAGCGAAGCAAGATGAAACATTTCCATTTTAGTTTGAATCATGGTAGTCATGGTAGGCGGCACGGCTTGCATTTCTAATTCAGACTTGCAGCATTCGGTAGAATCGTGTTGAAACATGATTACTTAAATATGTTTTGACCAGAATTTTTTTCTCAATCTCTTTAATACTTAGTCTCTTGCTTTTGCCTGTCCTGTTTACTCTTTGGCGTTTAGTGAAAGAATGAGGTTTGCGCGATGAGCGTTTTCATTTTATAGGCAAAAGTTGCTTCAAAGCTGCTTCACCGCGATGCTGCAACACTTGTTTTACATTTTGTCCTGACACCATATCACGAAATGCTGATATACCTTGTTCTTTGACTATTTTCTTAGCCGATCGCAATCCGGCTTTAGCTACAGGTTTTAAAATGGAACGATTGTTCGAATAGCAGTTTTGAAAATAGAACCTAAACCATGACCATATTGTCTCGGTATGCCACGATATACTGGGTACGATGCACTAGTCTTCATTTTTTTTTTAATTTTCTTTGAGTCTGAAGTGTAATTTGATCAACGACTTTCCAGTAATAAATGGCACATCATAGCCTGTATCTCCTTTTATACTTATGTGAACTTGATCGATGAATGATTTAGCTACGGGAACGTAATGTAAGTTTAACAATTCTTGGTGAGAGTGAATTTCTGACTTTGTTTGTTGAAATGGCACAACTCTCAAAACTGGTTTAAGTGTAACTTGCAATATCTGAATATACGTACAATTGATGATACGACGTATTTAAATCCACACCATATTTGAAAGCATGTCTTTCGTTACCGATGGGTTTATCATGAAAACTTGGACTGACACCTCACTTTTCTGCAAGTGGAGTTGGAAAGAAAATTTTGTTGACTTTCACGCGTCGACTATTTTTCCCATATGTAATGCTGATAGATGCATTGCTCTGTTTTAACATCGTACCATAACTTCTATTCATTATATTTTGTATTTCTTCAATCAAATGGGGCGGTGAATGATTGTTGCCTTTTGGAATTTTGAATTAAATTTCTGAACAACTACCATCATATGTGCATTCCGCATCATCTTTTTTCGCAACTAAAATCCTGTCGTAAAATCTTAAAAAGAAATAATTATTTTCTTCAGATATATTTAAAATTTGCGAAGGTGTGATCATTTCTACCAACGCAACTTCCCAAAGTTCATTTTCGATTTGAATGGGGTGATCTAGTTTTACAGTGAACGAGTTTTGTTTATTGTCCGGATACATGTGTAAAGAACTGTCGCTTAATAAAGTCAAATAAAAATCTTTCATGGTTTTAATTTTGAGTCGGATTCGTCACCGGGTAAAGATTGTTTTCTGAATTTCAAAAAATGGTAAGAGAAAAGTCCAGGAGTGCCACAATCACAAACCGCAGCCCTTCCCAGACCCCAAGAGGAAGAGAAAACCGACAAATCTAAACAAGCACAAATCGAACAAACGTACAAAAAGCACTAAGATTAGCTCTCTCTTCCCCAAGCGAGGTAATCGCAATACTAAAAGGACTAAAAACACTTTAACAAAATGACACATGGAAAGACATACAACAAATCGCCTCGTAGAATAATTCACAAAGCAACAAAGAGTAAGACTAACACCGGAACCACAAACGATGGCGATGGTATGATGTAACCAATAGAACTGCTGAGTAAGATTAACCACAATTCTTTATCAGGACTTCTCAGACTGATTTGAACTAAAGATGTAATAATAATGATGTAAACTACAATGATCTGTGCAAGAAATGTAAAACGACTTTTAACTATTTTTCCTCTACTGTCTGTAGATTGTACTGAGCGCTGTCACTACGCATAAATGAACTTTTAGGATCCATTTTCATGCTTTGATACTAGCTCAGATTCTAAAATCCAACTATCAGATTTAGAAGGATAGCCTTTTCCAATGAACTTTGATTTCTTTTACCCACTTTTTGCCAACTTTTCGCTTTCTGTGATTTAAAGTAGATTCGATTTCGTAAATTTGATCTTTTTCTACACGCTGTAACTCTTGTGAGTAGAAAGTACCTCTGACTGATTCGCCATCGAGATCTGCTATTTTATAGGTAACGAGAGACTGAGTTTTTATCACAGCAGAAATTTTGAATAATTCCTGAGTCCAATTTGGTAAATACCCTTTCTCAAATGTGCGTTTTGTTTTGTTGATGTGCACAAAATCTCCCATTTTGAATTTAGCTTGAGAAGATTTTTTAGTTCTTACAATTCGATTTCTTGTTCCCAAACAAAATTTCAGAAACCTTGGCTTCGTTTTTGACTGTTACAGAGACAGGTGCACGTTTTATGGTACGATGATACGAGTGATTGTAAGCGTTGACTCATTTTGAAAGTACATCGAGATATTTGAGAGTGCGATGATATGTAAAATATTTCCACATGCGACTTTTCAAGGTTCTTTGAAAACGTTCAACGATACTGGCTTTAGTTTCAGGATTCTCTGTAGTGAAAAAATGAATCTTTTTCGATTTCAAGAAAATTTGAAAGTCTTTGTTTTTAAATTCGGTACCTTTATCAGTTTGTAAACTCTTAGGTTTTCGTCCACTTTTTAACACATATTTAAATGCACGGACTAAAGTTTTACCTGTCTTGTCTTTGATTGGTACAACCCAAGCATATTTGGAAAATACGTCAATGATACAAAGTAAAAATCTGTATTTGTCATTAAATTTTGAAGTACTCGACATGCTGCCAAATCTGCCTGCCATTGATAATCGATTCCAGCTGCTACAGTTTTGCGACGATCAAATTTTCTACGAATAGTCTTATGCAGAGTATACGTTTGTTGTTTTCGCAACCAATGTTTCACATCATCTAACTTGATCTTTTTTTTAACTTTTCTTGGCAGCTTTATACAACGATAAAACACCCGTGTAGCCGACGGAATGATTTGGATCGTAACATAATTTAGAAAGCAATTTATTCATTGTAACTTGACCAAGCAACTGCATCTAATTGACGTTTTGCAGAGAACCTTTCCTTTTTACACTACGTTTGAGATTAATATGTGACCTCCTTTTCTTTGATTTTAAAGGTGTCTTAAATACATCCTCCTCCTCCTCCTCTTGAGGAGAAGATGATGGACGGTCCAATTCTTTTGAACGATGCATCCATTTCCATCTTTTTTTATTTTATTACCCACAAAATCCTGAGGAACGTTCATAGCTTTAACTCCCTCGGCAAAGGGTTGCCATCCCGTAGGTTCAATTCCTTTTCTTTGTCTCAAAACATCATTGACCAAATCGATAATATTTGAACCTGGAATTGGTTGACCGTATATTTTAACTGTACCGTCTTCATCCCAAGACAAATTAGGATGATCTTGTAACATGGACATTAATAATCTGGCTTTCTTTTTCATGGTAGTGGGCACACTGTCCATGATCCTTTGATTAATTTCAGACGAAATAGATTCTGGAAGTTGATGTTTGTTATTTTCTAAAGTTTTACGATGTGCCGTTTGAAACTGATGTAAAGTCTGACCATACAATTGAGATTTTTCGCCTTCGGATAAATCTTCGTTTGCTAAAACAGAAGATAAATCTCTTTGAAGACTGGCAGTAGCACTAACATTAGGATCGGGCGGTAGTCTAGATTTTTGAATTTGTTCTTCCTTCCAACGTTTCATATCTTCCCAAAGTTTGAAAGGAACGATTGCCATTTTACGACATTCCATTTGCAAGTGCACCTGATAGAATGGACCCTATTACTGGACCTATGAGTGGTTTTAACAATAAACCTAACAGTGCACCACCTTTTTGATTAATGATTTCCTTTTTCTGTACCACGGGAACCTTTTTAGAGGAAATTAATAATAGATGATTTTTCCTTGGCCTCAGTCTCTGTTTCTGAGCAGAACTTAATTTGACATTGCCTTATATAATATTCAAGCAAAATTCCCCAACACAATCGATGACTTCTTTAGACAATGTTGAGTCATTTTCTGACGATACTTTCCAGGAATTTGAGTCATACCTTGCAAACCGTATTTTTTAATCAAAATACGTCTTTGCCCTCGTCATTTCTTATGCACAGCCATGATTTAACTGATCAAAGATGTTTGAGTACAACCTTTTTATAGGTGTAACTTTCGTCTAGTAAATTTTAAGTTTGGCTGACCTGCCACTCTGAAAAGTTGATTGTAACCTAACTTTCTCATAGCGGCTTGATAACCTATTTTTCCAGCCTGACTCATGGGTTGCAAAGGTGAAAATCTTGAGATAGTAGGAGATGTCTTTTGTGGTGTCTTATGCATATCTTGCAAAATGCTATTGACAAGATTTCGTGTACTAGAAGGTGGACTAGAAAGAGATGATAATGGTGATGGAGGGCGGCTTAAATTGTTTTCTAGGAGGTGTACGTTTTCTGGAAGTGATAAAACGTTCAATTATTTTACGTTTCTGAGTCGTTTTCCTAGTTGTTTTCTTAGACCTTTTAGATTTCTTAGATACTTGTTTTGATTTCTTGGAGGGTTTCTTAGTTTTCTGAGATGATTTCTTAGTTGATCTTTTTTTGCCAAATTTTCTCATGAGTTTATTTTTATCCCATCTAATGAGACTTCGAATAATGGTACCGCAAAAAAATCCAAAGATTTTAAAATAATTCTGCGCTTAATTTCTGGATCTACCACAGCACTTGCTATTTTTTTTTACATCATCTTTATGTCTATCCATGATTTTTTGAGTTTGTTAGGGTAATTTCATGTTACTTTTCCAAAATTTTGCGAGCTGCCAAAGAAAACCATTTGATCATTTCAACTAATCCTGCATTTAATAAATGTTGACGTTTCTGAGTATCGTGTTCTCTACTCAAACTGTACAGAGCACGAATCAAGTTAGCAAATGTTCTTTGTTGTGCAATAGCCATGATGACTTCTGATCAATTATAAACCAAACGTTTCTTTTTATACCACTGGAAAATAGACAACAGGACCCTGTTGATTTGATTTCATAAACCAGTTTTGAAAAATATCTGTTCTGAATCTAATATAACTTGGTGTGTTTGGTTTTAAATCGACCAATAAGTAACCATGATGTTTGGATGTGGCATCATTAAAAGCGTGAATCATGTGAGGTGCTTGAAGTTGATTTGAAAGAACTTTGATTTGCATTTTATCTCTGGGACTTTGAAACAAAATCAGATAATGGTCATTCAAACTAATTGTGCGAGATGCTTTACTTTGCTGAAATAAATTTTGTGTGATGTACACCACAGTAGCATTTCTGTGATGACCTTTTCTAGTAAACCACAACTTAATTTTTTCTTCGTCTTTGTCACCTAACATATCGTCAAAGATGACCAAGTGTGGTGCACTGGTATCAGAGACGATTTCATCCTCATCATCGGGAATGCCATGAATAAATTTTGTATTTGTCCCTTCGCGTTCTTGTAAGCAGATTGCCATTCTTTGTAACACCACACGATATGTAGTGGTAAAATATCAAACAAGTCCTCTCGATACCCAATCATTTTTTTCACAAATTCAGTTTTTTCCTGAACCACTTGGACCTGATATAAACTTGCCAATTGACTTGTATGGTAACACGAGATGGTACAAATCTCTTGGTGATAAAACTTTGCATTTAATCAGTCCACAATATTGCTGAATATTGTCTTTGTCGATGTTCTCCTGAGACAAGATGGTAGGATGCCCAAATGGAAACAGTCCATACTTGCAAATGAATGGGTAGAGTAAGCAAACATCAATATACCTGATTTCATCTTGAGACCTTGGGTCAATGTCATGGTATAACCCTCGTCGAATTGGTTCGGCCACCAGACAATGCATATCTTGGTCTGAGTCCAAATTAGTAAACTCTGCGTCCACCATTTGTCGAAACTCCGAGTCTTCTTTGTACTTCTTATCGTATTCACACTCCCAAAGCTCTATCACTCTATAACATTCCAGAGTCTGTGTCTTCTCAATTGTCTGTCGATACAGTTGTTCCATAGCCATACAGTTGTGTCGATTTCTAGTATTTCTGTCAGGAAAATGAGCTGGACAGCCATGCCAATTACATCCATGAAACTCGAAAATAGTTTTGGATTCAGGGTGGTATCCATCAACATAGTGACCATGAATCTATGTTCTCCACCATTCAAAGCATGCCGTATCTTTAGTCAAACTCTGAATCCATCTGAGAGCTTTGATTGAGTAGTTCTTCTGGTTAGGATTTCCTTCGAGCGGAACGATGGCAATACAGTCTTCAGGCATATGATTCTTTCTCCAAACTTTGGAAGTTGTTCTTACTCGTTGTAGCTCTTTCTGTTTTTTCTGTATGTGTTGTGATACTAGCATTGTGGTCACCGTCTTCAGTAGCTGCCCACTTTGCTTTCTGTTTAACTAGTTGCTTTGTGATGCTAGCATTTTGGTCACCTTCTACAGCTGCCCATTTTGCTTTCTGTTTTACATCTTGTGATTAAGAGTTGTATCGGGACCCAGGGTGAAGTTGGCTAGCTGTAAAAGTGCTTTAAACCCCCCGTTGGTTTGCTCTACCGACCGTTCTAAGGCGGTGGTCCCGGTGTTAGTCTTACTCTTTGTTGCTTTGTGGTTTATTCTACGAGGCGATTTGTTGTATGTCTTTCCATGTGTCATTTTCTTCTTGTGTTTTTCAGTCCTTTTAGTATTGCGATTACCTCGCTGGGGGAAGAGAGAGCTAATCTTAGTGCTTTTCGTACGTTTGTTTGGTTTGTGCTTGTTTAGATTTGTCGGTTTCCTCTTCCTCTTGCGGTCGGTCTTCGAAGGGCTGCGGTTTGTGATTGTGGCACTCCCTGGACTTTTCTCTTACCTTTTTTTTTTCTTTTATGCTTGAGCGATAGTGCATGCTTCAGCAAAAGAATCGAGTCCACTAACGTTCTTCAATTCCCATCTGAAGCATGCACATCCTCGTCTTAATATATCCACATCACTCCGACAATATGCTTCCATCTCTCGCCTGAAATCAAACACAGCTCCAGATTCTACTTTAACGTTATACCACTTGAAAAACTCGTTTCTATCTTTCTCTGACATCTGTCCAGGGTTGTAAGTCTCGGCCGGAAAATAAGGTCCAACATATCTCTGGTTGGCCAATATTTTTCCAGATGAGGACAGTAACCTTTTTTCATCTCTGTCAGTCCAAATGTGTCGGGCAAACTGCCTATTCTCATATGCAGGAATTGATAGGAATCTAGAACTAGAACTTTACCGATGGTCATTCTCAAAATCGTATTTCCATTCATGATCACATTTGGTTTACCTGTACCATTTTCCAATATATGGCGTAATATGAATTGCCCATCATATCCACCGAAATTATAAGCAATGCACGTCACGCCTTTGTTATCGTCTCCCATTTCCCAGCCACAAAAATTAGCTAAAGCATCAACTCCTTCGAATATCATTTCTCTACCTCCAGAAAACTGACTACAAGTTGGACATGGCTGGTCAATTTGGAGATCCATACATATGTCACACCCTCTTTGAGCTACGCAGAAATTCATATGATGTTCACCAGTTTCTTGGGTAGATTCAAAGTCGAAGTGGATGAAGCGAGACGATTTCTGCGGTTTGTGATTGTGGCACTCCCTGGACTTTTCTCTTACCTTTTTTTTCATCTCTTCATCTTCTTCGTCATCTGATTCTTCCGAACTTTTATTCTTACATTGATAACTCTGAATGAAACACTGGTGTCAGGTCCTACAATTGTCTTACAGAATTTACACTTTCTTTGTCCAGGACACACGTGATTCCTCTTATTACCAATGATTCTATTGTCACATTTTGCACAATTATACACTAAGTGACAAATAGATTTCTTCTGATTAGTCTTAATCTGTTTATGATTATTAAAACAAGCTGGACTTCGAAAGTTTCTTTAACAATCCCTACAGAATATCTTCCTCTCGTATGTGCAGGGAATATCATTATAACGCCCATCGCATCCATCGGGGCACCTGTGATCTCCTCGATTTGTATATCCGATATCACAATATTCACAGTAGTAACTGCAACCTAGTTATCCCGTAACTTGGTAATCGTGTCATAATGATGGTCTCCATTCCAGTAGATATGAATCACTTTTGTTTCTCGTTGCTTTTTAAACTGTAATGGAAACAGCAATCCATCCTTAGGATGTTGACTATGAACTTTAATCAGATAGTCAGGAGCCATGACAGCTTGAATCAGCTTATATTCCTCAATGCCGCAGGGCTTGTTGTGAGGAATATTAGCTTGATCCAATAACTTCATGGCTTCTACTGTCTGCAACGACATTTTAGATCTTTTGATAATATCCCACTTCTGTGTCCACGAATCCGAATCTTCCTTCTCAGCATAACATTTTCCAACCACAATAGCTCTTGCCATACACATTACATCCTCGGTGTTGTCAATGCAAACGATACTTCTTTTATTTGTTCGCATATTCTCCGACTCAAAGTACAATCCATGATGAAGAGGCTTTCTTCCACTGCCTTCAGGTACTCTAGTATGTGTGATATCTAAAGATAGGTGTCCATCGTTGATTCTGTTTTCAGTAGACTGTAATACTTTCTCGATTTCTTGAGTAATCAATTCTCCTGACAAGTCTAAAGCATTCGTATATGGTATGAAAATGGCTAACCAGTGAGGGATGATAGATACTCATACGAAGCTTGTCGTTTCCTTGAGCTTCACAGTTCTTTTTGATATCGTCAGCCATCTGCTAAAATAATCTTGGTATAAATTCAACTGGTGATGTTTTGTCAGGAAACTTTTTCACATCCACCGAATACACTTTTGACTTTGTTTTAAACTTTCTTGATTCTAACTCACTTTTAGCTTTGATAGTATAAAATGAGTCAAAGCTATCCTCTTCTTCCTCAGAATCTGAATAAATCACCATAGCCCTTTTCTTCTTACGTGGTGGTAGTCTAATCTGATCATCGTCATCCTCACTGTCAGAATAATCCACCAAACGATTATTCGTAAAAATAACAGGCAAGCTCTCCTCCTCCCCACGACTCTTACTTTTCCTAACTCTTTTAGGCATGTTATCTCTTCAGTGATTCAGCAACGAATGATGGTTTAGTCCAAATTGAGCTCGGCTTTATACCCAGTCAGGGAAGCCTGAAGAACAGGCCATTGTGATAGAGGCGTTGGGCAGGCGAGACAACATTTAAGAACAAATAATATTTTTGGCGGGCGAGACAACAGTAAAGAACAAATAATGTTTTGGAAGGCGAGACAACATTAAAGAAAACATAATGTTTTTTGACAGGCGAGACAACATTAAAGAAGAAAATAATATTTTTGGCAGGCGAGACCACAGTTAAGAACAAACAATATTTTGACAGGCGAGACAACATTAAAGAAGTTGAAATATAATATATAAGCCATAACTTTTTGCCCAATATTCAGAAATTCTTTCTGCAGTTGAACGGTTACTATTCTTTTTTTTTATTCTAGCCATGGCTGAGTATTTACCATCAGAACTTCAACACGCGATACTGGGCAACTTAATATATAGTTGTGCAATAGGATTAGCATTCAAGACAATGATTCAAGACTCCTGGTTTAAAATCAGCTTGAAACGGCTTGACAAAATTTTGAATACCAGATCACAGGAAACCTTTAATAGCGAAATGGTGCGACTATTTCTGACCATAGATGAACTGCCAAATCTCACTGACGATATGCGATTGAAATTTCACAGAGAGATTATTAATTTACATTGGCGCAGCAAAGATCAAATTGACAAAACTCGTAGATGGATGATTGCCTGTTGCAATATTACACTGAATAAACTTCGATATTTGAGTTTTGCACTTCACAGACAGTGTCATTACATGACCGGATATATCTCTAGTGATGATCAGCTTTTCGCATACTCAAAGACGAACTACCTAAATATCAAGTCCAGGAGTTACTTTGTGCATATAAAACTCCAGACCTTCATTTCATACCTACTAGTCAGCTATATTTGGATGATAATAGCACCAGTCACTATATAAAAGATAAGGACTTGTACCAGATCATTTTGGGAGATCGACAGTTGTTCGAGCAAGAAGCGAAAAAGATTGTGTTACAATTCCCAACTCGGTATTCTAATTGGCTTCTTTGTTAATCATGGTTAAAATTACGAGAAGTCTACCCGTGTGTTTGGATCAAATCTTACATTTCGATGTGTACAAGTCGGCATTAGAACAGACTTTGTCCTTAGAACAACCAATGGCTGATTTCTTAAAATCACGAGAAGGAATCAAGATGTGGCTGAACAGCTTAGAAACTTTCGAAACATTCAGATACTGGGTGAAAAAAATTGCATATGAGATGTTGAGACTTATTGATGACTCTCCGATAACATACATCGACTGGCTGACGTTTGTAACAAGCAACGAAAACCTAACTAGTCACATCGATTCTATATTGAAAGACATTCAACGAGCATCAGAAGAGGAAGCTATAGAATTTGAGGAACTCATTTCTGAAATCAAAGCCTTGACAACAAACAACTGACTGTAGTATATAAATGTATGCTGTCAGTGTTAAATCATTCTCTTGCACAATGAATTCAGAAGGGATGTAGTGTTAAGAAGTGTCTCTCGCACAAATTTCAAAATTCCGACCTTATAGGAAACTTCTATTTTGTATTTACCTACTGTTTTCACATGAGAATATAACTCAAGAAGAGATACACAGCAAAATCTAAACGATTCTGAAACCTTTGAAGATTTCAAAAGACTTTAACCCAAAAGTGATTGAATTCCTCTACAGGCATCGGCGAAACGCTACTCCACCGGGGGTATAAAGTCTGGAACAGAGGCACTTGGATCATTTCACATCTGACTGCCAAGGAGTAAACATGTCTAGTAACAAACCTACTGATCCAAGAATGACTAAAGTTGAGGACCCTAAAAGTATCTACTATCAGTATTCATCTTTGAAGAAACTCTTATCTGAAGAAGACATACAGTTGATACAGCCATTAGAAGATTCATTAAAATAGCAGGGTCAGCTGAAGCTACCATTTGGAAAGTGTTACTTCTGTCAGGATCCTACGCACTGGATTGGTGATTGTCCAGAAGCAAAGAAACCAAGAAGTCAATCGACAGTGGCTACTGAAAAGAAGAAGCCACCATTTGGACAATGTTATAATTGCGGATCACCAAATTACTGGGCTCCAGATTGTCCACATAAAAATGAAACAGACTCTTTAAGTATTTCTCCTTCAAATACTCTTGAGAAGCAACAACATTCAACTTCTACTGAAATTTCGACATCAAGAAAACGCAGGCTTCCTGATACCGATTCTTCAGAGACACTACCAAGCAAGATAATGAAAACTCGTGCTGGATCAAGAAAGAAAACCTCTAGGAAACAACACTGTTTCGTATGTAAAGCAGATTCCCACCGTTCTAAGGACTGTAGTGATATTGTAGTTGATCGTTCCGAGCAGAATGATACAGATGAAGAATAAAAAAGTCAGAGACATTATTCACAGTGTGCTAGTGACTTTTAAGATAAGTTAGCGTTTTCTTACTTAATATGTTTTTGTGATATTGAAGTAAACAATAAAAGTTTAGTTAAATTATTCGTCTTTGTAATTTTATTATCTTAAAGGTTATTCTTTAACGGAATCCGTGGGTAGCCCTGAAAAAAGCGGTTGATAAAATTTTCTTCCTAAGCTTTATGAGGAAGATAGACGTATAGGGCTAACGACGGCTACAGGTCTTGTACCCTTCGATAACTCTATACCTCGTCCTCATAAAACTTTTAAAACCCTTTTTCCTCTGTTGATTTTCTACATCCACCCAATCTTTACGGTGGAGGGCACTAATCAGCTTCGTCAAACAGATTGGAATGTATTTTCCCATCTTGAAAATATTTTTTCGAGTCGGAGAGCTAACAGAGCAATATATATATAGATGCAAAGCGGATTGACCTACTTTTCTTAACCAATCAAATCAGACTAATATTCAACCAATCAAAAGTCAAAGATACTATTACTATCATACATCTAACATAAAACAATATCAATAAGGTTATTTCAATCGGAATAAGTTGAAGTGGCCCTGAAAAGGGTCGTTTGTACATTTAAATAGTCTCGACAATCACTGACAAGGACAGCGGGACGGACGGCCACCACAAGCTGGACATCTAACTGCCCACTGCTCGAAAGAAATGGTACCAGTTGTCTGAAGATAAAATGGTGGATTAGTCGCCTCGCTGTCCCAGTCTTCTCCTTGTTCCACCTTCACTGTAGGATGCCTCTCCTCTTCTCTCTTCATCCTTTAAAGCTCGACAATTTCTCTTAAATTATGCAGCCCTCGCGCCAATACATCTATCTGTCTTTCTAAATTGTCCAGTGTCTTCTCCATACTTTCTTGAGAAATCTCAAAAAGTGTACAGAAGCAAACTTCAGCCTACTTATATACTACTCAGATGGATTGACCTACTTAGACAATGAACCAATCAGATAGTGATTCATGGAACCAATCGAAAGCTAACATGCACAAAAAAAAACAACCAATCAAAAATTATCCAATCATAAAACGATCAGTGATAAAACTAACCAATCAAAAAACTTATCCAGTCACATACTATCCTCACATACTGTTATGGAGGCAAATCAGATAAACTTTGATGAGATGATTAGCAATCAAGATATATTGCTGAGAGCATGCTACGAAACGTTTGGGAACGATGGAAATATAACACAGCCATTCTTGTCATCACAAACTTTCCTAGCTCAAACGCAACTACAGATAATGCAGCCACAGCAGAAACAATAGCATCCTAAGTCACAGTTGATTGAGGTTATGGCAAAAGAAAGTAACGAGTTGAAAAACAGACTGAATAATTTGGAAGACTGTTCTCAAGCTCAACCCGCAGGTATACAGTCACCACCAATCAACATACCACTCCGATTAGATGTTGCTGAACATGTAATACCTACAGGTCAAGGGATTGGAGCTGCAACTAAAAACATAAGTATGACTAAGAGGAAGAAGACAAAAGAATTACCAGGAATTCATTATTCCTACAACAGCCCTTATAAGGGCTACCATTTTCCTAAGAAAGAAATCCATCTTATTGTAAGCACACTCATCAACTACACAGGAAAAACTAAGTCCATTTATCCAGCTACACAAATATATCATGCTGGGTCTTGAGATACAAGACCATTAGTACTGGGTCTTGAGATACAATACCATTTGTTCTGGGCCTTGAGATACAAGACCATTAGGACTGGGTCTTGAGATACAAGACCATTAGCGCATGGTCTTGAGATACAAGACCATTAGTTCTAACTATCTAACTGCAAACACACAAAAAACTGATAAAGTTATTTTCAAGCAGCTTTAGATACAGCAAATAAATTATTTTAACCTCAGAAAATGACTAAGTTATTTTCAAGCTAGTTTACTCAAGTTTAGCCCCAGGGTGGCATCTATGGGGACTCCTTATGGGAATTTTGCATAAGCGTGTCTATAAATTGTTTTCATGCTAAAATTTATAGGGACTGAGAAGTAGTCATTTTTCGACGAAAAATGACTGCTCTCAATCCCTATAAATTTTAGCCTGAAAACAATTTATAGACACGCTTATGCAAAATCCTCATATGGTGCCCCATTAGTGCCACCCTATACTACTCACAGCCAACATAATTCATCATGAAAACTTCTTTTGACCTCCTATTTCTGAGACAGTTTTATGTATGGACACCAAACGCCAAACATTTTCATAATTGTATTCTATGCGGATGTTTTATCAGCTACAGTCGACTCTCGTTATCTCGAATTCCAAGGGACTCTCTGAAATACTTCTAGATATCCGTACCTCGACATATCAGATTTGCAGAATTGAAGAAAAAATAATTCGATTAACCACATTTAACAAATATATATATGCATTTGGTCTCTTGAATTTAGAGAAATATTGAAAATGTGGAAAAGAGGAGAAATCGCTCCTTAGGCCTTAGGAGCAATTTCTCCTCTTTTCCACAATATTTATTTGCCTGTTGTTAGATTTTCATGTTTAGACAGGGACAAGATTTTCACCGAGATAAGCGGTCATTCGAGATGAGCAAGTTCGAGATAACGAGAGTCAGCTGTATTCACAATATTTATTTACTTACCTACGGTGGAATAATTAGGTAATCAATAGAATGAGTGAATTTTGTTTGGTCTTTGCAATTTTACAAATTGAGTTCGTTTATTTTTTTTTTTTTTTTTTTTTTTTATTTTTTTTTTTTTTTTTTTGTGGACAGAACAACACCATTTTCTCCGGAAATATAGCCTGGTATAAGAAAAAATAGCGTACAAAATATCAAATAAGTATGTGGGATCATTATTGTATAACAGGTTACAAGGTAAAGCAGGCGTTTTGCCGAAAAAGGGGTTTAATAAAGATATCTATTAAGATGAACAACAGTAATAAAAATGATTTAAATGAGCATAGAGGCAGTAAAAATTTATGAATAATAAATACATGGTATTATGAAATCACTATAGCATTAAAACATAAATCATAAAAACGCATCAGTCATAATTTATGTTGCCTAATATAACTAGAGAGCCTGCATAGAATAAACTTATTTATATATAAAAACTAATCATCTTAAATGTTTTACGAGTTCCTTTCTCATTTTAACAGGGTATGTAGTGTTTAATTGTATTCAAAACAAGAACTGGTGGAAAATCCACGAAAACCAGGTTTTCCAACATGACCTGAAAAGCAATTAGTGGAATTATCAGGGCAAATGAATACGTAATCCGTTGCCGGAAAGCATATACGAGGAAAATGTAATGTTACTCCTAGTTGAGGTGACAGTACTGTAGATATCATATCCACCAGATAATTTAAAGAGATTATTATCCGGACGAATCCCTTGAAAGGCGGGAAAATTTTTCAGCTGTGCTACTTTCCTTTGTTTCGACTTTCATGTCATAAGATGGGGGCTCGTCCGAGATAGGACTTTATTTCGCCTAAAATGGCTTCGCTTCATCATAAATAATGACTTCCTTGAGAAAGGGGAGTGTTACGACCTAGCACTCCTACCTTCAATAATCTGCCTTGACAGAATACTCATAGCTTGTAGGTATATATTCAATCTCTGACAACTACGTCAGGGAGTCGACTCTTTGGCTCCACGAGGCGCTTCTAACGAGTACACAAATCTATGTTTTTGAGCAGAAATAAGAAAAATAATGTATACCCCTGGAAACCCTAGTTTTAATATATAAAAGTGGGGTTTAAGGGCGTCAAAATCATTTTGGCATGGTTTCGTGATGATTTTGCGCATACTTGTAGATGCATTTTTACTTAGTGCGACTCATATTATCTAAGGATAACATACGGTGTATGCTTCGTCCAAGAACAGCTCCAAGGAACACTGCTATCAGAAAGCTTCTCAAAAACAAACATGCCATATCTGAAAAAAAAAAGTACAATACAATAATCATAGTAAGCATTCTATCGTAATAAGCAATCTATAGCGGGCCATTGTCGGCCCTTCAAAGTAACTGACAGGCTGATAACGGCCCGCTATAGATTTATGTAGACTGATAGCTGGGATGTGCCTGTAAGATGTAAGAAGCAGCTGCGTACATGTATTTCGTCATGGTACGCAAAAATGGTGTTTCATGGCATAAGATTGCCAAGGGATTATGTTAACACATCAATGTAAAATGTACACTGTTTATAATAGCTCAAGATAAACCATTGTTTAGCAAAACGTATTCAAATTGATTTTATTTTCTTGTTTCTCCACACAAAAATAGCCTGTGGGCCTCATTTAAAACGCCTCTGTGCCTCTTCTAATGAATACCTACAACTTCTAACGAGTACCCACATATGTTTGGAGACCCACTACATATGTTTAGCTTATCATAATACTCTCTAAATCTATAATTGAGCCAGCGCATGACAATACCAACCAAATGTCATGTGCGCCCATCGAAGACTCAGAACAGCCTGGGAATCCGCCTAGTGAGTTCAGAGTCCTCGCTGTGCGCTCAGTGGGTCGCTAAGGACTCGCTTTCTTCATGCGTCGTGCGGTCAGCGAAGACTCTGATCAGACTGGGCGGATGCCCAGGTTGATCGGAGTCTTCGCTGGGCGCACGTGCCATTTTGTAGATTTTGTCGTGCGCTGGCTCACTTAAGTTATGGCATTTCTCCATATAATATGGCGAATGGTGAAGAGTTTGGTTATTTAGCGTATTAAGACACAGTTAAATGGTTGCTAAATTGTAAAGCTGATTTAAATGATGCAAAGTTCTGTAGAAAAGTGAAGAGACTGTATAAACCTGTTTTTACTATATATTATAGGTGAAGTTGGGATGCATATTGTCTTCCATCATTTGAGCCAACACATTAGATGATGGTACTTTTCAGTAGTAGAGAACTTGAGAAAGCTCCAAGCAAAAAAAAAGAAAGAAAAACGCATGCTTAGTGCCCAAATAGGGGAATGCGCATGCGAATTTGAAAAACCACAAGCCGGAAAACCATAGTCCCTTTTTCGTGTGCTGGCTCATTTTTTTCTGCTCAGTCTTCTGCTCCCTGCAACTGTGCCTTGCCTTGCGGAATTGTCTTAGCGCTGTCAGAGGAACATGAGCTGTGACCATACCACCAGAGTTTTCATTTCTTGATCATAGTGAGTTAGGTCATCATGCCTCATTTATGGTGAGTCCGGCACAGGTGTTTGTAATTATGTCCAATGGGCCCCAATATAACCGAAAACCCAAAACAAAGGTTAGCAAGTTCCGGTTGCTCTAGGGCATCATATGTTAAATAGTTTGTAGTGGCAGTTCATTTCCAAGGACTGAATTATTCTCTCGAGTTCTGCAGTTCAAGTCACGGTCCCGAGGTAATAAAACTTTTCTCATGCTCAACTCAGCTGAGCATGAAATTTGTCCTGCTGATATATCTTTAATTACTGACAATTGCAAATTCTTTCTTCCTAAATAACTGAGCATTAAGATTTCTCTGCTGATAAATATGAAAATGTCAACTAGTGTTGGCATTTTCGTATTTATTAGCAGAGAAAATTTCATACTCAGCTGAACTGAACATGACAAACTTTTATAACCTCGGGGCAGGTCTCACAAGCGTACAGTAAGGTAGACGTAAGCAAAGGGCACATCATCCAAGTCAAGTTTTCTGTTGCCAGTGCCGCTGATTTGCAGCCGGCATCAGATATGAGAGATCCTAGATATTTAAAACCCTTTACTGATTCAAGCCTGGTGCCATTCATTTTAACCCTTTGACCCCTTAGTTTCTTCAATGGACTCTTCCATCCTTGATTTTCGACATGTTCATTGATGCAAACAGGGTTTTTTGTCTAAAAGTAAAATCAGAATGGCAAACAGTGAAGCTCCATATGAGACGGCTCATTATGAGCCGTCTCATCTGGTTCTACACTGTTTGCTTGGGTATCTGTTTTGGTCTGCCGGGCTGAAAAGGTTAATTGAAGCTCGGGTTCGTTTGGGCTGATTGTCATAACTTTCTCTTCGGAGTCTGAACTGGGTCTACACTGTTTGCCAAGGCCTGTTTATCCGAATACTTTGTTCAACAGCAGGGCCCAGTTGTTCAAAGCGTCGTTAGCTTAACGAGCTCGTTAAGGGTCATTTCGTTAATTGTTTTAGCGGATTCAATACACAATATTCTGATATTTTTTGCTGTAAAAATGTGAGTAGCTTTTGCACTGCAAAAGCTACTCACATTTTTTCAGCAAAAAATTTCAACATATTTGCGTATCACTCGATGTAAATTTTAACGAATCGTTAACTAACGACATCGTTAGCTTTGAACAACTGGGCCCAGATCTATTAGACAAGTCAAAAGCATTAAAATTTTATACGACCTTTAGGAAAAGCTGGCTATAAAGTCAACAAAGGTACAATTGCATACAGAAACAAGACAAAATGAGCAATGACTCTTTTGTAACTGCAGTTAGCAATGAGACACGGATCCTATGATCGTCCTTCTAGCTTATATATTGTTATACAGTTGACGTTATCTCGACCTCGCTTATCTCGAATAACCGCTTATCTCGAAATGAAAATCTGGTCCCTGTTTTAACACAGAGATCTACCAACAGGCAACAAAATGTTGTGGAATTCTCCTCTTTTCCACAATATTTTCAATATATCTCTAACGTAGGAGTCAAATTACATATTCATTATGTTAAAGGTGGTTGTTCGATTAATTGTTTTCCTCAGTTCCGCATATTTGATATGTCGAAGTACGGATATCTCGAAGTGTTTCATAGAGTCCCTTGGGTTTCGAGATAACGAGAGTCGACTGTATAAGTAGTATAGGATGGCGTGTCCATAGTGGCACCCTATACTACTTGTATTATCAAAAGATTCTGTAAGTCACACAGACTGATCTGGGACTTTGTTGCTCGCATGTGCAATGAGGGCCATTTTCACATGGCACAGCTTATTAAACGCTAAACATGCTGAGTAATCTTTTCGGATTTCTTTTATTTTACCCAGTAAACAGGTTGGACGTTTTATGCAAATTGTCTTCTAGGGATGCGGAAACCTGCTTTCGGGGATAAATATTTTAAAACATTGAAACTTTTACCAAGCATGCTATGCGGTTAAAAAGCATATTACCATAAAAATGTACCTTTAAAACATCACCTCATAATTTTCAAAAGCTGCCATAACGCCACGTATGCGTGCTGCATACAATAAAATATGACTACATTGGCCTCGTCAACCAAAAACGGACCTTTGAACATTCGCAAAATGCACATTTTCAGAGCATCCTTTACATGTGCAAGGTATCAGCCGGGCTTTTGCTCTCAATTCATACATTCTGTAGTATGCAATTATTCCATTAGCGGACAGTGAAGGCCCGTTGATGTCCGCATATGCCCGAAGACAGGTTTTCGCATGGCGCGGCCTACATGCCTTTTGAAGCATATGCCTACGTCTGTTGTTAAGGGGAGTGGATAAATTTCCAGGGGTGGCAACTCTGCAAAATTGATATCCCTCCCTTCTGAACAGGGGACTTCTCTAAAAGAAAAGAATTTGCTCCCCTATGGAGCAAATGCTTTCCTTTAAAAGCAGGCCTTTCTTCATAAGGGCCTTATTATGCCGGGCCCAGTTGTTCAAAACTAACTATGTCGTTAGTTAACGATTTATTAAAATTTACAACGAGTGATACGCAAATATGCTGAATTTTTTTGCTGAAAAATGTTAGTAGCTTTTCACATTTTTTCAGCAAAAAATATCAGAATATTGTATATTGAATCCGCTTAAACAGTTAACGAAATGACCCTTAACGAGCTCGTTAAGCTAACGACGCTTTGAACAACTGGGCCCAGGAAACTAAACAGAAAGTCACACGTGTTGTTTCCTTTGTATAAAATGGCGGAAAACTACAATGTGTTGCCAGTCTCCTAAAAGCCTTCCTTTCTATCCGCACCTGCTGCATCTGCCTCGTATGTATATATGTATTTATATATATACGAATGTTAAGAAGAGCTTTATTCTCCAAAGCTTTCACAAATTCATATAAAAAATATGCGCCAATTGAGAAAGCAGCCCTTATGCCATCCATCTGCATACAGTGAAGGCCCAAATTATTCTGAGTATCCCCGCAGTATGATCAGGCCCCGAGGCTATAAAACTTTTTTCATGCTAAACTCAGCTGAGCATGAAAATTTCTCTGCTAATAAATATGAAAATGTCATTTTCATATTTATTAGCAGAGAAATATTCATGCTCAGCTATATTTAGCAAGAAAGAATTTAGAATGGTTAGTAATTTGAGATTTAATAGCAGGACAAATTTCATGCTCAGCTGAGTTGAGCATGAAAACAGTTTTATTACCTTTGGGCTTGGACAATCGACAGTCCGTTAAACGCCTAGCATGCTGGATAAAAATTTCAAAGCAAACGACATTTTGAGTTGTCTTATTTTTCACAGAAAGTAGGCTAGGAGACAATATTTGCATGAAATGTCAAAGCCTATTTTAGGGCTTTTCCAAAAAGAAGAATATCATCAATTTGTTGCCCCGAGAGTGGTAAAAGTTAAAGAATCGTTGAAATACTAAACAGTATGTCGATGAAATAAGAAGGCCCTAACTGTGGTCCTATTTCGACCGTGGATGTCCACTTATGTAGACAGGGATGGTAATTAAAAGGGACCCGGTACCCAATGGCTCCAAAAATTTGGGCTGGGCCCCTAGCTTTTGACAGAAAATGCTCCTTCCCATGTCATAATATGTCTAAAGTCACAATAATGCAATCTGGGCCCCTAGACAAACTAGTTAAAGTCTATCTCTATAAGGGCCATTTCTACTATTGCTATGTATTAAACAAAAGGTCAGCATTTGGTGCATCAATGAAAAAATCTCTTTATGGTGCGCAACCAAAGAAAAGGGCACTGATGTCGTATGCGAACAGAGAAGGCCGAGCTCAGCCTGCGTATCTGTAAAGACTGATTAAGATCATTTGTGTTCGTTGATATTTGGAAGAGTATCCACTTATTCTGAAAATGGGCACTGCAGATCCTGATCGGTTTGAAGTAGTCCGTTAAGTGATCTCGACCTTTGTTATGTGTACTTGTGATAAGTGTTGTTTTCTCACATTGATTTATTGCATCAGCGTAAGTCTAAATGAGCCGAAATGTCAGGAAACGTCTCTTTGGACATTGCGCCCAGCGAAAAGTCAGATGAGCCTGCGCATTCGCGCAGGCTGATCAGAATTTTCACTGGGTACATTTTGGATAGAAAAGGATGCACAGCTCTTCATGCGGAAAACAAAAGGCGCTTATCAGACTGCGCGGATGTTCAGTCTTCGTTGGATGCACTTGTCGTAAGGAACGTTTTCTGACGTTGCGAATCAATACCTTTATTCGAAATAAAGGCGTGTTTTCTTATTTGGAAGCACATGTGTAACTGATGCTGTATCAATCCTAAGTATTGGTATAGACAAGCTTAAGCAAACAGTGTAGACATAGATCAGACATCTGATCAGGGTCTGCACCATTTGCCACTCATCAGACATCAACAGGTAGTGAAATGAAATGGATCTATTTTAGGACAAGTGTAGTAACGAGTTAAGGTGTCCAATTGCTTAGGACAAATTGGTAAATCAGAAGAAAGTGTCAATGCATGAAGCTTCTAGAAAATGTGAAAATCAAATACAGTTGACTCTCGTTATCTCGACCTCGCTTATCTCGAATAACTGCTTATCTCGAAGTGAAAATCTGGTCCCTGCCTAAACATGAAAATCTAACAACAGATAAAAAAAATATTGTGTAAAAGAGGAGAAATTGCTCCTAAGGAGCAATTTCTCCTCTTTTCCACAATATTTTTTATATATCTCTAACTCCGGGATTCCAACTATACATATCTTTGTTCAATGTAGTTGTTCGAATTATTTTTTCCTCAATTCTTCAAATCTTATATGTCGAGGTGCGGATATCTCGAAGTATTTCAGAGTGTCCCTTGGAATTCGAGATAACGAGAGTCGACTGTAGTAATAATAAAAAGAAAACTACATTAAAAAATGTGCCCTTGTGCATACTGCAAATTACAATTTTATTACCTTTGGACCATTGATCCCATTCTGGTTACTTTGAAAATCGAATGCCGCTTAAGCCAGTGCTGGCGGGGGTGAGGGGCGGGGGAGCGGGTGCGTCATCAGCCTTGCAAACTACATTTTGTATATCATTATGAAAACATGCCTAAAAAAAGGTCTGATATTTTTCATATTTCTGCTCAAAACATAGATTGTGGATACTCGTTAGAACCGCCTCGATGAGGGGGTTCTATCGAGTACCCACAATCTATGTTTTGAGCAGAAATAAGAAAAATAATGTTTACCCCTGTAAACCCCAGTTTTACTATATAAAAGTGGTTTAAGGGGGTAAAAACTATATAGACATGTTTTCGTGATGTGAAGAGACTTAATAAAACCGAGTCTCAAATTTTCGTTCTTTTGTGTCTTCTTTATTTCTTAAGGCAACCTTTTTAATTTTTATTGTATTTTTGCAAGGCGCTACAATCCACAGTTCGCAGTCTAGTCAGGACTTTAATTATCGTCTACAGGCACTATTTACATAATGATTTGGTAGGCGGATAGTGCCCTGATTAGACAATACCAAAGGAAAGCTGATATTGGTCTTCACTTATCAATAAGGCTGGTACGATTAATCGGATAATCGATTAACTGATCGATAAATACAACAAAAACGATCATCGTTACAGGTTTGCTGATAATCGATCATTTTATTTCTGTGTCTGTTACTTTAGCGTATTTACCCCTTGTATTCAAACACCTCAACTCCTTACCATACTTTTTTCTTAAAATTTGAATAAATAAAATTTAGTGTGTCTAAAATAGCCGAATGAGTGGCAAACAGTGTAGACCCAGATGAGACGCCGCGTCTGCGGTGTCTCATCTGGGTCTACACTGTTTGCTTAGGCTTGTCTGACCAAATACATACAGTACAACTGTAACGTATAACATATGGTAAGAGTCATGCTCAGGTAGACAGGTAAAATTATGACCAAATATCTTCAATGATTACTAATCGAGTATCGATCACAATGACATGACTGATAATCGATTATTTTTTCAGCTCTGATTAGCCAGCCTTACTTATCAGTGTCTACCTCGAAAATAAATTTCATGGGCCGAGGCTCATATGAGCCGCGCCATGCGAAAACGTGATCTTCGGTCATATGCAGTGAGTGAAGGTCCAGAACAGTCTACGCACCCACGCAGTCTGATCAGGGCCTTAGCTGTCATCTGACACTACAGAATGTATCAAAGGAGAGCAAAATGGCCGGAATAAGACTTTGCGCATGCGCGGCATGAATCTGAATCTGTGCATTTTGTGCATGTTCGAAGACATCTTTTCACTTGACGTGGCCCAATTTTGGTGTAAACAATGGATACACGCACAAGACTGCAAACAGCAATAGTAAACCATTGAAGACTAAATGCATTTCAATACACTGCCAGCATCCACTCTTTCTATATATGTCTTTGGTCAATAAGTGCTCTCTCTCTCTCTCTCTCTCTCTCTCTCTCTCTCTCTCTCTCTCTCTATACTCGTACATGTATACAAATTTGAAGCGTCTACCTTGAGACAAGAGTTCATTGTTCAAAACATAGAGAGAATAAAAAACGAACAAATAAAAGTAGAAAAAGTGTCATGAGCTTAGCACTCTGGGCAAAATTGACAGCAGACGACATATAAAAATATTAAAATATTTCTTCTTATTTTTTTTTCCAGAAAAAAAGGATTTGACATCTCATGCAAGTTGTCTCCAACGGAGACAATTTGTAGGATATATCAAATTCTGTTACTGGGAAAAATAAGTAAAAATATCAATTTGCTGTCTGCTGAATTTGACCATAGGGTGGTAAAGCTTAACTCATTGTAGTCTGGAGAACCCTAAAACGGGAACTGGCAAACAGTGCAGACCCAGATCAGACGCCGCGACACGCGGCGTCAGATCAGGATCTGCACTGTTTGCAAATAGTTTAGCCAGTTTTCTCTAAATCTTCTAGCCGGACGTACCTAGAATTGAAATTGGACTCTTCCAATAAATAGTGTGTGGGGGAGGGGGAGGGGGCGGTGGGTCTATTCAGTCTACATTGGGTTAACCGCACGATAAAACAACTCGTTGTCTATGAGTTTCGTATACCTACTTTAACCCCACTTTTATACAGTAAAACTGGGGTTTACAGGGGCATACACTAACTTTCTTATTTCTGCTAAAAACATAGATTATGTGTACTCGTTAGAACCGCCTCGCCGAGGCAAGGCGGTTCTAACAAGTACTCACAATCTATGTTTTGAGCAGAAATATAAAAACTACCAGAATTTTTCATCTTAAAAATTTCATTTTTTTTCTGGTAAAATTCTTAATGTATTTGAATAGGCGTGTTTTCGTAATGAATTTGTCTACATTACGAAAACACGCCTATTCAAATATATAGAAAATTTCTCCTCCAAAAATTTAAAATTTTCAGATACAAAAACTGTGATATTTTTCAAATTTCTGCTCGAAACATAGATTGTGGGTACTCGTTAGAACCGCCTCGTCGAGGCGGTTCTAACGAGTACCCACAATCCATGTTTTGAGCAGAAATAAGAAAAATACCCCTGCAAACCCCAGTTTTACTGTATAAAAGTGGGGTTTAAGGGGGTCAAAATTATATAGGCATGTTTTCGTGATGTAAACACTAAGAGAGCAATAACTTCTCTTGACATCCAAAGGCACATGTAACGTAAGCTCCATGACATGGCTACATGTATATCGGAGAGGAAAAAGAAAAGTCATACAATACCAGGACCCCGTTGTCATTACATGTACGAAAACACACCTATTTAAATGTATTGATAATTACACCACCAAAAATCCTGAAAGTTTTCAGATAGAAATTCTGATATTTTCCACATTTCTGCTCAAAAGATAGATTGTGTGTACTCGTTAGAATAAGAAAAATAATGTATACCCCTGTAAACCCCAGTTTTACTATATAAAAGTGGGGCTTAAGGGGGTCAAAATTATATAGGTATGTTTTCATGATGTTCAAAGCGTCGTTAGCTTAATGAGCTCGTTATGGGTCAAAATGCTAACTGCTCTAGTAAGTACAGTATCTAATTCACAGTAATTTTTGCTGAAAAAATGTGAGTAGCTTTAGTAAATGCAAAAGCTACTCACATTTTTCAACAAAAATATTAGCGCATATGTCATATTTAATGATCAAAGTTTTAACGATACGTTAACTAACGACATCGTCAGTTTCGAACAACTGGACCCAGAATTTGAAGCCATTATATTAAAGCTTTGCAATTTTTTTTTTTTTTTTTTTTTAAATCAGATGGATTCAAACTCTGATTTTATAAGAGTTTTATTTTCATATGTATATAGGGGATATTCGTAAAATGGCTAGGCGAAATATCTCACATCATGTCAGATTCTGATACTGAAAGTAAGTGTTTGTTCATCAAAACCGACATGCCATGTTTAAAAAAAAAAAAAAAAAAAAAAAAAAAAACTGCTTTGAGCCATTTTCTTGGACATTTACATAGCCTCTAAGCAAGCTATGTGTACCCCAGGGCGACATATTTTAAACTTGTCCTTCTTAGCAGTATTGTAGATTTTAGAACATAATGCTTCAAATCCTGACTTTGTACGAGGGGCGGTCGGAAATATCGGGAATTTTTGCTCTTTCTCAAAAATGTCGTTTTAATAATTTTCCGAATATTCCCCATCTATGTTTATCACTTTTGCCATCTTCGTAGGAGCTTTTGTACTTTCTCTGCAAACCATAAAGTAGATATATTGCTGAGGTACCGATTTACAGCTGAAATCAAAGCCACCTTGGTCTCTTTTTTATTTCCAGTAAGCCTTTTTTTTAGTTCTGGTATCAAATAAAAATCACAGGGGCAAGGTCTTGGCTGTATGGTGTGTAGGACAACAATTGCCACTTGAAGGAATTGAGAAGTTCTACTATAGATAAAACAATATGTGAGGGCATTGTCATGCAAAAGAAAGACATTTTTGAGCTAGCCTGGGAAGCATCCTTTTGGGAAGCATCTTTTTTTTAGTTTATTTATCTATTTATTTATTTTTCAAAATTACTTCCGAATATTATCTTGCAGTCATAGCTCGACCTTTTGGCATGAAATGAGCTAGTATTATTCCACGTGAATCCCAAAAGAAACCAGAAAAAAAACTTGCCAGCAGATGGAGACAGCTTAAACTTTTTGGGAGGTGGGGAACATGCTCGCTTCCATTGCTTTGGCTGAGCGTTTGTTTGCAGTTCAGTATAATGAACCCACATGTCATCCCCAGTGACAATACAGCTCAAATATTGGTTTTCATCATGGTTTCACTGTCACAGGCGAAAATAACAGACTTTTGCAAACAGCATAGATCCAGATGAGGCGGCTCATCTGGATCTACGCTCTTTCAACTACAAATAATAGTCTTTCCAAGCGGCAGTTTGTTAAGATAAAAAAAAAGCAGACGACAAACGTCGTCTGAAATTTGGCACCGAAAGAGTTAAAACCCCTCAAATACTTTTTTTTTCTTTTTTTTTTTCTTGCTATGGTCACTCTGGATGCCGCTTAGTCTTCCGCCAGCTGTTTTGGCACCCATCTACAATGTAGCACTTACCTTGCTCAAACATATTTTGTTGTGTAGAATCTGATCTGCCGACGCTTTACCGATGCTAAACAGCAGTATAACTCCCTACAACAGTCACTTTTGACATAGCTTACTGCATAAAAAGCAGTGTCGCACGTTATTAACGCGGGGTGGCAGGGAGGGGGTGGGTAACTTGGGGGTAATTTTGGTACGGGTGTGCGAGACACTATTTGGAAACCTACCCCATTCATATACCTGGCCTTTGAAAAAAACGGACCCATTTATATACTAGATCATCTAGAATGTTGACCCATTCATGTACTGCCCGATGATTTTTTGTACCCATTTATTGCTGGTAGTCAAGACAAATAATGCAGTCAGTTCATTGAATATCAAGAGACCAAGCAGCCTCAAAAATCTGAGTGAAAAATATATGCATATACCAGGATGTCAGAAAAAGTGGGGCCTTTTATACACCAATCAAGAAAAAATGGGTCAGTCATATACTTTTTGTTGAAAAAAGGGGGCAAATTATATACCTGGCAGCGCTGAAAAAGGGGGCCATTCGGCACGCACATTCGTACTATGCCATATATAGGAGGTTACCCCGCCCCCACCCCCACCCCCACCCCCACCCCCGAGATGCACATAAACCTTACACCGAAAGGTATATACACCAAACTGAGTGTTTTTCACCAATACGTAAGGCAAATGGGCCCAACTTACGTAAAATCACATGAACAAAACGTAACCTGTCGCATGCCCTGACTTAGGAACGATGATTCCCTCTACTGGTCGCTCTTGTTGATCCCATATGGCCGTAGAGTGTTCATACGTCGGATCCAATAGCTCTCTCTTGCTTTCCTGGTTCGATCTGTCCACTCCGGATTATGGTCTAAGTAACAAAGGGTGGCGTGGTTGAGGAAATCATGTTCTGGTGAACAGAAGTGTTCTGCGACAGGAGACCTCTCGAACCGCTTGTGTTTCCAATCATCTCGGTGGCCGTTCATCCGTTGGTTCACATGATCACCGGTTTCATTTTTATGTCATTTGTTTTAAAATAGAAAACCTCTGAAGAAGGCGAAAGCCGAAAGGCCTCAGGTAAACAAATCATTTGCACTGTTAATGATTAACTCTCAACATATAGTTTAACGCCTATCATTTCAGCATCCTTTCTGGATCCAGTGCTACCAAAAAGATTTTTTGTTAGATGTTATGCTCCTTTTATATATATATATATATATATATATATATATATATATATATATATATATATATATATATATATATATATATATATATATATATATATATATATATATATATATATATATATTTAGCTAAGAGGACCATATGGTAGATAAGTATCTGTATGCTTAATATGTTATCCTCTTTTAATAAAGACATTATTATTATTATTATTATTATTATTATCATATTGTGCAAACACTCAGGCTGAATCTTCGCTGGGCGCATGTCCGAAGGTACATTTCTGACGTTGATGCTCAAATAGATAAGGCATTTACAATGAAAGCAATTAGAAAAAGAAACAAAGGATTCTGAAAGCACTGGGAAATTAAACGGAGCATTACAGGCGGTCAAATGCAGTTTAGTTGACAATTTTCTTCCTTCTCGCTTAATTTTTTTCCCCACTTGTACGAGAGTTGTATTTACCAACTAGCATTCTTAAATCGGACCGTGATCATGTCGGGTCCATAACGGTCCAATAGAGGGTAAAGTAAGCTGCTAGCTTGGATATAGATCACACCAATATGATACAGAACTTCAATGGCTCGAATCCCGATGGCTCGTTTACCATGGATGAGTCGAACACGTTCTTGAGTCCGCAGGGATTTCCTCCAAATACGTTATACGGATTATTTAGGTAGATTTTTTTTTCTTTTACCTTGCAAATGTATGCTGTGTGCACTCATTAGAATCGCCTCGATGAGGCGATGAGGCGATTCTAATGAGTACACCCAACATACCTTTATAATATAGAACACGGAAAAAATATCCCACAATTATCTCCATTATGCCTCATGGTATGAGACGAATAGTAACCCTCCGTGGCTTGAACTACCGCTGTCTCGAACAAATTTTCATGGTCCCAAAGGGGTTCGAGCCATCGAAGTTCGACTGTATATAGATCCTTTGATTTCCTGCACCACCCTATCCACGCACCCTTCTCTAAAACTAACTTGATTATACGTTTATGTCCCACAAATTACTAATTGATTGGTAAACATAGAAGACACTGATCAGACGCTCCTTGGAAGGAGTCTGATTTCAATCTACACGGTTTGCTCAGGAGATTCTCGTCCAAACACAAAGAGTTATTGCAGTAATTTAATGTAGAATAGAAAGAAAGCAGGCCCCAAGTAACAAAACTTTTTCATGCTCAGCTCAGCTGGGAATGAAATATGGCCTGCTGATAAATCTCAAATTACAAACAACTGCAAATTCTTTCTTGCTAAACTATTGTTGGCATTTTCATATTGATTAGCAGAGAAAATTTCATGCTCAGCTAAGTTGAACATGAAAAAAGTTTTATAAACTTGGGACCTGGGTCCATTACAGAATTTACAAAGTTTTCCAAAAATTAATCCGAAGCCGAAAATTAACCCGCATTTTTATGGAAGCGTCCTAGTACCAGGTGACAAAAAATATTAGAGTCCTACGTAGGAGATAGTAACTCCTACGTAGGAGATAATAACTCCTACGTAGGATTTAGTAACTCCTAGTAGGAGATAGTAACTCCTACGTAGGAGATAATGTCCTACATAGGAGATAGTAACTCTTACGTAGTAGATAATAAGACCTACGTAGGAGATAATAAGTCCTACTTAGGAGTTACTAACACCTACGTAGAAGAATAAGTCCTGCGTAGGCGTTAGTAAATCCTACGTTGGAGTTAGTATCTCCTACGTAGGAGAAAATAAGGTCTACGTAGGAGATAGTAACTCCTACGTAGGAGATAATAAGTCCTACGTAGGAGATAATGTCCTACGTAGGAGTTAGTTACTAACACCTACGTAGTAGTTACTATCTCCTACGTAGGACTTATTATCTCCTACGTAGGAGTTACTAACTCCTACGTAGGAGATAATATGTCCTACGTAGGAGATAATAAGTCCTACGTAAGAGATAATAAGTCCTACGTAGGAGTTACTAACACCTACGCAGGAGTTAGTAACTCCTACGTAGATGATAATAAGTCCTACGTAGGAGATAGTAACTCCTACGTAGGAAATAATAAGTCCTATATAGGAGTTAGTAACTCCTACGTAGGAGATAATAAGTCCTACGTAGGAGTTACTAACACCTACGTAGGAGATAATGTCCGACGTAGGACTTACTTTCTCCTACAAAGATGTTAGTAACCGTATTACACTTCGGAGAAAAACAATCTTATGTTGGTCATATTTCATTCCATAAAATATATCTATTCAACTGATTATTATCTATTTATTTATTAAAATAATTAGTAATAGCAACAGTGATTTAACTGTACATTTGAATTCCGAAGAATAAATATTATGTTGGTCATGGTTCAAAACGTTTTGTTTTTAAAAGATTTACGTGGGGCTTTAACAGTTTTTGCTGCATGTGTACATAGGGGTATAATATTGCTAATTATTAAACACCTTAAATCTCTATCATACTTAAATTTGATTAAGTCCGCGTTACTACCTTATACGTGCTTTTTTTTTTTTTTTTGTTTTTGTTTTCTTTGAGTAACAAACAATGTGCAGACCTTAATGCTCTGTAATGTAATGTCTGATCAGGGGCCGCAACTGCTGTTTGTTAAGGCGTGTCTATCAGAATACTTAGGTTAAATACTATAAACCACTTTCTTCTCTAACCACCATCTGTCAGATTCAATAAATTGTTTACACCTTTTCAAACATTGGCCTAAAGCAAAGGTACTTGTTTCAAAAACAAACGATCCTTTACCACACTTGCCCTATATTTTTTACAAGGCCATTATAGTTCCCACTGATTTGTCTAAACATTGCTGGCTAGGTGTAGAACCGTGTAGACCCTGATTACACAATGTGTTATGTAACATCTGATCTGGGTCTATACTATAAGCACAGGCCTCTCTGTCTAGAAACATAGGGTAGTAACAGTAATAATCCAAGGAAACGACATTTTATCCATATTTACTAACTACCCAACACAGAAATAACAAGAGTCTCTCCAAATAATAAAAACAGGATTTAATAATATGTGCAACAACTGTAGTTCCAGATCAGCATGTGCATACATTTTTTTTGCTGATAGACTGTGCAAGCTCTATTCGCGTGCAGTGTAGACTCTGATCATAAAGCGGACGTACAGACTAATCTGGGTCTACAGTGGTCGCATAATTCATACAGTCCATTTTTATTTGAAAAGACTCAACCATCATTGTTTCTTATTTTACTTGTAGACCGCTCAAAGTTCTACAAAGGCGGTAAAAGAATCGGTCTGTATATTAGATATGAATATGAGCCAGCGTATGACAAAACCAACAAAATTGCATGTGTGCCCAGCGAAGACTCACATCAGCCTGGGCATCCATCCATTCTGATCTGAGTGTTCGCTTGTGCTCACTGGGTAGCTAAGGACCCAAGCTTTCTTCATGTGAAGACTCTGACCAGACTGGGCGGATGCCCAGGCTGATCTGAGTCTTCGCTAGGCGCACACGCCACTTTATTGGTTTTGTCATGCATTGGCTCATATAGTATTGTAGATATTGTATAAAGCGCTTGAGACTACTCACCGTACAGATCCGAAGTCCTGCCAAAGTTTGCTTTCTTTCTTCTACGTTTCGCAAAGCGTAGAAGTAATATTGAACAAGCCGAGTGTGTTGCATTGCTAGCCTTCATATGTTCTTTGATTGGTTCATTTAGCGTTTGAACACGCCTTATTTATGGATTCATCTGCCAAGTTTAAATGCGCTCGATTTGTCAATAATCGTGATGCCTAAACTGCATTTTAAAAATGCAGTTTTGCCTTGGACCCCTGCTCCTGTTGGCGCACATCATTAGGCACAGGAATCCATGGCAAATTGTTCGCTCACTTCACTTCTGAATGCAGCCCTGGTCGTTTAATGCTCTGCTTGCTAGGAAAAGACTCAGCAGACGACTTTTTTCAGTATTTTTTCATTGTCCCTCGAAATAGACTTTGACCTCTCATGCAACTTGTCTCCTTTGAAATATTTTTCTTATTTTTTCCACAAAATAGGCAATGAAATTTCATTAAAATTGTCTCCTAAAACTTTATTTCTTATTTTTCCTCAATAACAGGCTTTGACATCTCATGCAAATTGCCACATCAGAAATATGTTTCTTATTTTTTTCTCAGAAAATAGGCTTTTACATTTCATGCAACTTGCTCCTAAAAATAGTTTGTTTGTTTTTTCTTATTTCCCAGAAAATAGGATTTGGCATTTCATGCAAATTTGGATGAAATGTCAAAGTCTATTTTCTTGGAAAAATAAGAAAATATTTCAAAATGTCGTCTGCTGAAATTATTACCCAGCAAGGCAATTATAGAAATAATGACATAACATAGGTAAGACATGCGCAGTTCGGACTAGCCAACATGACTGACTCAATAGTTTTTAGCTCAACTGAGCCGGCGCACTGTTATGATCAGTGTCCGCCCGTCCGTCTTTCCACAATTTATTTAAACATTTCCTTCTGAACAACTTGCCAAACTTGGCAGAAATGATCTTTGGATGGTCTTCTTTCAAAGTTGTTTAAGGAATATCATTCCTTGCAGAATTCTGGTTGTCATGGCAGCCAGAAAGGGAAAATAGCAAAAATCTTTTTTAAAAAACCTCTTGTGTGTGAAACCAGAAGGCCCAGTTTGTTTGTTTTTTTGTTGTTGTTTTTATGTGTGTGTGTGTGTGTGTGTGTGTGTGTGTGTGTGTGTGTGTGTGTGTGTGTGTGTGTGTGTGTGTGTGTGTGTGTTTTGTTGTTGGTTGTTTTTTTTTGTGTTTTTTTTTTGTTTTTTTGTGTGTTTTTTTTTAATATGGCATGTAGCTTTATCGAGTGGCCTTTACCAATATTGTTCAAATTATAGCCATGGGGTCAAAAATGGCCCCACCCTGGGAGTCAGTTGTTTTACATAGACTCATATGAGAAAAAGCTTAAAAGATTATAAATTTAATACGTAGATTCATCGAGTGGATCTCTACAAAAAATAATAGCCCCAGGGATCACTTGTTTTACGACGTACATAGACTCAAATACATATAGGTAAAACTTCTTATCTGAAACTAGAAGGCCCAGGCTTTTGGTATTTGATATGTAGTTTCATCTGGTGGATCTGTATCAAAATTATTCAAATGATAACCCTGGGGTAAAACAATAGCCCCACCATTGGGTCACTTGTTTCACACAGACTTTAAAAGTCTTCTTCTTTGAAACTACAAGTCCTAGGCATTTGATATTTGGTACATAACCACCTAATGGGCCTTTACTAAGATTATTCAAATTATTGCCCTGTGATCCAAAATAGCCATGTCCAGTGGGGGCACTTGTTTTACATAGACTCGTATGGGAAAACACTTTTTAAATCTTTTCAAAGAAGCCCAGGCCTTTGATATTTGGCATGTAGCTTCATCTAGTAGACATCTACCATGATTGTTCAAATTGTAGCCTTGAGAAGAAAAATAACCCCGCTCGGGGTCTATTGTTTTATAATTCATACAGGAAAATGCTTTAAAACTCTTCTGATGTGAAACTAGAAAGCCCAGGCCTTTGATATTTGATATGTAGCTTCATTAGTAAATTTTTATCTAGATTATTCTAATTACAGTCCTGGGGTATAAAAATGACCCCACCCCAGGGGTCACATGTTATCTCATCTGAGTACAATGTGTTCATAATGAACTATTTTAATTGGTCGCCATCCATTTTCGTCGTTCATCCGTCCGTCCAATCATAATTTCTTTATTGTACTGATTTTGGCCAAACTTGGCGGTCTTCGGTGGTCTTCTTTGAAAGCTGTTTGAAGGTCGATTAAAAAATGAGGTACTGCTTGCCATATTGTTACTCCATTTTAGAGACTCACCCTGTTATTCTAAAAAATTGAAATTTATAAAACCTCGTAAAGCAGTCTACTTCTGTAAAATTTCAGTATTAAGTATGCAAATCTGTTAGCTTTGGTGAGCGATATAGGGCCACAATGGCCCTCTTGTTTTATACCATATTTCCGTTGACCGTCCCTGTTTCAGGGTCCGGTTCATTTTTCTTTCCAATTGGTCAACAATATTAAACTTGTTTTCAGAAGATTGAGGTTGGGCTGATTCAGTCCTCTATAATCCCGCTCTCTTGCTAAGTACATGTAACTACTATGCCGGCCTCGGTGGCTCAGTTGGATGCGCCGTCCGACTGGAGACCAGGAGGTAGCGGGTTCAACCCCTGCCGAGGTCTGCAACATTCTTTCGTGGATATTGATCATGAAATATTTTCTACGGTCATTCTCTCCCTTCCGCTGATTCCCGAACTATTAAGGCAATGGCGCTCAAATTGCAAGCGAAGTGCCCTCAGGACAAGAACTTTAAAATTAGCCAAAATGATTGGGAGGCGAGATGACTAACATAATCATCATGGTAAAGCCGAAAAACGAGTTTTTCTCCGAACCTCATTACGAAAACACGCCTATTCAAATATATTGAAAATTTCACCACCAAAAACTGAATGTTTTCAGATAAAAATTCTGATATTTTCATATTTATACTCAAAACATAGATTGTAGGTACTCGTTTGAACAATCTTGGTAAAGGCCCAATCTATGTTTTTGAGAAGAAATAAGAAAAATAATGTATACCCTTGTAAACCCCAGTTTAACTATATAAAATAGGTTTACGGGATTAAAATTATCTATATAAAAGTGGGCTTTAAGGTGATTAAAATTATATAGATATGTTTTCTTGATGGAATGACCGATTGAACCTCTTTTGCATATCAAACATCCTTGAAACGAACTGTTTAAAGTTTAAAAAGATACAAGAAACCCCGCATGCAAGATGGCTGCTATGACCATATATGTTAAAACATTTAAACCATTTCTCCTACATTGTTTGGCTAATCGAGCTTAAATTTCATCTGAAGTATCCTTGGAACAAGGTCTTACAAATTTGTGAGACATATCTACTCACATTTTTTCAGCAAATATACCTGTGAATTATATATTGTACTTACTAGAACAATTAACACTTTGACCACTAACGAATCGATCAGCTAACGACGCTTTGAACAACTAGGCCCAGAATTATACATGAGACGTTACGTGAGGAAACGGTACCTTCTGATGTGTGCGTCCAACGAAGGCTAAAATAAGCTTGCGCATCCGAGCAGACTGATCCGTCTTCGTTGTCCGCATAAACAAACTTTGCATCTCTCACTATCCAAAATGCGCAGGCTGGTCTGAATCTTCGCTGGGCGCACATGTCCAAAGTTTTCTGTGGCTCATGTGGTATAACTATAAATGACTTCTCTCAATCTGCTGAGCGTATTAAACTCCAATTGCATATGAAGCTCTTTCATGTCTAATCTATTTAGTCTGGAGACCCCAAATTAACCCAAAAGTTTAATTTGGCAAACAGTGCAAATCTAGATTAGACGCCGCAGATTCTGACCAGGGTCTCCACCGATTACAAATACTTTAGCCATTTTTCTATTAGAATATCTAAATCCCATAGCCAGACATTCCTGAAATTGAAATTTGACTCTTCCAATATACAGAGTGGGAGAGTTTATTCAGTCAAAAATGGGTTAAATTAAATGGGAAACGGCATTCAAAAAGGCCATGTCACCATGTCTAAATTTGTAAAACCTTTGAACATTTACTGAAACTTCAAGACCGATTTATGTCAGATTACATCCTGTATGCAACTGTTTCTACGCAACTGTGAGTCTACTAAGTTCAAGTTGCATTTGGGCCAAGCTCTTTCAGATTTACAAAAAAAAAAAAAAAAAAATATATATATATATATATATATATATATATATATATATATATATATATATATATATATATATATATATATATATATATATATATATATTACGGAAACGTCAGTTTTGTCCGTTTTAATATTTTCTACTGAAACAAATATCGCATTTCAAAGTTGTGATATATATATATATATATATATATATATATATATATATATATATATATATATATATATATATATATTTGGTATTTCCCACAATTCCCACAATGGTTGCGACCATAGAGGAACTATGAAACAAGAGGACCGTGATGGTTCTATATCGCTCATATGAGCTGACAGATTTTGCATACTTCATGTTAAAATTTCACCCAGGTAGATTGCTGTAAGAATTTTTGTATAAATTTCATGTTTAGGAGTGACATGATTGTCCGATGAAATGGAGTATCAATACCGTGTATGGCAATCAGTGGCTCATTTTTATCCGATCTTTGGACAACTTTCAAAGAAGACCACCCAAGGATCAGTACATCCAAATTTGGTAAAATTTATACAATAAAGTAAGACGGGCGGACGGGCTGACAAAAACGGATGGTGACCGATCACAAAAGGTGTAATGACAAGTGACCGCTAGGAGGGAGCAATTTTTGACCTCAGTGCTCTAATTTGAATAATCTTGATAAAGGTTTATTAGATGAAGCTACTTACCAAATATCAAAGGCCCGGACCTTCAAGTTTACACACAAGAAGAATTTTAAAGTGTTTCTTTAAATGAGGCTATGTAAAACAAGTGACCCTGGAAGGGGTTATTTCCGACCCCAGGGCTATTATTTGAATAGTCATGGTAGAGGTCTAACAGATGACACTACATGTCAAATATAGAAGGTCTAAGTCTTCTAGTTTCACACAAGAAGATATTTTTTATCCAGTTTTCCCTAATGAGTCTATGTAAAACAAGGGATCCCTTTTGCGTGGTCGTTGTTGATCCCAGGACTATAATCTGAACAACCTCGTGAAGGCCTATTAAATGAATGTACATACCTAATATCAAAGATCTGTGCCCTCTAGTTTCAAACAAGAAGATTTTTACACTTTTTTTTCCTATATAGGTCTATGTAAAATAAAGGAGCCACTAAGCAGGGTCATTTTTTACCCTGGGGGTTTAATTGAATAATCTTGGTAGAGGTTCATTAGATAAAGCTACCAAATATCAAAGATCTTCAAAGGCCTGACCCTTCTAGTTTTAGAAAGGATGATGTGTTAAGATGTTTCCTATATGAGTCTATGTGAAACAAGCGAAACCCGGAAATAATTTGAACAATCTTGGTAGAAGTCTACAAGATGAAGCTACATACCAAATATCAAAGCCCTGAGCCTTCTATTGTCACACATATTATTAAAGTTTTTCGTTATATCAGTATGTAAAACAAGTGACCCCAGGGCTATAATTTGAACAGGCTTGGTAAGGACGATTACAACTGCAATATTCCGAGATAGGAACAAGGAAAAGCTGCAAATAGAAAGGCCGCCTTGTTAAGGACTGAACATATATTTGGAATTTGGAGCTGCATCATAATAAAGAGTGAAGTTCCTCCCAGTATTTTTTCTACTGACTGTTCCACTTTTGCAGATCTGCTTTTGTTTGTGCGTCGGTTATTGCAAATATGACGCTTGTTTCTCAGTGATTCTTTTTCTTCTCTTCTTCTTTCTGTTCTTCGTGATTGTGGAATTTCTTGGGTATCTTCACTAATAGTTTTATTATTTTTCCATTACTGTGCTCACTTAAAGAATCCCTCAAGTCATAGCGATTTAAGGTTTAAGATTTACTGATGTATGGTGTGGCTCAAACATCATGCTGATTTGATTTCATTGCTCTCAAGGGAGAATCCTTTCAAGAGCTTAGTCATACTATATCTGGTGCACGTACAAAAAAAAAACAAAAAAAAAACAAAACACTGTTTTCTCGAACATTGACCTGAAATAACTGATGTTTGGACGTGAAACAAACAGATCATCATCTTTTAAACTATACGAATTATATTTTCAGTTCAGATATATAAACATCGCATAATGACTTAAATCTATTTTTAAAAAAAAGTATATATCGCCAGCTTTACATGTGATATATGTTTTCAAATATATATATATACTTACATAAAAATTGGTTAGTTATCTTTAATATCAAAATGAAACGACCCAAATTCACTTTATATTTGTAAAACAAGGGTGGCGGGGAAACGTTTCCGATATATATATATATATATATATATAATTAACATTCAAATGGCCACCATGACCAAAACTGCAACTGTTGAAATTAAATCGGATATGGAGAATTCTTTGGACACGGAGGTTCTTTCTAAATTACTTTATTTATTATCTCAAGTGGAATGGGGTATCAAAGGTGTTTGATAGCTCAGTACAGTGAGCATCCATACACTTTGAACTGGGTCTTTGCAACAGATAAACGTAAATGAAATAAATATGAGCCGGTCAGGACGTTTGCAAAAAAAAAAAACAAAAAAAAAAAAAAAAAAAAACACTCAAATGAATCATTAATGACCTTAGAGCAAGAATGGAACGCTATTCCAAATGGTGCTGTTAGACGTTACGTCCGGTCAATGCGCTCGAGAATGATTGCTGCAATTCGGTGGAGAGGTGGACACACTCGGTATTGAACGAGATGCACATTTATTTAAAAAAATCCGGAAGAACAAAAACACTGTCAAGTAAACATCAATAGTTGCGAATTTGAATTTTGCTCCATACGACATTTAACGCCGAAAACACATGTTTTTGTACCGATAATTTTAACAAAAGACAAAGTGTCAGATCGGCCTATAAATGACCTACATTTTGGTACCATATTTGTATATGTAAATTTAAACAATATGTGAAAAATATCGGTAAACCCATTTGCACAGTTTCTTTTTTGCTTGAGTATATATTTCGTGGTGTGTGTGTGTGTGTGTGTGTGTGTGTGTGTGTGTGTGTGTGTGTGTGTGTGTGTGTGTTTACTCCATACATTTTCGTTTTTATGCCCCCAACTTCGAAGAAGTTGGAGGGGCATATTGCTTCTGGGGCGTTATGCAATCTTGTCAGCAAAATATCTCAAAAACTATTGAAGCTAGAGCCTTGAAACTTGATGAATAGTAGGTAGTGATGAGTAGACGACCTGATTTACTTTTGAATAAATTTTGATAAAATACTTCATGAGTTATGGCCCTTTGTAATTTTGGGCATTTTTACCTTGTCTGCAAAATATCTCAAAAACTGTTGGAACTAGAGCATTGAAAATTGACGAATAGACGGGTAGTGATGAGTAGATGACCTGATAAACTTGTGAATAAATTCTGAAAAATACTTCATGAGTTATGGCCCTTTGTAGTTTTGGGCATTTTTACCTTATCAGCCAAATATCTAAAAAAAATGGTCAAATTGTCCATTGGTGTTTCGTTAAAGTGGTTGTTTTTTCATAAAGTTAAGCACTTTAGATAGCGGTTAGTAGCTAGATGGGTGACCGCGGTTCTTGACTTAGTGGAAGACCCGGCAACGCATTGGCACACGACGGAATATTTGTTTGTTTGTTGTTGTTGTTTTGTTTTTTTGTTTGTTTGTTTTTTTTGGGTTTTTTTTGTTTGTTTGTTTGTTTGTTTGTTGTTGTTGTTGTTTATTATTATTATTATTTTACAGATAATGAGATCTGGAAATAAACTCTAGCTCACTGTCAAGTCGATCGGTTGCGAAATAACAAAGACGTAAAACATCATATACCTATAGTGTTTTATTGTCTGTGGGAGTGACATTTTGCAAATAACGTATTTCATAACCGATCGACTTGAAATTTGATAGAAAAGTAAGGACAGGCTAACATTTTATAATATATAAAAGAAAATCACTAATATACAGTCGTGTGCCTGTTGACAAACGCTACAGAAAGTCAATACGGGCCGTGCATAGCTGCAATTTACGTTATCGGTTGAATTTGTGAGACACGCATTTCATTTGTGACTTTCGTTGATATCTTATGATGATGTGCAGAGGTAAAAAATTCCACAGCAATGTTTCGGCAGCTGGCAGATTATCCTTAAGGACTAGCTGATGTACACCTTGGTCGGCTCCAAGTGGGTGGGGTGTCAGTGCGAGACTGAAGCACACAGAGCATACAAGTTCATTGAACATACAATATATTTTACTAAGTCAAATAGTAATACTTTCTGTCAAACCATATGTTTGCAACAACATATTTAGACACTGCCAGGGATGAAAAACCATACACAAAATGTCCAACCATCGTTTAGTTACCATCCCCCCTCCCCCCCCCCCCCCGCCCTTCTCCCACCCCCACCCCCACAAGGTATTCGTTAGCAGTTTCATATAAACATATATGTGAACCAAGGGAGGTTTTTATTTTTTTTATCAGAAACTGACTTTTGTTAACAAAATAAGCTAAAGCATATAGGTATGGTTACCCTCTTCAGCATCCTTGATCGCAGAAAAAAAAATGTCCATTTACGTGAAGCACAATCATTTGAGAATCATCTCTTACTGTTCATTGTGTGGATCGTTGTTTAGGAAAGCTACTATTTGGAAATAATTTTCAGCTGCTGAAGCCCGTGTATTCGCCGCGTAAAGTGAAAGTTGACGAAAGTGGAAGTGAAGGGCCTTTACGCAAAAAAAAAAATATTCCGCCACATAGTACCGACGGGTAAAAGATCGTGACTTTTTTGATAACTTTTATAATTCTTAATTTTGATTTAACCGGATAGTTGAAAACAGATTGTATGAAATGGTTTGCAAGCACTAATGATAAAAAAATAATTATTAGGTCATTTCCGTATGGCTGGAGAAGAAGTTGCAACAAGAATTTGGTAATTATACACGCCGATCACGTGAATTCTTTGCTTTATTGATTGATTTATACAAATTTCAAGTCTGCGACACTGTTTTCAGATGTGATTCATTAGCCATAAAGTTAAGGACTAGCTGTAAGCCATTTTGGATACCACTGAGACAAGCAAGTGGGTGGGGTAAGGTACCATGAATTTGTCTGGAAGCAGTGGGTTACTGACACATGTATTGATTCAGCAACGTAAATGGGCCTTTAATATTTGTATGAAAAAGTATTTTTGCTCTTAAAAACAAGTACAACATGTTTTTTTCTTACCTTTCATGCAGGCAAAGTTCACTACCGTAAATGTCTGTCTTACAACATATCACCAAAAAATTATATAGCAAAGTAAAGACTTATCTTCCTACATGAACCAAGGGAATCCTTTTTCACAGTTATTTCAAAAGAGTAATTTAAAGTCAAAGAGACACACCCTATATTTTTACGCCATTAGCAATGACCTGATATACACAAGGCAATACATGAAAGTAGTACCTTCTACACACAGATGTTTCATTATGGTGATACAAATTTATCATCACCAGTAAAACCCAACACAATAGAGTTTTCCTGCAGAAAGCTCTTTTGACATACATGTATGCTAGGACTCAGATCAGCCTTTGCAATGTGCTTTAAGAGTTGCTAGGGATTCAATGAGTGTCTAAAAGCAACCAGAAAATGCTCTGATACATTATCATGGAATGAATGAAAGAGCGGACAAATGATCACAGGTAGACTGGTGTATAGGTGTCTGGATGGATAGAATGAGGAAAATACTCTCAGACGGACGCACCAATGTTAAAAAAAAGACAATATCTGTGTTGGTTGCACCGGGATGATAACTGCTGAAAACAATCTGCTATAACTAAAAAAAATTGTTTGTGTTTTTTTTTTTTTTGTTTTTTTTTTTTTTTTTTTTTCCTTTTTGTAGTTTCAGCATTTCGTGTTCTTTCCAATGTTTCCGGTCGCTTTCATAGGAAGTATGTTTTGGCTCCAGCTGATAAAGGTACAAATAATGTTGTTGTTGTGTGACGACTTCATTATATCAATACTCTAATACAAGAACTTGGTATAGTACCAAAACATATAAACAGATTTCTACTGACGAGACATCTATTGTTAATGCCCATTCTATCGAAATTACTGCTAAGTTTGCATTGAGTATTAAAGAAAAACAAGACAGACTTCCTACGTTATATTGGTTACCGAAACATCATAAACGACCTTATAAAGCACGTTTCATTGCTAATTTTAGTTCATGTACGACTACTGCTTTGTCCAAACTGCTAACTTCATGCCTTACTGCTGTTAAAAAATGGATTAGATACTATGATACTGTTTACGAAAGTGACGGAATTAACTATTTTGTGTCAATTAAAAATTCCAATGAAGTTCTCAATAAATTTAAATCTAAAACCTTTAAGGCTTCCAAGTTGTCTACATATGATTTTTCTACACTGTATACTACGTTACCTCATTATCTTATAAAAGATAAACTTATTGATTTAATTAATCGAACGGTTATTTGGGAGAATATCCACTATTTGGCTTGCAACGAAGAATGTGCTTTTTTCACTTCTGATGTATGCAATAATTACAATTTATGGTCTTGTCAAAAAGTCTGTGATGCCCTTGTTTATCTTTTGGATAATATTTTTATTAGATTTGGACCTAAATTTTATAGGCAAACTATTGGTATTCCGATGGGAACTATTTGTGCTCTTCTTGTTGCAGATTTGTTTCTTTTTTATTATGAGAGAGATTTCATGAAGTCTTTCTCACGGGAAAATCAGGCTGACATTACGATTGAGGCTTTTAATTCGACTTCAAGATACCTTGATGATTTATTAAATATTGACAATATTTACTTTGACCGTATGGCGGACCGCTTATACCCTACAGAACTCCAATTAAATAGACACAATTCTTCCGATACCGAGGCGCCTTTTTTGGATTTGAATCTATGTGTATCTAATGGTACAGTTTCTACCAAAATTTATGATAAACGGGACGATTTTGATTTTGATATAGTCAACTTTCCTTTTCTGGATGCTATGTCCCCCGGCCTACATCATATGGGGTAAACATATCTCAACTTATTGGATTCGCCAAAGCTCCTTCAAATCTTAGTGACTTTAACTGCCGTAATAAAGCCCTTACTGCCAAACTTCTTGGGCAGGGCTATCGTTATTTTAAACTTCGCAAGGCGTTTTCGAAATTTAATCGCAGACAGTGCCTTGGTAGAAAAATATAGCGTCAGTCAAGAAAACACTTCTGCAACAAGGTACACCGGAACAAGAATTTTACGGTGACTTAGTGTACAGATTTAGAAAAATTGTGGGGAAAATCTAACTTTTCGGAGCAATTTAGAAAGTAATTAACCGTAATAAAAGAATCTGCTATAGTCTGGATATAATGCGGCAGACTGCAAGCCTAGTTGTCAACCCAATCATTGTTGATGGCTATTCTTCACCTTTAATTGCAGGACGGCGTTTCGGGCCTCAGACTCAAAGGCGGCCTCTTCTTAAAACTTTAATCAGTAGGTTGGAGATTGGCGATATGTCTTAGGCTTGGCCCGCCGTGGATCAACCATTGGTTTTCATTTATTCTGGCATACAATAGAATTAGCCATGAGTACTCGTCTTTGTTTATTAGTGTGATCAATTTGATTTTATGTTTTCGCTTTGATGCATTGACTGAGTTTGGAGGCTTTATGCGAATCAATTTTTATATATTTCTGGACCGAGGGTGAAGTTGGCTGGCTGTAAAAGTGCTTTAAACACCCTTCGCCACCCGCCCCGGTGGTTTATTCTACTGACCCTTCTAAGGCGGTGATCCCGGTATTAATCTTACTTTTTGTTTCCTTGTGGTTTATTCTACGAGGCGATTTGTTTTAAGTCTTGCCTTGTATTATTTTGTTATTTTATTTTACAGTCCTTTTAGCATTGCGATTACCTCGCTTCGAGAAGAGGGAGCTAATCTTAGTGTTTTTCGTACGTTTGTTTGTCTTGCGCTTGGTTTTGTCTACTTCCTCTTCCTCTTGGTGTCTGGGAAGGGCTGCGGTTTGTAATTGTGGTACTCCGTGGACTTTTCTCTTACCTTTTTTTTTTTTTTTTTTTTTTTTTTTTTTTTTTGGTAAGTCTAGGTACCCCTTATGACATGCAGCTAACAAAGACACATATCAGATTGCACATCAGAGGCACAATTTACATCTGGACAAAACTAGACTCCAAGGTGAACATTCGATTCTGATTCGATATCATTTAAAATTTTCATTCAGTCTACGTAATCAGTCTGTACATTGCGCTTATGTTTACAGGGTGATGAAGTAACTTTTAAAATAAAAACAACTGTCAGTATCACATTTAACACACTACGCTAAAAAAACTAAGACTATTTAACGATAACAATCTGGATTTAGAAATGTTTCAAGCCGGTGGCAAGAACTCATCCACTGTACAAAACTTTTTTTTATCCATACACGCTTTATATGCACGGGCGAACAAACTATAAACAGATCCCCGTGTAAAGAAAAATATTGCATTTCTTAACTTTATGGTTCACGGATCATGTCTGAAAACCGTGTCGCAGAACTGATGTTTGTATAAATCAATTAGTAAAGAAAATAATTCACATGATCGGCGTGTATAATTAACGAATTCTTGTTGCAACTTCTTCTCCAGCCTCACGGAAGTGACCTAACAACATTAACACGAAGAATCATTCGATAAAAAATTAATTCCGTAAAAATATATATAAACAAATGATTATTTTTTATCAATGGTGCTTTCAAACCATTTCATACAATCTGTTTTCAACTGTCCAGTTAAACGAAAATTAAGAATTATAAAAAAAATATATAAAAAAAAAAGTCACGATCTTTTACCCGCCGGAACTATATGGCGAATCATTAGTATTATTTTTATTTACTTATATTTTATTTATTTTATTATTATTTTTTTTTTTTATGTGTGTGAAAAGGCCCTTCTCTTCCACTTTAGTCAACTTCCACTTTACACAGCGATTACATGGGCTTTAGCAGCTGAAAAATATCTCCAAATAGTAGCTTTCCTAAACAACGATCTACACAATGAACAGTAAGAGATGATTCTCAAATGGTTGTGCTTCACGAAAATGGACATTTTGTCTGCGACCTAGGATGCTGATGAGTGTTTGTACGTCTGTGCATTCATGGTTTACATTTTTGTTTTCTCGTTTCAAGCTGGCGAACTCGACACATGTAACCATACCTGTATGCTTTAGGTTATTTTGTTAACAAAAGTCAGTTTTTGATAAAAAGCCTCCCTTGGTTCGCCTATATATTTACATAAAACTGCTGACGAAAAGCTTGTTGCCTAAAAAGGGGTGAAAAGAACTAAACGCTGGATGAACATTTTGTGTATGGTTTTTCATCCCATGCAGCGTCTAAGTGTGTTGTTGCAAACATATGGTTTGACAGAAAGTATTACCATTTGACTTATTTAAATATACTGTATGTTCAATGAACTGGTATGTTCTGTGTGCTTCAGTCTCACACTGACACCCCACCCACTTGGAGCCTACACAGAGCATTTTAAGGTCTAGCTGTTGAACACTTGGTTCACAAAACATTTAATCCAAATTGTTATCATTAAATAGTCTTATTTTATGTGCGTAGTGTGTTAAATGTGATAATGACAGTTGTTTTTATTTTAAAAGTTGTTTGATCAGTTAAAATAGTGACTTCACCCTGTAAACATAAGCGCAATGTACAGATTGATTACCTGGATTGAATGAAAATTTTCAATGATATCGAATCAGAATCGAACGTTCCCCTTGGAGTCTAGTTGTGTTCAGATGTAAACAGTGCCTCTGATATCACTGTACAGATGTGGAAACTTATATGTATCTTTGCTAGTAGCGTGTCATAAGGGGTACCTATAACGTATTTTTATGTATAGCCATAGCAGATCTTTTTCAGCAGTTATCATCCTGGTGCTACCAACACAGATATTGTTGTTTTTTTTTGTTTTGTTTTTTTGTTTTTTTGGTTTTTTTTTTTTGGTTTTTTTTTTTTTTTTGTTTTTTTTTTTTTTTTGTGAATATCCAAGATTATTTACAGACATATTATTGTTTTCTATTTTACCATTTTTGTTAGCCCATAACATCGGTGCGTCCATCTGAGAATACTTCCCTCATTCTAGTCCATCTGTGATCATTTGTTCGATCGTTCATTCATTCCATGGGAATGTATCTATGATCAGAGCCTTTGCTGGTTGCTTTTAGACACTCATTGGATCCCTAGCAACCCTTAAAGCACACAGTAAAGGCTGATCAGAGTCCTAGCATACAGGTATGTCAAAAGACAACTTTCTGCAGGAAAGCTATATTGTGTTGGTTTTTACTGGTAATGGTAAATATACTGAAATATCTGTGTGTAGAAGGTACTATTTTTATGTATTGCCTTGTGTATATCAGGTCATTGCTAATGGTGTAAAAAATATAGGGTGTGTCTCTTTGACTTTAAATTACTCTTTGAAATAACTGTGAAAAAGGATATCCCTTAGTTCATGTAGGAAGATCAGACTTTACTAAGGGTATTATAAAAAAAAAAAAAAAGGTAAGAGAAAAGTACAGGGAGTGCCACAATCACAAACCGCAGCCCTTCCCAGATCCCAAGAGGAAGAGGAAACCGACAAATCCAAACAAGCACAAATCGAACAAACGTACGAAAAGCACTAAGATAAGCACTATGTTTTTTAGTGAAATATTGTAAGACAGACATTAACGGTAGTGACCTTCATAAACGGTAAGGAAAAAAAACGTGTACTTTTTTTGGAGCAAAAATATTTTTAATATAAATATAAAAGGCCCATTTACTTTGCTGAATCAATATTTATCAGTAACCCACTGCTTCCAGTCAAATTCATGGTATCTTATCCCACAAACCTGCTTTTCTCAGTGGTATCTAAAATGGCTGACAGCTAGTCCTAGTTGCTGAAATTGTTCCTGGCGGCCATCTTGAAATTCTTCAAACGACATCTCCTCCTAAACCCTGTCTGATTGAGCTGAAACTTGATGGGAGGCATTACAGTGTCACAGAGATTCAAAATTGCTGAAATCGTTTCATGCCGAAATCCAAGATGGCCGCCACGGCGGCCATCTTGAAATTCGTCAAACGTCAGGTTGAGCCGAAACTTGATGGGAGGCATCGAGGTGTAATGGAGATTTAAGAATTGCTGAATCATTCAGTTCCAGTATCCAAGATGACGGCCATGGTGGCAATCTTGAAACTCTTCAAACAACATCAGATTCTGAATTGCTAAAGGCAATCTGATCTGATAGCCAAGATGGCCACCATGGCACAATCAAACATATCATGATCAGCCAAATCCAGGTGAGCGATTTCTGGCCCACTTGGGCCTCTAGTTTTAAAAGTTGTTTGATCAGTGAAAACTGTGACTTCATCCTGTAGACATAAGCGCAGTGTACAGGCTGATTACGTGGAACGAAGGAAAGTTTTCAATGATATAGAATCAGAATCGAATTGTCCCCTTGGAATCTAGTTGTGCCCACATGTAAATAGTGTCTCTGATTACACAGTACAGATGTGCAAACTGATATGTGTCATTGCTAGCTGCATGTTATAAGGGGTAGTTAGACTTACCAAAGCGACTAGAAACACTGGAAGGAACACAACATCCTGAAAGTACCAAAAAGAAAAAAGGAAAGTTTTTTTTATCTTATCTATAGTAGATCAATAGTATTTTACGGATTTATGATTTTGGATTATGGCTTGGGTACCATGACCACAACAACTTTCAGCAGTTATCATGCCGGTGCAACCAACACAGATATTGTCTTTTTTTTTCTTTCTTTTTTTTCAATATCTATTCAAGATTACTTACAAACATATTATTGTTTTCTACTTTTTTGCAACTACTTTTAAAAAAAACAATTTGTAGAAAGTTAGAGAGTGGAGAATAGGACCTATTCCACTTTGTTAATTTCCATTCAAGTTAGCCCCTAACATTGGTGCGTCCGTCTGCGAGTACTTCCCTCATTCTACCCATCCAGTCACCCATACACCAATCCAATTGTGATCATTTGTTCGATCGTTCATTCATTCCATGGGAATGTCACTATGATCAGAGCTTTTGTTGGTTGCTTTAAGACACTCATTGGATCCCTATCAACCCATAAAGCACACAGTGAAGGCTGATCTGTCCTAGCATACATGTATGTCAAAATACAACTTTATGCAGGAAAGCTATATTGTGTTGGTTTTTACTGGTGGTGGTAAATTTGTACCACCATACTGTAATATCTGTGTGTAGAAGGTACTACTTTTATGAATTGCCTTGTGTATATCAGATCATTGCTAATGGTGTAAAAAAAAATATGGGGTGTGTTTCTTTGACTTTAAATTACTCTTTTTGAAATAACTGTCTGTGAAAAAAGGATATCCCTTGGTTTATGTAGGAAGATAAGACTTTACTTTGGGTATTTTAAATTTCTTTTGTGGAATATTGTAAGACAGACATTTTTGGCAGTGGACTTTACCTTCATGAAAGGTAAGGAAAAAACATGCACTTTTTAGAGCAAAAGTATTTTTCATATAGGTATTAAAGGCCCATTTACGTTGCTGAATCAATATATGTGTCAGCATTCCACTGCTTCCAGTCAAATTAATGGTACTTTACCCCACCCCATTGCTTTTCTCAGTGATATCCAAAATGGCTGACAGCTAGTCCTTAAATGACATTCTATAGTTCCTAATAGTTAAATTTTTAACTTGGATATTAATTTATTTTAGCAAAGAAAATATACTTAGCAAAGAAAAGAAACAAAAAATGCTGGTTTTATTTTTGTTATTTTTTTATATTGCAAATTAGGCAGATTTCCATTTTGTATTATGTCACTATCGACTATGTACATCGTCTGCAATGGGTTTCCACTCGATTGATTACACTGAACTCGTGTTGGTTTTTCACAGTTTGCACATGCACGGGTATACGTGAATCGCTTCATTGGCAAACTTACCTGTGAACAATCTACACAGATACCAATACAAATTCTTGTTGTTGTTGTTTTTTTTTTTGTTTTTTTTTTTTTGTTTTTTTTTTTTTGTTTTTTTTTTTTTTTTTTTGTTTTTTTTTTTTTTTTTTTTTGTTTGTTTGTTTTTGTTTGTTTGTTTTTTATTTTTTATTTTTTTTTTTTTTTTTTTTTTTTTTTTTTTTTTTTACGAAGTCCGTGCCAATTTAGATTGTGCCTGGTTTGTCCAAGTTACGACAACCCAGGCAATAAGGATGTTGTGTGCTGGCGTCAGCGTTCCGTTAGTAAGCCGAACGTTTGATTGCAGTTGCCAAACGATTTTTGTCTTGGCTTGGAGCGTTTCTACAACCTAGACGTCAAGATAATCATCTGCGTACTACGCATCTTCGACATCGCCTTATGCCACTGGCAGAAACGGCTCGGCGGCTCCGTATTTCTGCACAGATATTCAGGAATCGTTTGAGGGAGGTTAACCCTCTGCTTAGGGCACGCAGACCCTACACGGGCCCTGTACTTATGGCACGTCATCGTGCCGCTGGCTTGAGACAGGCCAAACATCCTAACTGGCGTCGGCAGAACAGGAATAATGTCCTTTCCATGGATGAATCTCGCTTCAATCTTAGCCATGCCGATGAAAGGAGGCGTGTTTACCGTCGAAATGGGAAACGGTATGCCGATGTCTGTCTATGTCAAAGGGACAGATATTGAAATGTAGGCATTAAGGTCCGAGGTGGGATTATGGGGCAGAGGAAACCCCGCTTGACTGTCATTCCGTGGAATCTTAATGCGCAGGGTTATGTTTATGAAGTACTGGACACCGAGCTTTTTTCCATTTTTGCGAAGGCATGGACCTAGTACATTGCAGCATGACAAGACACTGCGCACCACCATACAGCTGCTTTGACCCGCAATCATCACCTGCTCTGTCCCCCGACATGAATCCCGTTGAATAGATTTGGGATGAATTTGGGAGGCGAGTTAGGCAAAACCATCAAGTGAACATGTTAAACGCTCTAAATGCTGCTCTTATCCGCGAATGGAGCAATATTTTGAATGCAGTGATGATAGTTACATCAGCTCAATGCGACGCACAATCCAGGCGTTAATTATAGCCAACGGTGGCCACATGCGTTATTGAACTTAGGTTACTGCACAACGAACATCATTGTGAATCTGTTTTCGACATTTCTCCACACATTATACCCTGTCCTTGGATCTCAGGTTGCTTTTCTTTACAATTGACATTTTTCATTACGACCCCCCAATAACTTTACAGCAGGATTTAAACGTAATCTTGTTTTTTGTTTTTGATTTTGTTTTTTGTTTTTATTTTTTCTTTTCTTTTCTTTTCTTTCTTTTTTTTTTTTTTTTTTTTTCTTTTTTTTTTTTTTTTTTTCTTAAAATGATGGAAAATGATTTAACTGATCAAAACATACAAAAAATTACACGAAGAATGAAACTTTTGCGGAAAGAAAAAATACATAATTTATAGATCATCAAGTTTCTTTTTTTCACTGAGTATATAAAAAAGTAATTCATAAATATTTAAAATCCCAACGAAAGGTATAACATTGTATAAAATGCTTATAAAATAAGTACTAAAGTTATTGACACAAACGTACACGGTGCCCATACACAATCTATATTTTTGGTTTTGACGACTGTGAATGTAGCCACTACATTAATCTGTCTAGTTATATCAAGACCTTATATTTCATATATGGTCTCGGCGACATTGCCGACTGTTTCAAGAATATATCCGAAAAAGTCAAAGATGCTTTATTTCAATCGTAACATTTACCAATTTACCGGCCGATAGCTCAGTGGTAGAAGGTCCACTTCGTGAACGGGAGGTCGTGGGTTGAAACCCGGGTCGCGCCCTAACAAAGGCGTTAAAATGGTACTAGGAGCTCCCTTGTCTGACGTTCGCATTATCTAGGGTAGTCCTAGGCAGATTAATTATTTATGAAGTAGTTGCGGTCATGGTACCAAAGCCGTAATCCAAACTCATAAATCCATAAACGAATGACGAATCAGAATGTTCAGACCAACAGACATGGACCCCAGAACAAAGGGTGTAATCAGGCGTCCGCGAATAGTAAGCATTACTTGGTAAGCAAGCTTCGCCCACCATGCCTATAGGCCTGAACGAAGGAAATATCGGTAGAAGCGTATGTCCGGGATTTGGGAAGTCTACTTATGGCGCGTCACTGGCAAAAACGTCAGAAACAATTCTGGAAACTGCCACATTGTAGGGATTGACTAGATCATGATGTCTCCCATAGAACTTCTTAAGTGTTGCTACCAGTTACTGAAGGCAAGCAGTATTAAATAGCTCTTATCTTTATTCAGTCATGTTTTTGCCTAAATACGGATTTTAGGTGGACTCGTCTAACTTTTTACAAGACAGTAAGCCTTCGTCGATCTATAGCTTTTGTTTGATATAACCAACACGCCACGTGAGTGATACTTGTACTTTAAAAGGGCATGCGTAACATTCCGATGCATAGTAAATAAAAGTGTTTAGAACGCTTAACCAACAGCTTGCATTTCAAAAGTTATGATTCTATAAGTCTTAAATCTGTTTATGTTTGTACCAATGCAGAGATCAAGTTAAGTCTGGAATACATATTATTTGAGCCGGGGCACAGTGTTCCTTCAAGAGTGCATGTGCCCCAAGCGAAGACAGATCAGCCTGCTCAATCTCGCTTTCCCAGCGGAGTCTTCGCAGGGCACTTTGAGGGTAGCCAATGATCTGATGCGAAGACTCTGATCAGACTGGGCGCATATGCAATCGTTTAGGAAACGATGTGACCCGGCTCATATTGTAGACATATACAACGTATTCAATTTTATATCTGGAAATAGTTTACCGTGCGTTAATCAATGTATAGAAATTCACCGTCTGGCACAGGCGTGATCAGCGCATGATATGTTATAATCAAAGCACTGTAAGCGCTGGTGGCCTTGGCATCAGAAGGCCCAGGGGCTTCAAGGCTCGCCAGATTTTAAATAAACACAAAATCTGTTAAGGCTAATATGATGAATATTTCAATAGAAAGTGTCAGCCTCATAGAGGATATGGTTTCTGAGGTGATAATTTTAAAGAATTCTTCTTTCTGTTTTCCATGGCAATCAGTAAAAATAAAGCCCTATTGCTGATAAAAGATTACTCAAGGAAGATTACAATATATAATTATAATATTATAATAGTTTTGTAAAGGTTTCTGCAATTGCTGGGCGGTAAATACTTTCCTATTATAAGTATATGGAAACTGTAACTGGCACAGCAACCAAACCAAAGTGTAGATTTTCATAAAAATGCAAACTTTCAATCCCCTAGCCCAAGGATGCTACAGATGAAATTTGGGTCAAATTTGCCTTGTGGTGTCAGAGATGTTGTCTGAAAGTGTTGATGATGACATACTATGACGGCGACAACAATGGAGAACTATCCTAACAGCTTTTTCGGAGCCTTCTGCTCTGGTAAGCTAAAGACAAAGGAATGACATTAATGTTGAACTGTCACTGGATATGTATCAATGAAAACAAAAAAGCTAGTTTTGCTCATGCTTTTATTAATTATAACATGAAAGTAAAATACAGGTTTTCAACTGATTACGATCAGAAGAAAGAAAAATTCCTGACATATAATGCAGGTATTTTGAAAAATAAAGGCTGAATGCCAATGTTACCAAATTTTTGGGAAAATAAAAATCTAAAACAGATGTTTTTTTAAGAGCAATGGATAAAACTATAAGAGTATGGGGCATAATGCGCAGTTTCATCTAATAAAGCATCATCAGTGACTTTGAACGAAACAAGCTCAAAATAGGTAAGAGAAAAGTCCAGGAAGTGCAACAATCACAAGCTGCAGCCCATCCCAGACACCAAGAGGAAGTGGAAACAGACAAAACCAAACAAGCGCAAATGAACAAACGTACGAAAAGTACTAAGATTAGCTCTCTCTTCCCCAAGCGAGGTAATCGCAATGTAAAAAGGACTTAAAAATACAATAACAAAATAACACTTGGCAAAACGTAAAACAAATCACCTCGTAGAATAAACCACAAAGAAACAAAAAGTAAGTAATACCGGGACCACCGCCTTAGAACGGTCAATAGATAAACCGACGTGGGGTTTAAAGCACTTTTATGGCCAGCCAACTTCACCCTGGGCCCCGATGCCACCCTTAATACAGAAATACATAAAATTCGGTTCGCAGTCAGTGCATCTAAGCGAAAACATAAAAATCAAATTAATCACTCTGATAAACAAAGACGAGTACTCACGGCAATTCTACTGTGTGCCAGAGTAAATGAAAACCAAGTTGAACCACGGCGGGCCAAGCCAAAGAAATTCGTCAGTCCCCAACCCACTGGTTAAACTTTTACGCAGAGGCCATCATTGAGTCTGAGGGCCGAACCGCCGTCGTGCAATTAAAGAGTGAAGCATAGCCATCAACAATGATTTGGTTGATAACTAGGCATGCAGTCTGCCACATAATATCCAGGCTATAGCCAATTCTTTTATAACGGTTAATTAGTTTTTTTGAATTGCTCCGAAAAGTTAGATTTTCCCACAATATTTCTAAATCTGTACACTAAGTCACCGTAAAATTCTGGTTCCTTGTTACTAAAATGTTTTCAGACCGACGTTATATTTTTCTACCAAAGCACTGTCTGCGATAAAATTTCGAAAACGCCTTGCGAAGTTTAAAATAACGATAGCCCTGCCTAAGAAGTTTGGCAGTAAGGGCTTTCTTACGGCAGTTAAAGTCACTAAGATTTGAAGAAGCTCTGGCAAATCTGATAAGTTAAGATATGTATTCCCTATATAAGGTACACCGGGGGACTGCGCATCCAGAAAAGGAAAATTGACTATATCAAAATCTAAATCATCTCGTATATCATAAATTTTGGTGGAAACTGTACCATTCGATATATATATTCAAATCAAAAAAGGTGCCTCGGTATCGGAAGCATTGGCTTTATTTTATTGCAGTTCAGTAGGGTATATGCGGTCCACCATATAGTCAAAGTAAATATTGTCAATATTTAACAAACAATCAAGGTATCTTGAAGTGGAATTGAAAGCCTAAATGATGTCAGCCTGATTTTCCCGTGAGAGAGACTTCATGAAATATCACTCATAACAAAAAAGAAACAAATCTGCAACAAGAGGAGCACAATTAGTTCCCATCGGAATACCAATAGTTTGCCTATAAAGTTTAGTTCCAAATCTAATAAAAAAAATGTTATCCAAAAGATAAACAATGGCATCACAGACGTTTTGACTATAAATTGTAATTCTTGTATACAAATTGTATTCTTGTCAACAATTCAAAACCACATGCAAATCTTCATATGTTGATAAGAAAACATGCGAAATTTCAGAAGAATCCAATTAAAGATGTAGGACGGGTTGTGGACACAAGCTTTAAAAATGGCTATTTCTCAGTTCACAAGGGGTGTAATTATGTCAGAAATAATTGGATCAAAAATTCAATACCACATGTACACCCTCATATATGTATATATATATGAAAAAAATCTTCAAAATTTCAGAAGTATCCGATAAAAGATGTTGGAGGCGCTAGGGGCACAAGATATTTTTATTTTCAAAATGGCAAAGTTTTTCATGAAGTTTATTCACATGTCAATTAACTGATCTGAGTGAAAAACTTACACAAATGCCAGTTTGAGCATATTTGTTCAATCTATTCTTACAGAAATTCGAAAAAAATCATGATATTAATGAAAGTTTAATTATCTGATAGGGTAGATAAAATTGTGTGAAAACCTGAAACTGCATGTTCATGTTGTCCTACAAAGGTTTGTATAGACAAGATAACCAGTTTAATTTGCATCTGTCCTACGAATGTTTGTATAGATAAGATAACCCGTCTAATTTGCAGCCATACTGAAACAAGATTAAATATTTGCATGCATTGACAAATGACTAGAGATCCAATTGAAAGCCTGTAAAATATACAAAAAAAAAAAAAATAAAAAAAAATAGAAATGTGTCCACAGTACACGGATGCCCCCGCTTTGGGTATTTCTATAAAACTGTGCAAACCTTGCCAAATTAGCCTACGTCAATGCGGGGGCATCTGTGTACTTTGGACATTTCTAGTTAACAAAGAATCCAAACATAATGAGAAATATAAGACCTGCAACGTCAGTAGCTCTTAAACCATGAGACTAAGAAACTCAATTTTGTGTTCCCTAGTAAGTGATTTTCAACAAAGAATACAAAAATCATGAGAAATATAAGGCACTTTGCCTGCAGGGCCTGTAATTCTTAAACCATGAGACTAAGAAACTCAGTTTTGAGCTTCCTAGTAATTGAGTTTCAATAAAGAAACAAATGCAAAAATAAGGAGAAATATACTGCCCTTTGCCTGCAAGGCCTGTAACTCTCAAACCACAAGACTAAGAATCTCAGTTTTGTGTTCCCTAATAAGTGAATTTCAACAAAGAATGCAAAAATCATGAAAAAAGTAAGGCGTGCATCCAGAGTATAAGTAAGGGAAATAACTCAGACGGACAGATGGCCGGACAGACGGGCGCTCAGACGTTTTTACGCCTACAGCAGCCAAAGGAAAGCAGCAAATTTATGCGCATGCGCAGATTATTAATGTCTAGAAACATAAAGGGTAGTCAAGGGACTCGAGTCAAGGCGTCCTGCTGAAAATGGGTCCTCAAATTTACATTGCACCGTATGGAATTTTAGGCGGGAAAACGTAAATACCCTCATAACTCAATCAATTCGCAACAGACAGGCGCGCTATTTATAGAGTTTATAGGTCTTAAGGAGATACATTTCTGTGCCAAATTGTACGGCGCTGCATGCAGTACAAGCAAAGATATAAGGACTGCAAATGCGTCTGTAGGTCTCGTCTGCTGAACAAAGAGATTTAAAGAAACTAAACATGACCTTCACCGATCGAGCTGAAACTAGTACCAAACGTTGCTCTAATACCATAGTACATAAAATGTTATTTTGACCCCTAATAACTCGTCTGTTTTTCATCCGATAAAGCTGAAATTTGGAACGTTTGTAGAACCCATCCATACAAACATGGCAACACAATCCAGGTTGCGGTCAACGGAATAGCACATGCACTATTGGGTGCCAAACATTCAGTAAATAAACATTTTTACGCATACAGCAGCCAAAGGAAAGCACCATCGGTGCTACAAATTTATGCGCATGCGCAGATCATTAATGTCTACAAACGTAAAGGGTAGTCAAGGGATGGCACACTCGAGGCAAGGCGTCCTGCTGAAAATGGGTCCTCAAATTTACATTGTGCTCTATGGCATTTTGGGCGGGAAAACGTAAGTACCCTAATAACTCCATCAATTCGCAACAAACAGGCGCGCTTTTAATTAGTGTGTCCAACCCGAACCGCGAAGCAGTTCGGCATGCAGATGCACTACTATAGACTAACTATGTGACCAGTGATGTGTGTGACCACAAATGTACTGGTCCAACAAACGCTTAGGTAGTTCGGTGCCTATCCTGAAAAACAATAAGCGTTCTGTGATTTGGCAGAGACTATTGACACGGCGGCCGTGCCGACAATAGCAACAAAACAGCCAATATCGCCAAGTATTCCAATTGCAGGGGGTTGAATCACGCGACTCATGACGTCAGCCTACAAAATTTGTGATCGCCGCCATTTTGAATTTTGTCTCCACTTCAAATTTTATTTCTATCCATTCTCAGTCTCTTTATAAGCTAAGCATGATTTGTTTTGTGCATAGGGTACACTTTGATGTAGATTTTTTGATAACACATAGACTGTACGCTCTTTTCACGTGATAATCTGAAAAACTTCGACACAATAATGTGTTTGTTCGACCGGTTTGTAAATCATGTAAATTGTTGTTATTTTTATGTTGTTTTTTTTTTTTTTTTTTTTTTGTTTGTTTGTTTTTTTATTTTATTTTACTTTTTTGTTTGTGTGTGTGTGCTTTTCATAATGTGTGAACTCGCAAACAAAAGACTTCCGGTTCCGGTTTTGTTGAGATGTCGAGAAAAATGTGCAAGGAAGAAATCGATAAGAATCCGGTTGCATCCTTCACTATTGAAGCTGAAAATTAGCAAAACGTCCCATGATTGATAAATCTACGTAGAGAACTGAATATTTTGGTTGTAACTTTGTGGAGTCTATTGATTTGAAAATGACCAAAAACAGCAAGGTCGCGAGGGTGACGAAAATGGCGGGCAAAGCAAAGCCCAATGTGTTGATTGCAAGACTGATTTAGGGACCAAGTCGAAAAGTATCAAGTTTGGCTTTTGTAAATCAATGTACTGTTTCAAATGCTCAAAGCTCAGACAGGCACTTTTTAATGAAATTGGTAAAGAGGAGAGCATCCTTTGGACATGTGTGCACCGCAGAATTGCAATACCAGGAGTGAACATGATGATGGCACTACTCAGCAATCTGGAGAAAAAGGTAGAGGGTATTGAAAAGAAAGTAAATGAGCCAAAGGAACTTCAGAAAACAGATAAGGACTTGATTAGGGAAGTCATTAGGTAAGAAAAAGAGGAAGAAGCTGAAAGGGAACAGAGGAAGCTGAATTTAATTATACATGCAATGCCTGAGAGCAATAAGGGTACATTAGAGGACAGAAAACAGGATGACTGCGAAAAGGTTCAAGCTATTTTGATGGATACATTAAATTTGGAGGTAGATATTGAAATGTTTTAGGCTAGGTATTTTGTCGCGAGAAAGAAGGAAGGTAAGGCCTATTAGGTTCTCAGTAGGTACCCTTGAAGATAAGAGATAGGTACTGGATGCCGCCAGAAATCTGAAAAAACAATGTTGATCACTCTATATCACCTGATCTAACAAATGGACAGAGAAAAGCTGCTTTTAAATTGCGTGAAGAGAGGAGGCGTAGAATTGCAGAAGGAGAAGAATATCTGGTGATCCGTAGGGGTAAAATTGTAAAGCGAGCACCCAGGCAGGAGGCACAGGACACAGGTGACTACAACTATGTTAACAGACAAGAGCGCGATAGACCTGTTATGGCTACTCAAGAGCGTGGTAGACCGGCTGTAAGGGTAGATAAGGGTAGGCTGTAAGGCTGTAAGTGGAAGTAGGTCACCCTTTGGTGGAGGCCAGGGAAGTGGAACGTTTCATTAATGACTCTCTATCAGATCAATCAACATGTATATACATTGACAGTTCTGTAAACAGTTCATTTTCGGAGTTAAATAGTTCTGAATTAAATAGTTCAGAGTTACACAGTTTAACTTCAATTAGTTCAAACTCTTTTTCAATAAATGATTTAATGATGACGCGCCATAAGTAGACTTCCCCAGTCCCGGACATACGCTTCTACCGATATTTCCTTCGTTCAGGCCCATGGGCATGGTGGGCGAAGCTTGCTTACCAAGTAATGCTTACTATCCGCGGACGCCTGATTACACCCTTTGTTCTGGGGTCCATGTCTGTTGGTCTGAACATTCTGATTCGTCATTCGTTTATGGATTTATGATTTTGGATTACGGCTTTGGTACCATGACCGCAACTACTTAAGTACAGTCAATGCAAAGAAACTGAAGTTTTACTATATAAATGCAGACTGCTTGTTAAATAAGATTGGAGAATTAGAAGTATTGATCTCAATAGAAAATCCTGACATTATAATTGTAACAGAGGTTTTCACAAAGAATTTGAAGTCAGCAAATATAGATAGAAATGAGTTTAAGATACATGGTTTTTCATACTTGTCCTGTAAGTGACAGCAGTAGAGGTGTGGCAATTTACATTAGAGATACAATCAAGGCAGATTACTGTTACTCGTTAAATAAAACTAAAGAATCGGTGTGGTGTGAAATAGTTGTGAATAGAACAGAGAAGATACTTATTGGTTGGGTATATAAGTCTCCAAATTGTGACGCAGAAAATCATACTCTGTTGAATAGACTTGTTTCAGAAGCAGTTGAAATGGGTTATAAACATAGTGATTGTAGGAGATTTTAACTTTCCTGAAATAAATTGGGAATCATGGACAGTTAGCAGAAGTGAATCACACCCGGCATTTCATTTTGTCGAGTGCATCAGAGACAATTACTTATTTCAACATGTACATTCCAATACAAGATACAGAGATGGTCAGAATCCCAGTTGCCTTGATTTAGTATTGACTGATAAGGAAGAACTAATTGAAAATTTAAGACTTGGTGATATGTTAGGTGCTAGTGACGAGGTTAGTTTGATTTTTGACGTTAATTGTGAATTTGAAAAAGTAGAAATTAATCAGCAGAGACCAAACTTTTATAAAGCTGACTATAGAAACATTAGAAATTATTTGAACCAAGTTGATTGGAGTGACATGACTGATCTGAACACTGAAGAATCCTGGAAATATTTCATGACAAAAATGAATTATTGTATGGAGAACTTTGTTCCCATTAGAAAGAGTTGTAAGAATTTTTAATAAACCCAAATGGATGGATCAGTACTGCGTAAAGAATGTTAAGAAAAAGTATCATGCTTGGAAGCGTTTCACCTACAGCCACAGTTACAAGGACTATGAGGAATATTGTAAACTCAGAAACAGTGCATCTAAGGCAGTAAGATTTGCAAAGAAAAAGTATCAAAAATGTGTAGCAGAAAGCGTTAAAACGGCACCGAATTTTTTCTGGAGCCATGTGAAATCAGAAACTAAGTGTAAAAGCAACATTGGTGACTTACGAGATAAAGATGGTGAAATAAAGTCTGATGATTACGAAAAGGCAGAAATATTAAATGACTTCTTTGCATCGGTATTCACAGTAGAAGAGAACTCAGAGATTCCAGATTTTGAAAAAAAGTTGCCGGATGAGGATAGTATTAGTCAGATTGAAATTAAACCTGAAAAATGTTGAAACAATTACAAACATTAAACGTGTCAAAATCATGTGGACCTGACAATTGCCATCCCTTCTTCTTGAAAGAGTGTGCTGAGGAGACTTATCTCCCTTTGACTGAATTTTTTAGAAAATCGGTATCGAGCGAGGATGTACCAGAAGACTGTAAACAAGCAAATATTACATGTATTTTTAAGAAAGGCAATAAACAAGACCCAGGGAACTACAGGCCGGTGTCATTAACATCAGTTATATGTAAACTGCTGGAAAAAAATATCAGAGAGGCAATAGTAAGTCATTTGACAAAATATAAATTGTTATCAGACAGTCAGTTTGGCCTTAGGAAGAACAGAAGTACAATCCTGCAACTTTTAACAGTGTTAAATAGATTGGACAGAAGCTTTGGATAATAACTTACATATTGACACAGTTTATACAGACTTCCGTAAAGCTTTTGATAGTGTGCCTCATAAGAGGCTGATCAAGAAAGTTGAAAGGTACGGAATTAAAGGGCCATTACTTCAGTGGTTGACAAACTTTATGTATAAGAGGCAACAGAGAGTAATAATCCATGGGAAATCCTCAGCATGGACTGATGTTTTGTCAGTAATTCCCCAAGGGTCCATTCTGGGCCCAGTTCTATTCATCATGTATATTAATGATCTCCAAGGTGTAGTAGGAAGTGTATGTCAGTTGTTTGCCGATGACTGCAAACTGTATAAAATCATAAAAACTGAGGCCGATCAGAGAGAATTACAAGAAGATATATTACGACTATGTCAATGGAGCAAAGACTGATTACTTGGTTTCAATATTAAGAAATGTTAGATTGTTTCCTATGGTAATATTCAGTTTGAATATGACTATCACATGGTGGATAGTCAGAACAATGCACACGCACTAGCCACAGAGAATTCCCAATGTGATCTGGGAATATTATTTAATACAAGCCTAAAATTTGAAGAACATATAGACAACACAGTAAACAAAGTAAATAGTATCATCGGACTAATTAAACGGAAATTCACGTACATGGACAAGTCTTTGTTTTTGACATTGTATAAAACGCTGATTAGGTCCCATCGATTGCGGGAATATGATATTCTACCCAATAACAAAAAAGTATAGGCAGATATTGTAAAATGCTCAGCGGCGCGCTACGAGGATAGTACCAGAGCTAAGAGGATTATTATACAATGAAAGACTTATTGAGTTAAATCTGCCTACACTAGAATACAGAAGGAAAAGATTTTATATTATTCAAGTATTTAAAATTGTCCACAATATTGATGACGTAGACATGAACTTGTTCTTTTCATTCACTGATAACACCCAGTTGAGAGGTCATAACTTGAAATTGAACAAACCACGTGCAAATAAATCTATTAGAATGAATTCTTTCGCATTGAGAAATGTTCCAGTATGGAACGGATTACCGTCAGAATTGGTGAACTCAAATACTGTATTAGAATTCAAGCCAGAGTTAGACAAATTATGGAACAACAGGAGATTTGATACATCTGACATCTACTAATTCAACCCAATTGAGACTCACAATAACCGGAACCGATGACATCAATTCATACGACGTCGAGGGGAATTATAAGCCTTTAGGGCTTAAGAAGATTCCCAGTCTACAAAAAGGTACAAAAAGGTAAGACCAAAAAGAAACAAAGACAAAAACGCACAAACGGACAAAAGTCTTTAGAAAAAAATTCCTGAAGCAGTAAAACGGATTTCAGGTAGAGAACGATAGTGTATGTCGCTTTACGTGTTACCGACATACACTAGTTTTCGGTTTTCGGAAAACATGGCCCCACCCATCGGGGCCCGCGAAATAGATAGGCTGCCTAAAGCCTCCATGGCAGAGCTGCTAGTAATTAAGCAGGACCCAAATTCATGTGATCGGGTCGGGTAAAAATCCCACAAATTTGGAGGTAATGTCTCTAAACTACTGAAATATTGTTGACTTGGACGTTATATAGCAATTCATGCAGTGGATTCAGAAGTCAAATGTGGTCTGAAGTCAATTCAGTTAGATCTGGCCAACCCACCTATGAAGTATGTGATGATAATTTGGACGCACGGATATAGGTAGCGCCTATTAAATTCATAATAGCGTTTATAGGTCTTAAGGAGGTACATTTCTGTACCAAATTGTACGGCGCTGCATGCAGTACAAGCAAAAATATAAGGACTGGAAATGCGTCTGTAGGTCTCGTGTGCTGGAAAAAGAGATTAAAAGACACTAAAGGTGACCTTCACTGACCGAGATGAAACTAGCACCAAACATTGCCCTAGTACCATAGTGCATAAAACGTTATTTGTCAGAAAATTCGGGCTGTGCGTTAGTAAATTATTAGGGGTCAAACATTAGCAAATATCAACTTTCAGGGGCCATATCTCGAAAAAGTGGCGATACGAATTTTTGGACACTTCGCCCCAGGGAGTCATTGGTCCAGACCTTTCGTCTGGCACCAGTTTCATCCCGATCGGTGAAGGTCGAATAAGGCTCAAATAAGCAGTCCAAAATGGTAGGAAATGTCTGAAATTTTGACCCCGAATAACTCGTCTGTTTTTCATCCGATTAAGCTGAAATTTGGCACGTTTGTAGAGCCCATCCATACAAACATACCTGCACAATCCAAAATGCGATCAATGGAATAGCACGTGCACTATGGGGCACCAAACATACAATAAATAAACATTTTCACGCCTACAGCAGTCAAAGGAAAGCAATCTCGGTGCTGCAAATTTATGCGCATCCGCAGATCATTTATGTCTACAAACGTAAAGGGTAGTCAAGGAACTCGAGGCAAGACGTCCTGCCGAGAATGGGTCCTCAAATTGACATTGCACCCTATGGAATTTTGGGCGCGAAAATGTATATACCCTAATAACTCCATCAATTCGCAACAGACATGCGCGCTTTTAATAGGGTTAATAGGTCTTAGGGAGAATTTCTGTGCAAATAAAGATATAAGGACTGGAAATACGTCTGTAGGTCTCGTCTGCTGAACAAAGACATTAAAAGACACTAAAGGTGACCTTCACCGATCGAGCTGAAACTAGCACCAAACATTGCCCTAGTACCATAGTACATAAAATGCTATTAGTTAGAACACTCGGACTGTGCGTTAGTAAATTATTAGGGGTCAAACATTAGCAAATATCAACTTTCAGGGGCCATAACTCGAAAAAAGGGCGATAAGAATTTTTGGGTACTTTGCCCCAGGCAGTCATTGGTCCAGACCTTTCGTCATGCCCCAGTTTCATCCCGATCGGTAAAGGTAGCATTAGGCTCAAATAAGCAGTCCAAAGTTGGTAGGTAGGGAATGTCTGAAATTTTGACCCTAATAACCCGTCTTTTTTTATCCGATTAAGCTGAAATTTGGAACGTTTGTAGAGCCCATCCATACAAACATGTCTGCAAATCCTCGCTGCGGTCAATGGAACAGCACTATGGGGCACCAAACATTCAATAAATAAACATTTTCACGCCTACAGCAGCCAAAGGAAAGCACCCTCGGTGCTGCAGGTTTATGCGCATGTGCAGATCATTAATGTCTACAAACGTAAAGGGTAGTCAAGGGACTCGAGGCATGGCTTCCTGCTGAAAATGGGTCCTCTTTACATTGCACCTTATGCAATTTTTGGCGGGAAAACATAAATACCCTAATAACTCTATCAATTCGCAACAAATAGGCGCGCTTTTAATAGGGTTTATAGGTCTTAGGGAGTACATTCTGTGCCAAATTGTACGGCGCTGCATGCAGTACAAGCAAAGGTATAAGGACTTGAAATGCGTCTGTAGGTCTCGCCTGCTGAACACAGAGATTAAAATACACTGAAGGTGACCTTCACCGATCGAGCTGAAACTAGCATCAAACATTGCCCTAGTGGCATTGTACATAAAACGCTATTGTCAGGAAATTCGGACTGTGCGTTAGTAAGTTATTAGGGGTCAAACATTAGCAAATATCAACTTTCAGGGGCCATATTTCGAAAAGGGGGCGATAAGAATTTTTGGGCACTTTGGCCCCAGGGGGTCATTGGTCCAGACTTTTCGTCTGGCACCAGTTTCATCCCGATCGGTGAAGGTCGCATTAGGCTCAAATAAGCAGTCCAAAATTGGTAGGGAATGTCTGAAATTTTGACCCCGAATAACTCGTCTGTTTTTCATCCAATTAAGCTGAAATTTGGAACGTTTGTAGGGGCGCTAAATGTCCGACTGTCCTAATGTCCGACATTTTTTTTTCTGAATAACATTTAAAATGCTTGTAAATAACGGAAAATAATTTAAAAAAAGCGATGATTGCGAGCAAATTTTGAAAAAAAAAAGTAAAGCAAAATTTCAGTGTCGGATATTTAGGAAACCCCCATGAGGACCTAAATATCCGCGGACCTAAATGTCCGACAGAATCTGTTTCTGCATTATTTGGAAGTAATATGGTGCGAAACGACAGTCATGTAAGTCACGTGATTATGGCGAAAGTCGATATTTTTGTGCTCCTCTTGTAAAACTGAAATATGTATTGTTTTTCTTTTGATGGAGGAACTGTCTTAGGACTCATATTATGTATTAGTGATGTAGTTATCGGAATATTTAGCAATTTTACTAATGGAGATAGAATTCATGCTGAAATCTAGGTATTTCTACTTTCTCTGAAATCGGCCGAGGCAGCCATTGATAATTGCTTATTATTGCTTTATTTACATAATGAACTATAACTGTTAATCCGCACATGAATGAAATACTACTTGGTGGACAACCCACGCTGAATGAGTTTCCAAGTATACTCACCAAATTAAATAAGTGCCTTCAGGAATTTTCATCTTATTATGAGCGGAGAACCCAACACGCCTCTACAATCAAAGGAGAGTAAGAAGCGAGAACTGTCTTCTCCTGAATTCGATATTTATAATAAGAAAAATCGAATTCTATCAGATTCATCATCTGAATCAGACATTTCCGGTTTAGGGGCAGATACAGTTGCTTCAAACATGACAACAACTAATTTACCAAGCAGCAATCCATCTTCGCAACTCACTTTACGAGATGAAGACCTACGGAAGATTGCCAGCTACATGAAGGAATCTTTCCATACTCAAGTAGCAGAGATCACACAAGCATCTCTCCAACATTCTGTTTCTGAGCTGGTCAATTCTATTGTCTCTGGAGTTCTGTCGGGACTCAACTCTAGAATCGCCTCACTCGAAAATGAGAATAGGCAACTGCAGCAGAGAATACAACAGATGGAAACCGCAGCTGACAATGCGGAACAGTATAGCCGCAGGAATTGCCTCCGTATCTCTGGTATCCAAGAAACAGATGCTGAAAACAAGGACGATTTAGTTCTGAATTTAGCCCGTAGTATAGATGTGGAACTTTCTTTAGGGGATATTGACAGATCACATAGACTGGGCAGACCTGGAAATGCCACTGGGGATACTCCTAGACCACGTGATATTGTAGTCAAATTCGTCAGTTACAGGTCCCGGGCGAAATTCTACAAAGCGCGGGTGCTTACCAAAAACCGTGGCTATAGAGGGGTCTTCATTAATGAGCATTTGACGAGGTCCCGTGGAAAGCTGTTATATCTTGCACGGCGATTAGTTAAATCCAGACAGTTGAATAGTGCATGGACCTCTGATGGTGTTGTTCTCATAAGACATCTTGATGATACTGTCCGTCGAATAACCAGCGAGACCGATTTGCCTGAATATGTGCCTGCAGGCGACGACCGATCGAGTTCTTAATGGAGTCGAAAGAACTTTACTTTTGTTTTCTGTGCAGTATATATTTTGTTGTATATCCGTAGTAACACTAATTCATGACTATGTGATATAACATCACGTGATCATCGTTCGACAGCTTACTGGATACAAAGACTCTCACGAATTTACCTCTAAACTTTTATTATTATTCTTTGCTGAGACTTGCTTACTTACAAGTTAAACGAGAGTAATTTTTTTGCAACATCCATCAGCTATGCGGACTTGTTTTAGTTAATCTGTGCATTCAAATCATATGTTTGAAATATAAACGTTCACCTCGATGTTTCTTCTCATAAGTTTGAGTAGCGGATATTGCACTGGTCACTCTTTACGATACCTGTTGTCATTTAGGCCCTCGCGTGCTAAAATAGTACATCTTAACCCTTTTCAAACTGTACACTTTGGAAAACAAAGTCATGTAACGGGCATCCAGGAATATCCGCTTAACATATAGAAACTTGGGGAATGTAGGTGTATACTCTCAGTCATTAGGATTGTGGGCTCTCGCTGTAACCGACTCACTGTGGCGATTATGGTGGGAGCCCGGAATCTATGTATAGGACATCTACTATATTATACACGGTCAAACCTGTACTAAGCGAGCACCTGAGGGAAAGGCAAAAGGTGGTTGCTTTAGACAGGTGCTTGCTTAATGCAAGAATATTATATGATTTTCCTTTCTGGGACTCGCCAAACCTCGTAATACAGGTGATTGGTTGACACAGGTAGCCCTTAAAACAGATTAGACTGTAAATGCAACTTTTAGTGATACGAATGATTATGTAATATCTCGAAGGAATGTTTTACAAACGTGTAATACTAATACTGAAGGATCGGAACAATAAGTAACAAAGTATGTATTTACATGTTCAATAGTATTTTCGAACAACCAGTTTGAGACAATGAAGGTCACCCGAAAAATTCGCTGGAAAGTTGTGCACATACCCGAGTGCGGTTACTGTACGGTGCAAGGGAGGCAATTACGATGTAACTATACTAAGCTTTTGTTGGTTGTCTCCCATCGGGTACTCGGTAGTCCAAGTCTGCTGGTTAAACAACTTTTGACAGTTCATTTCAATGCATTGTGAATGACTGTTCTTTACCATTTTTTTTTCAGTTCTGTTATTTAGTTTGTCAGTGTCTCATCTGGTTATGTTATATTCAACGGCACCTACATGCGTACTTATGTGGGTGAGTGTATGGGTCCGAACGTGTGTGCGTGCGTTGGAGGGTGAGCGCACGTGTGTGTGCGAGCGTGCGTGTATGTGTGCGGATGTGCGCACATGTGCGTGCGCGCGCACACATACACGCATACACATAATATTTACATAACTGTCTGAATTTACTGTAGAATTAATGTCCGCTTTCTGCTATGGTCATTTTATCAGTCAGTATATTAATATTCTGTCTTTAACTAGTAGGCTCTCACACGGGTGAACAGCCCACCAATCAGTTCGCCATTGCCTATGTTTGTCTAATGTCCATGATGATCGTTTGTTATTCTTGTCTCTAATTACCGTATAGTCATTCAACTATCATAATACCACTCAGCATATTTGCTAAACTGTTATTCAGCAAGTCAATTAGTCAGTCAGTCAGTCGGTCAGTCAGTCAGACAGTCATCATGTATTTAGTTAAATATGTCCACTTTACAAATGGCTGTCTCCCGACTGACCATTTTCTTCTATATCAAATTATTTGTTAAGTCAATATATTACTAAATTATTATTCAGCCAGTTGGTCAGTCAAATAGGCCGTCATATATATCTATATTGAATTAAACAGCCTGACTTTATTAATGGCTGTCACATAAGTTTGTTTTTTTTTTTTTTTTCTTATTTCCTTATTACTATTATTTCAAGTCAATTAAACTGAATTTGATCTTCAAATTATCATGCAATTATATCCATTGTTTTACGTTATAGCTTCAGGCAGGCAGTCAATTTAAGCCGAGCTGCAAGTCAGTCAGTCCATCGGTCAGTCGGTCAGTCTCTTATACAATTAATATATGTTTCAGACGATTGACTGAACTGCTGAGGGGCTGTCTTCACGAGAGTGTACCAGTCAGTGGTTAGTATCCATTTCGTTAATAACATGAGCAGTCTAACCAAGGTTAAACCTAGATCCAATGGGTATAATTGCTTACAAATCAGTGTCAGTAAATATTAGAACATAACCTATTAACGACAACATCTAGAAAACTATGTCAGTAGTATATTTATTGTTAAGCAATTAGCTTATGTTTCCTCCTGATATATTTTTTTTTTTTTTTTTTTTTTTTTTTTTATCTTTTTGCATGTGTTTTACCTTGTCATATTTTTTGTCCAACCTGGGGCTATGGATGGGGCGGGGTCACCCTTGGCATTCTACTTGGTTAGACTCAGCAATAGTAGAGTTGGTCTGATGGCACTTACTCTGTTATTTCTCTTTCTAACGACAATCACATGATAAATGTAGTATGCAGAGATAAGCTAGCCATCATGCCGACTTACAATCGCATGTTTAGGTTTAATCTTTTCATACACTTTTGGTATTTATGCCCTTATATCAGAATGATAGTTATAGTTTTTCAGTGCTCATATCCGTCCAGCAAACGGAGCACTTATATTCTAGTATTACTACACGCAATAAATGTAAGAGGCTACTCCAAGGCAAATCAGGTAAAGCTAATACAATTTTCACTTTTTGGATGATATTCTGCACACTATATCTTGTATCATGGACATAGCTCATCTTTCTCTTGTTACTTGCTGGCGACATACATCGCAATCCCGGTCCATCAACATCGTCTTCCGTAAGTAGCGTCTCAAGTTCATCAACAAGCATGTCAAACAGTCTCTTTAGCACTCTGAATGTAGCTTACAACTTATCGTTTGTTCATTACAACGTACAGAGCATTCTTTCTAAACTCGACACTTTGTATGCTGAACTATACGAGTTTGATATTCTAGCCTTCACTGACACTTGGCTTAATCCGGCCGTTGACCCAACTGACCTTTTTCTTGACTCATTCTGTGAACCTGAACGAAAGGATCGACCGGGGGACAGTCATGGTGGTATCATGATATACATTAAACAAGGAATTCACTACAAACGCCGTGAAGATCTCGAACCACGAAATGTCGAGTGCATTTGGCTTGAATTGGCTAACTGCAATAGGAGGTTATTATTTGGTCTTTTTTATCGGCCTCCCAGTTCTGACGCAGAATATTTAACTAGCATAGAAAATTCAATTGCACTTGCAGTCGACACAGGTATATCAGACATAATAATTACTGGTGATTTTAATTTAGATATATTAAATGAACGTACTGCAAGGAAGATCGAAACAATATGCACCCAGTATACATTTTTCCAGGCCATACGACAACCTACCAATTTTACCGAACACTCAGTTACACTAATAGATATATTATTAGTTAACAACAAAAATCACCTAATACTCAGTGGAGTAGGTGATCCTTTTCTTAATCAACAACTTAGATATCATTGCCCAATATATGGAATTTTTAAATTTTCTAAAACCAAAACCCATTTTTTACTATAAGAATTTGGAGGTACGACCAAGGTAACTACGATCGTCTTCGAGAAAAAGCTGCTGCCATCGATTGGGATGCTTTGAGAGATAATGATATTGACTCATACGCAGCGAATCTACATTCTATAATTACAAACTTGGCATCAGAATGTATTCCAAATAAAATAATTAAAATTAAACCTTCTGAGCCTTCTTAGATAAACGCAAAAATAAAACAGTATATACGTAAACGTAAAAGAGCCTATCGAAAGGCAAGCGAACAAATACGGAGTTACACTGGACGCAATTTAAAACTTTAAGGAACAAAACTGTCTCACTTATTCGAGATGCTAAAAAAGCTTTCCATGACAAAATTGCTTCAAAGTTAACAAGTGGAGAACTTTCATCTAAAGACTGGTGGACGGTTCTTAAAACTTTCATTTCTCCACAGTCTAAAACATCTATACCACCCCTCGAAAATGACGGCTCCATAAGTTCTGACGAAAATGAAAAGGCTAATATCTTAAATAATTTCTTTCAAAGCCAGAGCAGTCTAAATAATCAATATCCAATCCTCCCCCAAATACTTCCTACTGCTGTCACCAACGAACTAAATAATATTGAATTTTCCCGTACCGAAGTCGAGGCTATACTTAAATCTCTCCCTATTGGTAAAGCCTCTGGTCCTAACAACCTGAGTAATCGTATTCTTCGTGAACTTGCTCACGAAATTTCTTCTCCTTTTTGTAACTTGTTTAATCAGTCTATCAACTTGGGTTTTGTACCATCTTCTTATAAAGAAGCTAATGTCTGCCCAATACATAAAAAAGGTGATAGATCTATACCTTCTAATTACCGACCTATATCACTACTTAACTCAGAAAGTAAACTTTTCGAAAGACTTGTGTTCAAATATTTATACAATCATTTGCGCGACAACAATTTGTTATCTTCTCTTCAGTCTGGTTTTATACCAGAAGACTCAACAGTGAATCAATTAACATATCTTTACAATACTTTCTGTCAGGCCCTTGACTCAGGTAAAGAAGTTAGAGCTCTCTTTTGTGACGTCAGCAAAGCCTTTGACCGAGTTTGGCATGAGGGATTGTTACTTAAACTTAAGGCAGCTGGCGTCACTGGGAAAGTTCTTGTATGGTTTAAAAGTTACCTTTCAGATAGAAAACAAAGAGTTATTCTTCCAGGGATTACATCAGACTGGGCTTATATTTGCGCTGGGGTTCCTCGGGGGTCAATTTTAGGACCGCTGCTGTTTTTACTATTTATAAATGACATAGTACTTGATATCGGCTCTTTGCGAACGACACTAGTCTTTACATTATCGTCGATAACCCTATTACTGCTGCTAATTGTCTCAATACTGATCTCGAAAGAATTTCAAAATGGGCTGCAACTTGGCTTGTAGGTTTCAATCCAACCAAAACCGAAAGTCTCCTTATTTCGCGCAAATTAAACAAACTTAATCATCCACCAATCATAATGCAAAATCTTCAAATATCTGAAGTAGAGTTTCACAAGCATCTCGGGATCTATTTATCTAACGATTGTACATGGCACCACCATATAAAATATATTTCAGAGAAAGCTTGGGGTAGGGTTAATGTAATGAGAAAACTCAAATTTAAATTAGACCGCAAATCTTTGGAAACAATCTATACAGCATTTATCAGACCTTTACTTGAATATGGGGATGTAATATGGGACAATTGTTCTCAATACGAAAAACAAGAGCTAGAAAAAATCCAACTTGAAGCAGCGCGCATAGCTACTGGGACAACCAAGCTTATTTCTATTACCGCCTTGTACAAAGAAGTTGGATGGGAGTCATTTGAACAGAGAAGACAAACCCACAAATTGACTTTATTTTTCAAAATGTTTTCCTATCTAACTCCTCTGTACTTATCCTCCCTTATACCACCATCAGTCAGTGACATGTCACGATATAATCTTCGCAACTCCGACCAATTACAGACTATTGATTCACGAACAAATCTTTACTATAATTCTTTTCTACTCTGTACTGTGAGGGCTTGGAATAGTTTACCCGCCGAAGTGAAACAATCTCAAACAACACACTCTTTTAAATACTACTTTAACAAAGACAAAACACCTGTCCCCAAATATTATTATTCTAAAAATAGAAAAGCCCAAATTCTCCATACTAGATTACGAACGAACTGTAGCTCATTGAATCTGGGCCTATTCTTAAAAGGTATAACTGACTCGCCTATGTGTAGATGTGGTAGTATTGAGAACTCACAACACTTCTTTTTCCACTGTCCTTACTATCAGCAGCAGAGAAACGCGCTTCTAAATGTGGTTTCTACCTATCATAGACCTACTCTTGGTCTTCTTCTGTACGGGGAATCCTCTTTATCATATGATGTAAATATGATAATTTTTTAAAATATTCACCGGTTTATACTGAATTGTAAACGTTTTTCATGAGATGTTTTAAATACTGCTATGGTCATGCGATTGCTTTACTACATTTATCCGTTGTAAACGGTATTATATTCCATGTTGGATGCCGGGTGCATCGACCCCTCAATCCCAATTTCCCACCTACCCCCTTCCCATCTCCCCCTCCCCCTCCACCCCCACCACCCCTTGGTTTTGTCCATTTACATTTTCTTAACCTTTGCTAACCTCAAAATGCTTTATATGAAATGAATACTATTTGGTGTAAAACTTTACATCAGATTTTCATCATTTTTATCACCCAAACATGTAAAAAAACAACACTTATTGTTAATTATCACTACATAATGTTACTTGCTCCAGTGTATCTTGCTCGAGATTCACCATTATGTATACATGTCGGTTGTTTTGGGGAGAAGAACTATATAAGTACTTGTGCTTTCGTTCTAATCCCAATTTGTATAATGACTTGCATCATGTTGTAATGAGTTTTGCTACAATAAAATATGTTTAAACCAAACGACAGATGATATTCGAATTCGTAAGACTCGTGGCAAAAAACACCACAGAAGCGGACAAAATAATATAAAATCCAATTCTTCGCGGATTTTCACTACCGCATTTGACTCAATTAATTATATTCCATCATTTTCAATAAAAATAAAACTTATTAAAGAATTTTGATTTATGTCGGTAATATGCATCTTTGTGGTCATTTGCGGTAGTCCGCAAACAATTGGATTTTATAATGTTATTATGTGCTTCTGCGGTGTTTTTCGCCATCAGTCTTATGAATTCGATTATTATCTGCCTGTTCACATCATATTCTTTCCAAATATTGCAGAAACTGATTCGGACATTTAGGTCCGCGGACATTTAGGTCCACATGGGGGTGGGGTAGGGTGGGGGGAGGGTTCCTAAATGTCCGACAGTGAAATTTACATTTTGGCGTTTTTGTATTATATTATATGTCATTTTATTTCAAAACTTTATTTTACTTTTTATGACTCAAATAATTATATTCCATCATTTTAAATGAAAAGGAAACTTATTAAAGAATTTTAATTTATGTCAGTAATATCCAAATTTGGGGTTAAATGCGGTGGTGAAAGACCACGAACAACTGGATTTTATATTGTTTTTATCCGCTTCTATGGTGATTTTTTTTTTTTTTTTTTTTTTTTTTTTTTTTTTTGCCATCAGTCTTACGAGTTCGAATATTGTCTGTCGTTTCGCACCATATTCTTTTCAAATAATGCAGAAACAGATTCTGTCGGACATTTAGGTCCACATGGGGGTGAGGGGGAGGCGGGATTCCTAAATGTCTGACAGTGAAATTTTCATTACGGCTATTTTTTTTTTTTTTTTCCAAAATTTGCACGCCATCATCGCTTTTTTAATCATTTTCCATTTTTTACAAGCATTTTAAATATTATTCAGCGAAAAAAAAAGTTTTTATCGGACATTTAGGGCCGTCAGACATTTAGGGCCCCTACATACGTGGGGTTTGTTGTACTCTGTACCCGTGGAGAAAATTTTCAGGTACCAGTCTGTCTTTCTTTGGTTATTATTTTTTTTTTTTAAGTAAATATAGCTGAAGGTTATCAAAAGATTTAAGGCATAATACGGCTTCAAACATCAAAATCGGTTTACATTTTTTTCTCGGCTTTTCAAATACGCAAATGCTCGTACTTTTCCGTTCTACTATCGGCTATCAAGATCGGCTATCGCCATACAGCGTGATAATTTGCAGTTATGAATCAGCTCATCTGGGCTCGAAATTCTTACTCAAACAGTTTCGTATGATAAGCATCGTACATATATCGAAGTTTGTTGTAAACATAAACCTTATTATTATGTTCAACCCGAATACATATTTACTTTCAAGAGCCTTTTTTTAGCGTAGTTGCAGGCGGTACCTTGCATTTTTACTCGGTTTTTTCTGTAAAGGATTTGGCAGGGGTTGAAATTTTGGTATGACTACTATGGCCCTAGGCTTAGCAAGCCAAGCCCAGGCTAAAAACGCACTCTACTTGCACTTGGGAGTTCTTTGAGCCGCGTGCCTTCGGACATGCGGCCAGTGAAAATTCAGATCAGCCTGTGCGAATGCGCAGTCTGATCAAATCAGCCTGCGCATTCGCGCAGCCTGATCAGAATCTTCACTGGGCGCATTTTGGATAGCCAACGATGCAAAGTATCTTCATGCGGACAATGAGGACTGATCAGACTGTGCGGATGTGCAAGATGGTTTGAGTCTTCGTTAGGTATGGCATACATGCCAGAAGATATGTTTCCTTACATTGTGGCTCATTTTATTTCAGGTCGATCATTTTTTTGATTGAGGGTGGGGTGTGCCACAAAATAGTCTCACAAGAAGTGCATTGGGATATTTCAAACGTTTAATAACGTGTTAGGTCAATACATCTTTTATAGATTTTATTTTGCTTCTTTGTACCATTTATGATGAGAATTAAAATCCATAAAAATGCTGATGCCAAAAGAAACGTGAACAAATTTATTACACTTTTCTTATCATCTAGCTTCTTATCTCCAAATCGTTTATGAAATTGGATGTTACACACGATTATATGAGCTTACCAATGGGCCGTGCCGTGCCAAAACATGTCTTCGGGCATATACGTTCAGCGTAGGCCCAGATCAGTATGCGCACCCGCGCAGTCTAATCAGGACCTTCGCTGTCCGCTAACAATGTCTGTGGACACTATAGAATGCATTAATGGAGAGCAAATGCCCGGATGAGACTTTGAATTTGAATCTGTGCATTTTGCACGTGCTCGAAGATGCATTTTTTGCTTGGCGCGGTCCATATTATTTCTAAGCTTGATGAAGTGTTATCTCTAAGTGTTATCTCTTTTATACCCATTTTATTGTTAAGATTACCTTTCGCTTTCCAACAAAACTAATTGCTTTTGTAAACTTGACTCTGGCTTGTTTGAGCTTGAGTTTTTACGGCCCAGTCAACACTGTTAAGGTCAGGACGAGCCAGTCCGTTAACCTACTCCCTCTTTTACCTGAACAGGCCGGCAGTCAACCAGTACTTGTCCACATATTTTCGCCAGTAACTAACAACTGCCCTTCTTGAATCTGCGAAAGGGGAGAATGACGGTACAAATGATTTAATGATCAATCTTCACGAAACCCATGGATCTTCAGTCAGACGCAGATCCTGGGATCTCAAATTCGAACCCCAGCTCAACACTGTTTGATCAGGGCAGTTTGTCCAAATACTCAAGTTATTACGACACTCTTATTACACATCAATTCAACTGCAATCCAGTGATCATTATCATCACGAAAACATGCCTACATAACTTTAACCTCCAAAAATCCCACTTTTATATAGTAAAACTGGGGTTTACAGGGGTATACATTATTTTTTTCTTATTTCTGATCAAAAACATAGATTGTGGGTACTCGTTAGAACCGCCTCGCCGAGTACCCACAATCTATGATTTGAGCAGAAATATGGAAAATATCCGTTTGTTTGTTTTTTTTTTATCTGAAAAGTTTCAGTTTTTGGCGGTGAAATTTTCTATATATTTGTATAGGCGTGTTTTCGTAATGACAACAGGGCCTGATAAATCCATTCTCCAGCTGCCTTGGCAAGTAAATTTTTGGACAGTGTGGCAAGTGAAAATATATCGATTTTCTCTCATTCTCCCACATTTCTCTCTTCTTATCTACCGTAGCCCTTCTGTCCATTTCAACCTTTCTCTGAGAAACACTACAAAATGACCACCAGGTTTGGCATGTTGTTAAACTATAACTCAAATAGTCGATTGTAAACAATATCCCAGTGGGCACATGACGTGCTACAGCATCGAATTTACGTCGATGACGTTGCATCGACGTTAGTACGACGTTGTATAAACGTACGTGGACATAGCATGATAATGCGACGTTGTATAACCGTCATGTGCCCTCTGTGTATTAATACTGCCTCACTTCTGAACATTAAACTCGTGTAACTCTTGTTTGTGAATAAAAATGCGGTGTGTATGTGTGTGTGTGTGTATGTGTGCGCGCGCGAGCATTTTGCACCAAAACTATTTCATTTTTGCTGAATATTTTTGTTTAGCCCCGATGAGTGGTCCAGGTAAGAGTTGCATGCAAATATCACTCGTAAGTTTGTATTGTTTTCCTTTTGACTTCAAAATCATAATTGGTTAACAGACCAAATAAAAACAAACAAGGGCATCAAAAACAAACACTCAGTATCATAGGTACCACGCTTATAGAGGTGTCCTGCAGAATTAGTTTATTCCTAGAACTAAACCTCATTGGAAAAGTCTCCCCGCTCCCAGCTAGCATTCTACGTAAATCTACATCGGGCCGTCATCGGCCCGTCAGCTACCCTGACGGGCCGATGACGGCCCGATATAGATTTACGTAGAATGCTGACTGGGCTTCTGTAGTGGATATCAATACCGTTGAGGAGTTCCAAGACAATAGAATTCAAAGCCCTAATTTAGATTAGTGACTCAGTCAGAGGTATGTGTTTTAGTGTACGTCTGACTAACTGTAAATAGTTTTAATGGCCCATCCAGTGTGTTTTGTTTTTTTTTTTTTTTTTTTTTTTTTTGTTTTTTTGTTGTTGTTTTTTTTTTTTTTTTTCTTTTTTTCTTTTTTTTTTTTTTTCTTTTTTTTTTTTTTTTTTGTTTTGTTTTGGTTTTGTTTTGTTTTTCTTCCAAAATAGCTCAGAAAGCATTTTGAGAACATGCTGTTCATATGGCAACTAGACAGAACTAATTTAGTGCCTGAGAATATTTAATACACCACAATCTTTTTACAACTGTTACTGGGATCCAAAGCAAAAACCACGTTAGTTAACCGACTGTGTTATAGCCAAACTAAAAAGTATACATATATAGCTTATATAGAAAAATGATCACGGTCATTTTTCTATATAATCTATACATTTTTGTTTGAACACTTGGGTCCATCTTTAAACCGTCTTATATCTGAAACCATGTTTAAATGAACCATCTTATAAGGAGTTTCTAGTGTATAACCATACCAAACAATATCCAGCTAAATGAAATCAAACTTTCTATCAATTAAAGCATCTCCAAATCTTCAAATTCAGAAAGAAAAAAAAAACGCTTTGGACATCATCTTGCTTGCTAATCCTGGAAACATTTTTCTTATACAAAAGTTTGTTACAAAATTGTTGCAGTTTGTTTCCTGATACTTAATTATAATGTTTTTGTAAGATTAAACTTCGCCCTGTAAAATCGAGACTTGCTTGCCATTCCATTATGTTCTAGATAATAAGTCAATGAAATCTATACCCTAAAAATATACCCCGCATTTTACAATGAAAATTGTGTTTACAGGGGTACAAGAATCAAAGTGGTCTGGAGGCGGGTCGGACGGGACTCTTTGACGGATCCATCCTCGGGAGGTTGAAGCCCGCTGATTTATGCCCTGAGTTTGGACTTCCGTGATCTAAACTGTGGTTTTCTTCTGATCTGACTTCCCAACTCGGTCGTTTCATTGCAGTTACTTACATGCTTTTTGGATTTGTGTGTTGGTCCACGTCCTGTTGTTGTTGTTGCTCTGTGTGTGGGTGGGTGGGTGGCTGTGGGTGAGTGGGTGTGTGTGTGTGTACAACCTCCAGTTTGTCATAGATGCAAAACTATTTTCCGTACACTTTATTTTGCGAACTTTTGCTACAATCCGTCCAGGTTCTATTCTCAGTACAAGTGGTTTACTTTTTAGCAAATAACATGCTTACACGATATATTTTCGTTGAAATTCTTGTTATTGAAGTTGTTTCCTATAACTGTGTTCTTACAAATGTGAAAAACTCTACAAGAAAATACAAACATTTGAAGAAAAAGCTGGATTTAAAGTAAGAATGTATTTTGTTTTTGGTACCAGCCATCGAATTATCGTTCCATAAAATCCGTTGCATTTATTATTTATCTAATAATACGTCTGTTTCCGACAGCACTTGAGTATATCCACTGTTGATTCATCGTAAATTTATTAGGATACCGTTACATATTAATTGTATATTTGGCTATTTCCGCTTCACAGGTAGGCTATTTCCGGTGGTGATGATACACAGAGTAAAAGTTCTTTCTGCACTGTAAATATGACGTGCATTGCAAGAAAAGGGTCTTTATACCATAAGGTCCAGATCAACCTGCACAGCTGGTCTGATCAGGGTCTTGTCTGTTGATAAATGAGCTGCAATACGAGAAAACGTATCTTCTCACATATGCGCCAAACGAAGATGCAAATCAGCTGCGCGATTTGATCAGTTTTTTTTTTTTTGTTTTTTTTTTATCCTTGCCTATACAAAATGCTCCAAGTGAAGATTCGGAGCATACTGTATAAATGTATAGGCTGATTTGAAACCTCACTGGGCTCACATGTCCCATTACGAAAACACGCCTATTCAAATATATTGAAAAAATCACCTCCAAAAAATCAAAAATTTTCAGATAAACAAGAGGACCATGATGGTCCTATATCGCTCACTTGAGCAAACAGCTTTGCATACTTACTACTGAAGTTTCAGCCAAGTTCACTGCTCTAAGATTATTGTATAAATTTTATTATAGCCCTGCTCCCCAGTGGCCATGTTTTTTTCAAGCATAATGATGGTTTGAACTGAATCTTGAAAGAGGGTCATCAAAGGAACAATTCTGCAAAGTTATATTGAAATCGGTCCAGTGGTTTCTGACAAAAAGATTTTTAAACTGTTTTATATAGCTATATAGGGAAAATAAGCCCCACCCCCTAACGGCCATGTTTTTTTACGAATCATGACAGCTTGAAATACTTGGTAGAGGGTCACCATAGGAGCATTCCTGCCAAGTTATATTGAAATCGGTTCTGTAGTTTCTGACAAGAAGATTTTTAAAGTTTTCTATTTGGATATATAGGAAAAATAAGCCCCACTCCTAGCAGCCATGTTTTTTGACGAATCATGGTAACTTGAACAATCTTGGTAGAAGGTCACCAAGGAAACATTCCTGCCAAGTAATATTGAAATCAGTCAGATGGTTTCTGGCAAGAAGAATTTTAAAGTTTTCTATACAGATATATACGGAAAATAAGCCCCGCCCCTGGCAGCCATATTTTTTGACGTATCACGAGGTCGTGAACAATCTTGGTAGAAGGTCACGACATTCCTGCCAAGTTACATTGAACTCATTCCAACGGTTTCTTATGAGAAGATTTTTAAAGTTTTCTATATAGATATATATAGAAAATAAGCCCCGCCCTCTAGCAGCCATGTTTTGGACGAATCATGACGGCTTGAACAATCTTGGTAGAGGGTCACCAAAGAAACATTCCTGCCATGTGATATTGAAATCGGTCCATTGGTTTCTGACAAGAAGATTTCTAAACTTTTCTATATAGATATATAGGGAAAATAAGCCCCACCCCCTGGCGGCCATGTTTTTTTGACGAATCATGATAACTTGATCAATCTTGGTAGAGGGTCAACAAGGGAACATTTCTGCCAAGTTATAATGAAATCGGTCCAGTGGTTTCTGACAAGAAGATTTTTAAAGTTTACTATATATAGACACATAGGCAAATATAGCCCCGCCCCCTGGCGGCCACGGTTTTTTATGAATCATGATAACTTGAACAATCTTGGTAGAGGGTTACAAAAGAAACACTCCTGCAATGTTATACTGAAATCGGTCCAGTGGTTTCTGACAAGATCATTAAAATTTTCTATATAGATATATAGGGAAAATAAGCCCCGCCCCTAACGGCCATGTTTTTTGACAAATCATGACGGCTTGAACAATCTTGGTAGAGGATCACCAAGGAAACATTTTTGCCAAGTTATATAGAAATCGGTCCAGTGGTTTCTGACATGAAGATTTTTGAAGTTTTCTATATAAATATATAGGGAAAATAAGCCCCGCCCCCTGGCGGCCATGTTTTTTGACGAATCATGATGCGTTGAACAATCTTGGTAGAAGGTTACAAAAGAAACATTCCTGCCGTGTTATATTGAAATCAGTCCAGTGGTTTCTGACAAGAAGATTTTTGACGTTTTCTATATAGATATATAGGGAAAATAAGCCCCGCCCCCTGGTTTTTTCACGAATCCAAATGGCTTGAACAATCTTGGTAAAGGATCACCAAAGAAACATTTCTGCAGAATTATATTCAATTGCATTACGGAAACACGCCTATTCAAATATATTGAAAATTTTACAACCAAAAAGAGAAAATGTTTTGATAAAAATTTCAGATATTTTTCATATTTCTGTTCAAAACATAGATTGTGGGTACTCGTTAGAACCGCCTCGGCGAGGCGGTTCTAACGAGTTCCACAATCTATGTTTTTGAACAGAAATAAAAAAAAATAATGTATACCCCTGTAAACCCCAAAAGTGGGGTTTAAGGGGGTCAAAATTATATAGGTATGTTTTCGTAATCGGTCCAGTGGTTTCTGACAAGAAAATTTTTAAAGTTTTCTATACAGATATAAAGGGAAAATAAGCCCCGCCCCCTGGTGGCCATGTTTTTTGACAAATCCGAATGGCTTGAACAATCTTGGTAGAGGATTACCAAAGGAACGTTTCTGCAAAATTATATTGAAATCGGTCCAGTGGTTTCTGACAAGAAGATTTTTAAAGTTTTCTATATAGATGTATAGGGAAAATAAGCCACGCCCTTGGCGGCCATGTTTTTTGACAAATCCAAATGGCTTGAACAATCTTGGTAGAGGATCTCCAAAGGTACACGAATCCAAATGGCTTGAACAATCTTAGTAGCGGAACACCAAAGAAACATTTCTGCCAAATTATATTGCAATTGGTCCAGTAGTTTCTGACAAGAAGATTTTTTAAGTTTTCTATATAGATATATAGGGAAAAAAAGCCCCGTCCCCTGGCGGCCATGTTTTTTTGACAAATTTAAATGGCTCAAACAATCTTGGTAGAGGGTCACCAAAGGAACATTTCTGCAAAATTATATGGAAATCAGTCCAGTGGTTTCTGACAAGAAGATTTTTTAAGTTTTCTATATAGACATATAGGGAAAATAAGCCCCACCCCCCTGGCGGCCATGTTTTTTGACGAATCCAAATGGCTTGAACAATCTTGGTAGAGGATCACCAAAGGAACATTTCTACCAAATTATATCGCAATCTGTCCAGTGGTTTCTGACAAAAAGATTTTTTAAGTTTTCTATATAGATATATAGGGAAAATAAGCCCCGCCCCCTGGCGGCCATGTTTTTGGACGAATCCAAATGGCTTGAACAAACTTGGTAGAGGATCATCAAAGAAACATTTCTGCCAAATTATATTGCAATTGGTCCAGTAGTTTCTGACAAGATTTTTTAAGTTTTCTATATAGATATATAGGGAAAATAAGCCCCGCCCCCTGGCGGCCATGTTTTTTTTGACGAATCCACATGGTTGAACAATCTTAGTAGTGGATCACCAAAGGAACATTTCTGCAACATTATATGGAAATCAGTCCAGCGGTTTCTGAAGAGAAGATTTTTAAAGTTTTCTATATTGATATATATATAAAGGGAAAATAAGCCCCGCCCGCTGGCGGCCATGTTTTTATACGAATCCAAATGGCTTGAACAATCTTGGTAGAGGATCACCAAAGGAACATTTCTACCAAATTATATTGCAATCAGTCCAGTGGTTTCTGATAAGAAGATCTTTTAAGTTTTCTATATAGATATATCGTGAAAATAAGCCCCGCCCCCTGGTGGCCATGTTTTTTGACGAATCCAAATGGCTTGAACAGTCTTGGTAGAGGATCACCAAAGGAACATTTCTGCAAAATTATATGGAAATTGGTCCAGTGATTTCTGACAAGAAATTTTTAAAGCTTTCTATATGGATATATAGGGAAAATAAGCCCCGCCCCCTGGTGGCCATGTTTTTTGACGAATCCAAAAGGCTTGAACAATCTTGGTAGAGGATCACCAAAGGAACATTTCTACCAAATTATATCGCAATCAGTCCAGTGGTTTCTGATAAGAAGATTTTTTAAGTTTTCTATATAGATATATAGTGAAAATAAGCCCCGCCCCCTGGTGGCCATGTTTTTTGACGAATCCAAATGGCTTGAACAATCTTGGTAGAGGATCACCAAAGGAACATTTCTGCAAAATTATATGGAAATCGGTCCAGTGATTTCTGACAAGAAATTTTTAAAGCTTTCTATATGGATATATAGGGAAAATAAGCCCCGCCCCCTGGTGGCCATGTTTTTTGACAAATCCAAAAGGCTTGAACAATCTTGATAGAAGATCACCAAAGGAACATTTTTGCAAAATTATATTGAAATCGGTCAAATGGTTTCGGACAAGAAGATTTTTTAAATTTTTAGTTAAAAAATCTATTTTTAGCTCCTGTGACCTAGATATGCAATGGACCAGAACCATTTGAACAACTTTGAAAGAGGACCAACAAGGATCATTTCTGTGAAGTTTGGTCAAATTCCAACCAGTGGTTTAGGAGGAGATTTGTTTGAAGATTGTGGACGCACGGACGGACATACGGACGACGACGACGACAGACGGCGAGTGATCACAATAGCTCACCTTGAGCCTTCAGCTCAGGTGAGCTAAAAACTCTGATATTTCTCATGTTTCTGCTAAAAACATAGATATATCTCGGTGAGGCGTTTCTAACGAGTACCCACAATCTATGTTTTTGAGCAGAAATAAGAAAAATAATATATACCCCTGTAAACCCCAGTTTTACTATATAAAAGTCGGGTTTAAGGGGGTCAACATTATATAGGCATGTGTTCGTAATGAAAGGTATGTTTTCTGATGTTGCGGCTCAGATATATTCTAGTTCCATCTGCTCTTAAGTGGGCATCTAAGACCATGATAATTAAGACCATAATGCAGACTTTCAAGTGCCCGCCATCGGAAAAGTAGGGATAAAGTAGGGCTCAAAATTTTTAAAAAGTAGGGCAAATTAGTAATTTCAATCATGAAAAGTAGGAATAGTAGGAATGTTCTGAGTGTTTTAAAACTAAGAAAAAGATATAATAAGCAAGCAAAGTTTTCTCACTACATTATCATGAAAAGGAAATAGCAAAATAATTTAAATGTTCTAAAAAGGGAGTTACAACTGAAGTAAAAATATTTTATAAACTTTTGCATCATTACGAGCCCTCTCATCTGGATCTACACTGTTTGAAAAAGGTGTTGGTCTGCATGGATGAAAGGGTTAAAACAGTTTCCGGATGGGTCAGCGAAATAAGAACACAAACAAATTTTAAACAGTTTTAATACAAAAAATGATAATGTAAAATACATCAAATTATGAACACAAAGACTCAATCTTAGTTTTATCACATTTACTTTTATTTGGCACAGCAATAGTACTTTTTAACACATAACATGCTATCTCTGCCCCTGAGGTAAATTCTCACAATTTTAAACTCAATTCAAAACAATAAATAGTTTATAAATTAACCATAACACACTGCAGGCATGTGCACACACATACACACACACAAACACACACACACACACACACACACACACAAACACATCACGAAAACATACCTATATAATTTTGAGCCCCTTAAACCCCACTTTTATATAGTAAAACTGGGGTTTACAGGGGTAAACATTATTTTTCTTATTTTTGCTCAAAAACATTGATTGTGGGTACTCATTAGAACCACCTCGTCGAGGCAGTTCTAACCAGTACCCACAATCTATGTTTAGAGCAGAGATTTTTTAATCTGAAAATATTAGTTTGTGGAGGTGAAATTTTCTATATATTTGAATAGGCGTGTTTTCGTTATGGGTATTCTTGAACAAGTATCAACAATATGCACAGCAAATTTCTTAAAAGTACATATATTTACATTCTCAATAATAGATAAAAGAACACCTGCAAGAATGTGCTATTATTACAAGAGGCCCACGGCCCACGGGTCGCTCACCTGAGTGACATAGCCACTGCAGATATGCAGATGTTATGCAACATTTTTCCAATCCTGTCATCACAACTAATGAAAAGATCATCATTTAAGCAGTTCTTTATTTTGAAGAAGAAGATATATGGCATGCCAGTCAATTGAGCGTGATCATTTGAACAAACTCTAAATGGCAGCCAGCTTGGATTTAAGATTGGCACGATTTTTGCTATTTTTGATCTACGAGTCACCCCAATGCTTCCTACCAAGGAGAAGAAGCAAAAAATAGATTTTCCAATCGGCACGATTTTAGCAACTTTTGATCTACACGTCACCCTGATGCTTCCTAGCAAGTTTGGAGTCAACTGACCTTGCGTTTCAGGAGAAGAAGCAAAAAATAGATTTTCAAGATGGCAGCCATCTTGGATTTCCGATCGGCACGATTTTAGCTATTTTTGATCTACAAGTCACCCTGATGCTTTCTAGCAAATTTGGAGTCAACTGGCCTTTCGGTTCAGGAGAAGAAGCGATAAATAGATTTTCAAGATGGATGCCATGGCGGCCATCTTGGATTTCCGATCGGAACGATTTTAACTATTTTTGATCTACAAGTCACCCCAATGCTTCCTACCAAGTATCAAGTCAATTGGCCCAGGGGTGTAGGAGGAGTAGGCTTTTAAAGCAATTGTTGACGCCGCACTACGCACAACACAGACGGACGACGGACATTGACTGACCACAATAGCTCACCATGAGCACTTCGTGCTCAGGAGAGCTAATAAACAAGTTAAAAATTCATGTAAAGAATGACAAAGTCATTGGACTGGACCATGATATGTCATGGTAACCAAAGGATACCTTTGTAAGATACCCTGTTAGAAAGTGTATATCCCAGCTTTGAAGACTGTAGGTCATAATTATGGTTAATCAAAAATGGAGCTAAAAGCTAGGGTTGATGCAAATAAGAGGGCCATGTTGGCCCTTTAATGCTCACCTCAGCACTTTAAGAACCTGACTTAGAAATGATCAAGGAAACATTCTGACCAAGAGTCATATGATTATATTAACAAGTAAGAATGTAGTATGCCTCATGGACTGTGAAATATAGGTCAAGGTCAATCACTGCATTCATGAGGCCAGGCTAAGAAGTTTGAAAGTACCAAGTATCACTGCTGTAGGTCCAATAGTTACTGAGAAACTGACCAAAACAGAAAAACTTAAGAAAGTCATCTGACAGTGAAATATAGGTCATAAGTGACCCAGTTCCAAACTTGATCTAGAAATCATAAAGACAAACATTTTGAGCTCTAGAGTGTTAACAAGGTTTTCCTTTGATTTTGCCTGATGACCTAGTTCTGACCCCAACTGACCCAGTTTCAAACTTGACCTAGAAATTATAAAGACAAACATTTTGAGCAAGATTCATGCGGATTGCTTCAAAAATGTGACCTCTAAAGTGATAACAATGTTTTTCTTTGATTTGGTCTGGTGACCTAGTTGATGACCCCAAGTAACCCAGTTTCCAATTTGACCTAGAAATCATCAAAACAAACATTTTGAGCCATATTCATAATGTTTTCTTCAAAAAAGAGTGTTTACAAAATTTTCCTTCGATTTAACCTGGTGACCTAGTTTTTTTTTTTACCTCATGTAAAAAGCCATTCAACAGTTAAATGTAGGTCATATTCATGAAATGACACTGTAACATTAAGTCTACGCACAAGAAAAAAATACTTAGTTTGATGATTGTAGGTATTACAGTTTAATCAGAAATGGAGTCAAATGTTAGAGCTGATGAAAAAAAATGGCAAAGCTGTAGACCATGAAGAAAACTGGTCATGGTCAAAAAATGGTCAATGGTTTTAGTCTATGTTAGGGAGAATGTGTATGCCAAGTAAGATTATTCTAGGTGTAATTGTTATTCATAAATGGAAATGAACACTAGGGTGATGGTCACAACTCAGACTTAGAAAACAGCAAAGTCATTAGACCGTGAAACATAGGTCATAGTCATTCAATGATACCCTACTGTTCTAATCCTTGCTAGAAGGAAAGTATATGTGCAGGTATAATTGTTATCTAGAAATGGACATGAATGCTTGGTGGATGAAAGTTGATGAAAAAAATGGCCATGTCATAATACTAAGAAAAATAGGTCATGGTCATAAAATGAGGCCACACTGCTTGCATTTTTGTTAGGGAAAAAGTGTATGCCAAGTAACTTAGTTGTAAGTGTAATATTTATTCTGAAATGGACTTGAAAACTTGGGTAATTACAATGGTTGATTGACAGATGACATGAAGGATAGAAAAACTGACACTTATAGCGAAGCACCTAGCAGGTACGACAATGAACACTATGATGGAGCCTGAAACTAATACTGTTAAACTTATCCAAAAGGCATTGCAATAGACAGATAAAAGATACAAAGCAGGGGAAAACAGCAGTCTTTCTCCAAATGAACACAAGAATCAAACAAGACTGCATATCCAAAGAATCTGACCAAGAATCTGATCTGGTGGGTACCATTATTACCCCGAATATTCAGACACCCTTGCCATAGCTCCAGATAAGGCACTTAATTCAACTGAGTAGTATTGAAGTTTTTCTTATGTCTCCACCAAAACGTATGCTGTCAGTACTCATCAGAAGTTCCCCATAAAGGCCCATCAAATGAGTACCCACATGTTTTCATGGAGAAGTAATAAAATCATTTCTACGATACCCCCTCTTACCGTATTCTGGAAAATATCCGCATCGCCTAATATTTGTGGAAAATAGCGGTAGGTCTTGATCCGCGACATTAAAATCTGCAAAATGTTTTCTAAGTTTGTCAAAAGAAGCATACATTCACCCAGCATCCAATGAAAACATCTTGCTGTAGTTATTTTCCTTAACATAAGGAGAAAAACATAAAAAAAAAAAAAAATACAGGTATAACCTGCTGCAAGGCTTGTGTTATGTTATCGGTAATTACCACTGAAAAGACTTCCACTAACAACACACTCAAATCTTCATGGAGCCTTGTCTGAATGTGTTTCCCATTACAAAAACAGGCTTATTCAAATATATAGAAAATTTTGCCTAAAAAAAAAATGAAAATTTTCAAGATAAAAAAACTCTGATATTTTTCATATTTCTGCTCAAAAAATAAATTGTGGGTTTTTGCTAGAATTGCCTCGGTGAACTGCCTAGGCGGTTCTAACAAGTACCCACAATCTATGTTTTTGAGCAGAAATAAGGAAAATAATGATTACCCCTGTAAACCCCTGTTTTACAATATAAAAGTGAGGTTTAAGGGAGTCAAAATTATATAGGCATGCTTTTGTGATGTCTAGGATTATTGACATGCAACAAGAGGACCATGAAGGTCCTATATCGCTCACCTGAGCAAACAGATTTGCATACTTACTGTTGAAGTTTCAGCCAAGTTCACTGCTCTAAGATTTTTGTATAAATTTTAAAGTCCTGCTCCCCCAGCAGTCATGTTTTTAGCTCACCTGAGCTGAAGGCTCAAGGTGAGCTTTTGTGATCACTCACTGTCCGTCAGCGGCGGCAGCGGCGTCCGTATGTCCGTCTGTCCACAATCTTTAAACAACATCTCCTCCTAAACCACTGATAGGATTTTGACCAAACTTCACAGGAATAATCCTTGGTTGGTCCTCTTTCAAAGTTGTTCAAATGGTTCAGATCCATTGCATATCTAGGCCACAGGAGCTAAAAATAGATTTTTTAACTAAAAACTAAAAAAAATCTTCTTGTCAGAAACCACTGGACCGATTTCAATATAATTTTGCAGAAATATTCCTTTGGTGATCTTCTACCAAGATTGTCTGATAGGGGGCGGGGTTTATTTTCCCTATATATCTATACAGAAAACTTTAAAAATCTTCTTGTCATAAACGACTGGACCGATTTCAATATAACTTGGCAGAAATGTTTCCTGAGTTACACTCTATCAAGATTGTTCAAGCTGTTGGATTGGTCAAAAAACATGGCCGCCAGGGAGCGGGGCTTATTTTCCTTATATATCTATATAGATAACTTTAAAACTCTTCTTGTCAGAAACCACTGGACCGATTTCATTATAACTTTGCAGAAATATTTCCTTGGTGACCATCTACAAAGATTGTTCAAGTGATCATAATTTGTCAAAAACATTGCTGCCGGGGGCGGGGCTTATTTTCCCTATATGTCTATATATAAAACTTTAAAAATCTTCTTTTCAGAAACCAATGGACCAATTTCAATACAACTTGGCAGGAATGTTTCTTTGGTGACCCTCTACAAAGATTGTTCAAGCCGTCATGATTCGTAAAAAAACATAGCTGCTAGGGGGCGGGGCCTATTTTCTATATATATCTATATAGAAAACTTTAAAAATCTTCTCGTGAGAAACAGTTGGACTGAGTTCAATGTAACTTGGCAGGAATGTTGCTTAGGTGACCTTCTACCAAGACTGTTCAAGCCTTCATGAAACGTCAAAAACCAATACCCCAGGGGGGCGGGGCTTATTTTTTGTATATATCTGCATAGAAAACTTTAAAATTCTTCTTGTCACATACCCCATGACCAATTTCAATATTACTTGGCTGGAATGTTGCTTTGGTGACCCTCTACCAAGATTGTACAAGCAATCATGATTCGTCAAAAAACATGGCTGCCATGGGGTGGGGCTTATTTTCCCTATATATCTAAATAGAAAACTTTAAAAATCTTCTTCTTGTCAGAAACCACTGAACAGATTTCAGTATAACTTGGCAGGATTGTTCCTTTGGTAACCCTCTACCAAATTTGTTCAAGCTGTCATGATTCGTCAAAAAACATGGCCGTTAGGGGTAGGGCTTTATAGCTATATAAAACACTTTAAACCACTGGACCAGTTTCAATATAACTTGGCAGAAAGTTCCTTTGGTGACTCACTTTTAAGATTCAGTTCAGGTCGTCAAGAAGATGCTTTATCCTAGAGCAGTGAACTTGGCTGAAACTTCAACAGTAAATATGCAAATCTGTTTGCTCAGGTGAGCGATATAGGACCATCATGGTCCTCTTGTTTAATGCATCATGACAGCTAGAACTGAATCTTGAAAGAGGTCACCAAAGGAAAATTTCTGCTTAGTTGTATTGGAACTGGTCCAGTGGTTTCTGACAAAAAGATTTTTAAAGTGTTTTATAAACCTATATAGGGAAAATAAGCCCCGCCCCCTAACAGCCATGTTTTTTGAGGACTCATGACAGCTTGAACAAACTTGGTAGAGGGTCACCAAAGGAACATTCCTGTCAAGTTATATTGAAATCTGTTCTGTGGTTTCTGACAATAACATTTTTAAAGTTTTCTATTTAGATATACAGGGAAAATAAGCCCCTTCCCCTAGCAGCCATGTTTTTTGATGAATCATGATTGCTTGAACAATGTTGGTAGAGGGTCACCAAAGCAACATTCCTGCCAAGTAATACTGAAATCAGTCTAGAAGTTTCTGACCAGAAGAATTTTAAAGTTTTCTATATAGATATATATGGAAAATAAGCCCTGCCCCCTGGCCGCCATGATTTTTGACGTCTCATGAGGGCTTGAACAATCTTTGTAGAAGGTCACCAAGTAACATTCCTGCCAAGTTACATTGAACTGGGTCCAATGGTTTCTTAGGAGAAGATTTTTTAAAGTTTTTTATATAGATATACTGAGAAAATAAGCCCTGTCCCCTAGCTACCATGTTTTTATGACGAATCAGGACAGCATGAACACCCTTGGTAGAGGGTCACCAAAGAAAGATTCTTGCCAAGATATTGAAATCGGTCCATTGGCTTCTGACAAGAGGATTTTTCAAGTTTTCTCTAGAGATATATAGGGAAAATAAGACCCGCCCCCTGGTGGCCATGTTTTTTGACAAATCATAATAACGAACTATCTTGGTAGAGGGTCACCAAAGAAACATTTCTGCCAAGTTATATTGAAATCTGTCCAGTGGTTTCTGACAAGAAGATTTTTAAAGTTTTCTATATAGATATATAGGGAAAATAAGCCCCACCCCCTGGCGGCCATTTTCTTTGACGAATAATGAGGGCTTGAACAAGCTTGGTAGAGGGTTACAAAAGAAACATTCCTGCAATGTTTTATTGAAATCCGTCCAGTGGCTGATCATTAAAGTTTTCTACATAGATCTATAGGGAAAATAAGCCCCCCGCCCCCCCCTCCCCCCCCCACCACCACCACCACCACCACCCCCACAGTCACCAAGGAAACATTTCTGCCAAGTTATATTGAAATTGGTACAGTGGTTTCTGACAAGAAGATTTTTAAAGTTTTCTATATAGATATATAGGAAAAATAAGCACCGCCCCCTGGCGGCCATGTTTTTTGACGAATCATGACGGCTTGAACAATCTTGGTAGAGGGTTACAGAAGAAACATTCCTGCTATGTTATATTGAAATTGGTCCAGTGGCTTCTGACAAGAAGACTTTTCAAGTTTTCTATATAGATATATAGGGAAAATAAACCCCACTCCCTGGTGGCCACGTGTTTTGACAAATCCAGACGGCTTGAACAATCTTGGTAGAGGATCACCAAAGGAACATTTCTGCAAAATTATATTGAAATCGATCCAGTGGTTTCTGACAAGAAGATTTTTAAAGTTTTTACCTAAAAAAAAATCTATTTTTAGCTCCTGTGACCTAGATAAGCAATGGACTGGAACCATTTGAACAAATTTGAAAGAGGACCAGCCAAGGATCATTCCTGTGAAGTTTGGTCAAAATCCAATCAGTGGTTTAGGAGGAGAAGTCGTTTGAAGAAATTGTTTATGGATGGACGCATGGTCGGACCGACGCAGGCACAAAGGGCAAAATGTGATCACAAAAGCTCAACTTGTCACTATGTGTTTGTTTCAATAAGTTTGTCCATACTAAAATTAGTTACAGTCCATCTTTACATGTGTTGACTTAAAATTTCCTTGTCATATTTTGTGCAGCAACTACGGTTTTTATTTTCATGGATACAAGAAATCTGGGATATTGAAAACCGCAAAAATTTTCACGCAAATCTGTGAAAATTTGGCAACATGAAAACATTCCAAAATACATTATCTGGCACTATGGTTGCTAGCGCCACATTACGAAAACATGCCTATTCAAATAATCTGAACATTTTACCACTAAAAAATGAAAATTTTCAGATAAAAAATTCTGACATTTGCCATATTTCTGCTCAAAACATAATACTCATTAGAACTGCCTCAATGAGGCAGTTCAACTGGGCCCAGATGTTTACCTTTCTGGTGAAATAAGAAAACTATAAAAAAAAAATTTCAGTTGAAAAAGGTGTCTTAACTGGAGCTATTTGACTTCCACAGTAGCCTGCTCATTCAGTATTTACCCAAAGCATTTGGACAGACAGGCCAGAGCAAACAGTGTAGATCCACTTGAGAAATTAAGAGGTGACATGGTTAACTGCTAAACATCTGGGCCCAGTTGTTCAAAGCTAACGACGTCGTTAGTTAACGATTCGTTAAAATTTACATTGAGTGTTATGCAAATATTCTGAAATTTTTTGCTGAAAAAATGTGAGTAGCTTTTGCAGTGCAAAAGCTACTCACCTTTTTTCAGCAAAAAATATCAGAATATTGTGTATTGAATCCACTAAAACAGTTAACGAGATGACCCTTAACGAGCCTGTTAAGCTAACGATGCTTTGAACAACTGGGCCCTGAGTAATACACCATGGGCACTCATTAGAATCACCTTGGTGAGGTGAGGGTAGTGAATTCCCATAATCAGTAAAATAACAGACAACAGCTTTCCAAATATATTCTATATCATGAACTATATTAATAATTATATCTGGGCCTTGATATGAAGATTGGCTGTAATGCTTGACAGTGTATATCTAAATATCTAGGCCCCTTATGTCCTGCCATGCTTAACAAGTCCATTTTAATACCTGTTGATGCATTTAAAACTGTTGGATGAGTGTCAATGTACACCCTAATCAAATGCCACATTTTTTGGCATCTATCTGGGCCTATACATTTTACTCAGGCCTGCTTGTTCAAATACTGCCTAAGTGAAGCACTTCTAATGAGTACCTCAATGAATGCTTTTGAGAAATAGAAAAAAAACTATCAAAAAACTTAGTTAAAAAACTTATCTGGAGCTATGCTGAGGGTAAATATGGTATACACAAATGAAACTGGGCCTAAATGCAACAGCTGTGGCATGGCTAATAAATGGGCTTGCCATGCGAAAACATGTCTTTGGGCATACGGGACTAACAAAGGCCCAGATCAGCCTGCACTTCTGTGAAGTCTGATCAGGGCCTTTGCTGTCTGCTAACAGAATCAGTAGACACTATAGAATGTATCAATAGAGAGCAAATGCCCGGAAGAGACTGCTCATGCGTGGAATGAATCAGAATCAGTGCATTTTGCGCATGTTCAAAGATGCCTTTTTTGCTACAGGCAGTGAGGCTGTACAAATGATCAAAGGTACAATACAAATCTTCTGAATACTCCCTTTACTCCCTTTACCAGGAACACTATTTATGTGTGACACATCTGACTCCTCATGCTGTGTTCTCTAAATAAGCTGCACCATGAGAAAAAGGTGCCTTTGGGGTATATGCAGTTAAGGTCCAAATCAGTGTTTGTTTGTTTGTGTTGGGGTCAAACAACACGCTCAATTGGAAAAGCAAGAGACAGGGGAAAAAGGAAAACGAAATACAGCAGATAGTGAGCAAAGCTCACATACCCCCGGCCATATCTATTAATCTATTAGACTTATGGTGAACTAATTTTCATACATGCAAATTTCTCTTATTATGTTTGGGAGAGACGGGCAAAAGAAAAAAAAATCTCAGAATCTTGGTTTTCTCTTACACAGCATATTTGACCATTCTCAGGATTTATACAAAAATTGAAGACTCTGGCTCTAATAGCAGGTGAAAAATCTGATTGACTTTTATGAGAGAGAAAGAAAAATGGACAAATAAAGAGAATGATAAACGTAAGGGTGCTCATTCTCTCTTACACAATACAACTGGTGGTATCCCATGTTTGTACCAAATTTCAAAATCTTAAGTACAGTAGGTCCTTGGAAATCTTTGTCAAAAAAAATTTTATTGGAGAAAAAGAAAAATGGACAAATAAAGGAATGATAAGCATGAGGATGCTGATTCTGTCTTACAGGATACAAGTAGTCGTACCCAATGTTTGTGCTTAATTTCAAAAGCCTAGGTGCAGTAGTTCCTGAGAAATCTTTGACATGGAGTGAGAGATGGGAAAAAGGAAAAAAGAAGGCAAAATAAATTCTAGTATGTGTTTTTTTTTCACACAATATACTTCAACCCTCTGTAGGTGTATAAAAAAATATTTGAAGACTTTGGCTCTCACAGGAGCTGATAAATCTATGATGGAAAATTTTACTGGAGAAAAAGAAAAAAAGGACAAAAAAGGGAATGATAAGCATAAGGATGCTGATTCTCTCTTACACAATATAAAAGCCGTGCCAAATTTTTGTATAAAATTTCAAAGTCCTAGGTGCAGAAGTACCTAAGAAATCTTTGTCAACAAATTTTTTATTGGAGAAAAAGAAAAATGGACAAATAAAGGGAACGATAAGCTTGAGGATGCTGATTCTGTCTTACAGGATACAAGTAGTTGTACCCAATGTTTGTACCAATTTTCAAAATCCTAAGTGCAGTAGTTCCTGAGAAACCTTTGACACAAATTTCTCTATGCATTACAATGGAGTGAGAGATGGAAAAAAGAAAAATGGTAAAAAGAAAGCAAAATCAATTTCAGCATCATGGTTTTCTTTTATATAATATACTGCAACCCTCTGTAGGTGTATACAAAATTTGAAGACTAGCTCCCATAGGAGCTGAGAAACCTGTGATATTGGAGAAAAAGAAAAATGAACAAATAAAGGGAATGATAAGCCTCAGAGGAAGCTGATTCTCTCTTGCACAATGCAACAAGTCATACCCAATCTTTGTACAAAATCCTAGGTGCAGTTATTCCTGAGAAATCTTTGACAAAAAATTTTATTGGAGAGAAAGAAAAAATGGACAAATAAAGGGAATGATAAGCATGAGGATGCTGATTCTCTCTTACACAATACAACATGTCATATCCAATGTTTGTACAAATTTCAAAATTCTAGGTGCAGTAGTTCCTGAGAAATCTTTGAGGAAAAAAAAAAGTTAACACACACAGACAAACATTGTTACGGAAAAGACAAAAACTATATATCCCCTATATACTTTGTATGCCAGGGATATAATGAAAGTGATGAAACAGAAGAAATAAAAACAAATCCCCTCTACCCTTACTGCCCAACTGTAAGCCAATATTAGTTGGACACCCCAGTGACATAAGATACATGACACATTTGCCTCACCCAACCACCCCCGTCCAAATCAGTAAAAGCCACAAAATATGGGCTGTGCCATGCAAAGTCATCTCTTTGGGCATACGCAGACAGTAAATGCCCAGATCAGCCTGTGCATCCATGCAGTCTGATCCAGGGCCTTCCTTGTCTGCTAAAAGAATCATTGGATACTACAAAATGTATGAATAGAGAGCAAAGGTCCAAATAATTCTTTGCACATGTTTGTTTGTGTTGAGGTTTTACGGCCCAGTCAACCCAATGGGGTCATGTCGAGCACGGTCAGTTTACCTAACCACATGTTTACTGGGCAGGCTTAGTCCTCTAAGCGGTTAACCAGTATTGTGCACATTCTTTCGCCAGAAACAGACAACTGCCCTTCTTGAATCAGCGGAAGGGAGCAGGATGATCTTAATCTGTGTATTTTGAGCATGTCTGAAGGCACTTTTTTGCTTGATGCAGCCCGTATGATCAGGGCTTTTGCCAAATATCAATGTATTGTACAGTCTCCAGTGAGAGTAAGAGAACAATTAAGGCCAATTAGACTGTGCATCGGATGCCCAGATTAATCTGGGCCTTCATTGTTTGCATATGCCCTGAAGGTTTTTCCCATGATGCATCTCAAAAGTATTTTAACAGAGGCATGGAATGTTTTCATCTAGTCTCATACTGAATTAATTTCCGCCCAGGAATAAATGAGTCGTAGTCATTTACAACTTCAAGGGAAGATTCATATCTGGGAGGCAGGGAACCATACTTTTCCAGGAACTCTCTCTTTGACTGAAACATATAAAAGTCAAATTTTAAAGCAGAAAATTCCCTAATTATACTTTTGGTTGTACATCTGCTGAAAAGAAAGACACATGTCTGGTGAGTCCGATAGTGAAAACCCAATCAAAATATTTCAATTTCAAATACAGAGTTTTTAAAATTTGTAATTTCTGCGCATCTGCATAATATTAATCAGGAACCAATGACATCATTGGTTCTTATGAACAATTTTAAAACCTTTTTAAATTTTTTTATTTTAAAATATTTTGGGAATATATGCAGATTTCTAGATTAATATATTTCATATTTACATATAGGGCGGCAGTGCATATACATTTTCATAACCAATTTGATTTCAAAATGCAAATTTAACTTAACAAAATAAGTTTAAATTTTCACAACCAATTTAATTTCTAAATGCAAATTAAACTTAACAAAATAAGTGTAAACAAGCAAATTCAGAGAATTTATGTCCCCGCCTATTAAAAATCTTCGAACCAAGAGCACCGGTGAAACCGAAAAATGCTCCCCAAAGATGCGCAGTAGTGGGAGGGTTATGTTAGTGAAAGAGTAAAATACTCTATGCTACAGACAAGCTTATTATTGCAATCAAAGCGCTGTAGACGCTGGTGGCTTGGGCATCAGAAGGCACAATGACAAATGACTAAAGATCCATTTGAAAGCCTGTAAAATGTACAAAAAACAAGTCTAAGTTAAAAATGTGAAAAAGTGAAAAAAAATAATTGAAGGGTTCTGTTAAAAGCACGTGCATATCACCGGATCATAATAAAATCACACTAAAATTTCAGAAAGATCGGTTTAAAACTGTTGGAGGAGTTGCGCTCACAAGGTACCTACTTTATATACACTTTCATGGTATTGAAGAATGAAAAGGTTTAAGTTAAAAATGTAAAAAAAAAAAAGTGTAAAGGCTATTTCAAGATTCTGTAAAAAGCACATGCATATCTTCAGATCATGATTAAGACACCTGTGAAGTTTCAGAAAGATCCGTATAAAACAGTAGTTGGAGTTGTGCTCACAAAGTACTTGCTTATGACTCGGAATCATGCAAAAAATGTCTAAGTTAAAAATGTGTACAAAAGTGAGAAAAATGATTTAAGGATTCTGTGCGCATCTTCAAACTATGATTAAAACACCTGTAAAGTTTCAAAAGGATCAGTAAACAAGAGGACCATGATGGTCCTATATTGCTCACCTGAGCAAACAGGTTTGCATACTTAATGTTGAAGTTTCAGCCAAGTTCACTGCTCTAAGATTTATGTATAAATTTTATAACCATGACGAATTATGACGGCTTGAACTAACTTGGTAGAGGGTAACCAAAGGAACATTCCTGCCAAGTTAAACTGAAATCGGTTCAGTGGTTTCTGACAAGACGATTTTTAAAGTTTTCTATTTAGATATTGAGGGAAAATAAGCCCCACCCCCTAGCAGGCATGTTTTCTAACAAATCAGGATTGGTTGAACATTCTTGGTAGAGGGTCACCAAAGCATTATTGAAATTGGTCTGGAGGTATTTGAAAAGAAGCATTTTAAAGTTTTCTATACAGATATATACCGAAAATAAGCCCCGCCCCCTGGAGGCCAAGTTTTTTGACGTATCATGAAGGCTTGAACCATCCTGGTAGAGGGTCACAAAAGCAACATTCTTGCCGAGCTACATTGAGTTCTGTCCAACGGTTTCTTACGAGCAGATTTTTAAGTTTTTTATATAGACATATAGGGAAAAATAAGCCCCGCCCCCTAGCGGCCATGTTTGTGATGATTATGACAGCTTGAACAACCTTTGTAGAGGGTCAACAAGGAAACATTCCTGCCAAGTTATATTGAAATCAGTCCATTCATTTATGACAAGATTTTTTAGTTTTCTATATAGATACATAGGGAAAATAAGCCCCACCCACTAGCAGCCATGTTTTTTGACAAATCATGATTACTTGAACAATTTTGGTAGAGGGTCACCAAGGAAACATTTTTGCCAAGTTGTAATGAAATCAGTCCTGTGGTTTCTGAAAAGAAGACTTTTAAAGTTTTTCTATATAGATATATAGGGAAAATAAGCCCCGCCCCCTGGCTGCCCTGTTTTTTGATGAATCATGATGGCTTGCATAACCTTGATAGAGGGTTACATAAGAAACATTTCTGCAATGTTAAATTGAAATCAGTCCAGTGGTTTCTGACAAGAAGATCATTAAAGTTTTCTATGTAGATATACGGGGAAAATAAGCCCCGCCCCCTACCAGCCATGTTTTTTGACAAATCAAGATCGGTTGAACAATCTTGATAAAGGGTCACCAAGGAAACATATCTGCCAAGTTATACTGAAATCGATCCAGTGGTTTCTGACAAGAAGATTTTTTCAAGTTTTCTATATAGATATATATAGGGAAAATAAGCCCTGCCCCTACCAGCCATGTTTTGACAAATCATGACGGCTTGAACAATCTTGGTAAAGGGTCACCAATGAAACATTTCTGCCAAGGTATAGTAAAATCGGTCCAGTGGTTTCTGACAAGAAGATTTTTTCAAGTTTTCTATATAGATATATAGTGAAAATAAGCTCCACCCCCTTTCAGCCATGTTTTTTGACAAATCACGATTACCTGAACAATCTTGGTAGAGGGTCACCAAGGAAACATTTTTGCCAAGTTATAATGAAATCGGTCAAGTGGTTTCTGACAAGAAGATTTTTCAAGTTTTTCTATATAGATATATAGGGAAAATAAGCCCCGCCCATTGGCGGCCATGATTTTGGACAAATCCAAATGGCTTGAACAATCTTGGTACAGGATAACCAAAGGAACATTTCTGCCACATTATACTGCAATCGTTACAGTGATTTCTGACAAGATTTTTTAAGTTTTCTATGTAGTTATATAGGGTAAATAAGCTCTGCCCACTGGCGGCCATGTTTTTTGACGAATCCAAATGGCTTGGACAATCTTGGTACAGGATCACCAAAGGAACATTTCTGCAAAATTATACTGAAATCGGTCCAGTGGTTTCTAACAAGAAGATTTTTAAAGTTTTCTATATAGATATATAGGGAAAATATGCCCCGCCCCCTGGCGGTCATGTTTTTTGACGAATCCAAATGGCTTGAACAATCTTGCAACAGGATCACCAAAGGAACATTTCTGCAAAATAATATGGAAATCGGTCCAGTGGTTTCTGCCAAGAAGATTTTTAAAGCTTTCTATATAGATATATAGTGAAAATAAGCCCTGCCCCCTGGCGGCCATGTTTTTCGACAAATCCAAATGGCTTGAACAATCTTGGTACAGGATCACCAAAGGAACATTTCTGCAAAATTATATGGAAATCGGTCTAATGGTTTATGACAAGAAGATTTTTAAAGTTTTCTATATAGATATATAGGGAAAATAAGCCCCGCCCCCTGGCGGCCATGTTTTGTGACAAATCTAAATGGCTTGAACAATCTTGGTAGAGGATCACCAAAGGAACATTTTTGCAAAATTACATTGTAATCAGTCCAGTGGTTTCGGACAAGAAGATTTTTAAAGTTTTCTATATAGATTATATAGGGAAAATAAGCCTCGCCCCCTGGCGGCCATGTTTTTTGACGAATCCATATGGCTTGAAAAATCTTGGTAGAGAATCACCAAAGGAACATTTTTGTAAAATTATATTGAAATCGGTCCAGTGGTTTCGGACAAGAAGATTTTTTCAAGTTTTCTGTATAGATATATAGGGAAAATAAGCCCCGCCCCCTTGCGGCCATGTTTTTTGACAAATCCAAATGGCTTGAACAATCTTGGTAGAGCATCATCAAAGGAACATTTTTGCAAAATTATATTGAAATCGGTCCAGTGGTTTCAGACAAGAAGATTTTTCAAGTTTTTAATTAAAAAATCTATTTTTAGCTCCTGTGACCTAGATATGCAACAGACCGGAACCATTTGAACAACTTTGAAAGAGGACCAACCAAGGATCATTCCTGTGAAGTTTGGTCAAATTCCCACCAGTGGTTTAGGAGGAGATGTTGTTTAAAGATTGTGGACAGACGGACATCCGGACGACGACAACGACGACAACAACGACGCCGCCGACGACGGACGGTGAGTGATCACAAAAGCTCACCATGAGCCTTCAGCTCAGGTGAGCTAAAAAAATGAACGAGGAGTTGTGCTCATGTGGTACCCACTACTGACTTGGAACCATGCAAAAACTGTCTGTTAAAAATGTGAAAAAAGTATAAAAAAAAAATAATTTAAGGATTCTGTAAAAAGCACATGCATATCTTCAGACCATGATGAAGACATCTGTAAAATTTCAGAAGGATTGGTTAAATAAGCTGTCTACAGTTGCTGAATATTTTTCACTACCATATTTGAGCCAGCACATGATAAAAGGATACATATAGGTCACAAGCAAAGGCTCAGGCAATAGAATGTTAAGATTGGAAGAAGAGCAGGCTTGATATTTCTAAGTATCTCCTGTCTCTCTATGAAGATGAGCGTTAGGAATTTATGCATCAAGTTTGACCCAAGATGAGACTTGGGTCCATCACTTTGATCTTGAGGCCAAAAAGCAGAGTATGCAATAGAAGCACCCTGGCTTACCCCCTTCTAAGACATTTAAGAGAGTTTCTTCAGCCAGGAAGGTGATGGCCTCTAACTTTTGTGATAGGGCATCATGGTGGAGATATTGATAACTTTTTCCTCCTTTTTTTCATGTGGGGGATAAATCCAAAAAGAGCATACCTGTTCTCAGATGGAAGGCAAAAACAACTGACAGAGTTACCACCCCTGAATGTGCAGCCATTCCCCTTTAGCCAAATATAGCTTCTCTGCATATAAAGTGATTATTTTGGTGTGCTTCCATTTATTATTCGATAGCACAGATCAGGGTCAAATTTCAGTTTTAAGATGGTTGCTGGTAGTGGTCAAATTTTAAGGATTTGTTTTCTATGAAAACAAATACTTCAAGTTGACTAATCCTTTAATTTTAGAATATTTCAAATTAAAGATGTTGTTGTGACAATAATTATCAAAAATATGTGTAAAAATTCCTGGACATAGTAACTTGTGTTACTACATTTCTGTATTTATAGTGTAGTAAAACTCTAACCTACAATGCACTATTTTAGGATGTCATAGGATCTTTTAAAATGTACGAGGGATGTTCGAAATGAATTGCTTATTTCTATCTGGAGACTTCAAATTTCAAGTTAGCCCAAAAGTACTCATTTCATGCCCTCGAAGTACTCCCCGTGGCTAGAAATGCAAATATTCAGCCGATGTATCCACTTCTTGAAGGCGTCACGGTACGCTGATTTGGGCACAGTAATAAGGTACTGATGAATGGCAGACCCAAGTGCCTGTCAGGACTGGTATTTCCGCCCAGCAAGGAATGCTTTCAATTTCGGAAACAAGAAGAAATCACATGGGGCAAGGTCTGGGGGTGTGTGTGTGTGTGTGTGTGTGTGTGTGTGTGTGTGTGTGGAGGGGGGGGGGAGGCAAAACCCTTAATTTTTCTTTCTTCAAAAACGCCGTAACTATTGCGGAGGTATGAGCTGGGGCATTGTCATGTGGAAGACAGACATGTTTAAAACCAGTGGCAAGGCATTGTTTCTGATAATACTTTTTCAGTTTCTTCAGTACTACGTCTTTGTAGTACTTTACGGTGATGCTTTTGCCCCTTTTCACTGGCACTTTTATTGCGACTCCTTCACCAGAGAAGAAGATTGCATACAAAACCTTCTTTGTACTCAAAGAACATTTGGCAATTATTGGGCGTTTGCTGTGTTTAGTGGCCCAGATCTTATTGCTAACCTTTCTGACGGGCTCAAAATAATGGACCCAGGTTTCATCACCTGTGACGACACTGGCAAACTGCTTTTTGTCATATTTTGGAAACATTTGAAGCAGCTTTTTGGCCACTTTAACCCGTTGCCTCTTTTGCTCGTCAGTCAACAGATGTGGCACCCATCTAGCAGAAATCTTTCTGACTTTCAAATGCTTCTTCAAAATAAGGTGAACCGTTGAAAGGGATATGCCTACCTTTCATGCAACATCACGAACTGTAAATCTGGCATCTCCTTCAATGATTTCCTTTATTTTGGAAACAATTTCTTTACGAGATGCAGATTTTGGCCTACCTGATTTCGGTGCATTTTTGATGGACTCTACACCAGACTCAAATTTCTTTTTCCACCGCCGAACTGTGTCATAAGACACACAAGAAGGTCCAAAAGCAGTAGAAATTTCAGTCATCAGCTTCTTCAAAGAACAACCAAGTTTTGTATATATATATATATATTTTTACATGTAAGTACTCTATACTTCCTATGAGGGCTTCACGGAACAGCACTAGGAAAAAAATGGTTCCACATGCTTATAGTGATATTGGCATAAGTATTTTCTCTGTTATTTGCATTGACTGTGAAAATATGACTTATTACAGAATTGAAAATAAAATTATACAATACAAAAAAAAATGTACAAAGGTAAAGCCCAGTTGAGAACAAATCTGCAAAATTCATGTGTTGTAATTCTGTATGTATGCAAGGCACTGTTACTGCAGTTCTTGTAAACTGGTTTGCATCTTGGTGGCAAGGGTAAGAAGATCCAAACATCATAACAAGAGGGCCATGATGGCCCTGTAACGCTCACCTGAGCAACATAGCACTTTGAGAGCCTGATCTAGAACTGATCAAGGCAAACATTCTGATCAAAGTTCAAAATGATTATAACAAAGTTTTCTGCTGATTTGGCCCGGTGACCTAGTTTTTGATACCAAGCGACCCAGTTTCGAACTTGACCTAGAACTCATCAAGACAAACATATTGTGCAAGATTCATGATGATTGCTTGAAAAATGTGACCGCTAGAGTGATAACAAGATTTTACTCTTATTTTGCCAGGTGACCTAGTTTTTGACCCCAGGTGTTCCAGTTTCGAACTTGACCTAGAAATCATCAAGACAAACATTTTGAGCCAGATTCATGATGATTGTTTCAAAAATGTGACCGCTAGAGTGTTAACAAGGTTTTCTGCTGATTTGGCCCTGTGACCTAGTTTTTGACCCCAAGTGACCCAGTTTCAAACATATCCTAGAACTCATCAAGACAAACATTTTGAGCAAGATTCATGATAATTGCTTCAAAAATGAGACCGCTAGGTGTTAACAAGGTTTTCTGCAGGTTTGGCCTGGTGACCTAGTTTTTGACACCATGTGACCCAGTTTCGAACCTGACCTAGAAATCATCAAGACAAACATTTTGAGCAAGATTCATGATTATTGCTTCAAAAATGTGACCGCTAAAGTGTTAACAATGTTTTCTGCTAATTTGGCCTGGTGACCTAGTTTTTGACTCCAAGTGACCCAGTTTCGACCTCGCCCTATAAATCATTAAGACAAACATTTTGAGCAAGATTCATGATGATTGCTTCAAAAATGTGACTGCTAGAGTGTTAAAAAGGTTTTCTGCTGATCTGGACAGGTGACCTAGTTTTTGACCCCAAGTGACCCAGTTTCCAACTTGACCTAGAAATCATCAAGACAAACATATTGAGCAAGATTCATGATGATTGCTTTAAAAATGTGACTGGTAGAGTGTTAACAAAATTTTCTGCTGATCTGGCTAGGTGACCTAGTTTTTGACCCTAGGTGACCCAGTTTCAGATTTGATCTAGAAATCATCAAGACAAATATATTGAGCAAGATTCATGATGATTGCTTCAAAAATGTGACCGCTAGTGTGTTAACAAGGTTTTCTGCTGATCTGGCCTGGTGACCTAGTTTTTGACCCCAAGTGACCCAGTTTCGAATTTGACTTAAAAATCATCAAGACAAACATATTGAGCAAGATTCATGATGATTGTTTCAAAAATGTGACTGCTAGAGTGTTAACAAGGTTTTCTGCTGATCTGGCCAGGTGACCTAGTTTTTGACCCCAGGTGACCCAGTTTCGAACTGGACCTAGAATTCATCAAGACAAACATAATGAGCAAGATTCATGATGATTGCTTCAAAAATGTGACCGCTAGAGTGTTAACAAGGTTTTCTGCTGGTCGTGCCCGGTGACCTAGTTTTTGACCGCAAGTGACCCAGTTTCGAACTTGACCTAGAAATCATCAGGACAAACATATTGAGCAAGATTCATGATGATTGCTTCAAAAATGTGACTGCAAGAGTGTTAACAAGGTTTTCTGCGGATTTGGCCAGGTGACCTAGTTTTTGACCCCAGGTGACCCAGTTTCGAACTTGACCTAGAAATCATCAAGACAAATATATTGAGCAAGATTCATGATGATTGCTTCAAAAATGTGACCGCTAGAGTGTTAACAAGGTTTTCTGCTGATCTGGCCCGGTGACCTAGTTTTTGACCCCAAGTGACCCAGTTTCAAACTTGACCTAGATTTAATAGAGGCAAACATTTTGAGCAAGTTTCATCAAGATTGGGTCAAAATTATGACCTGTAGAGTGTTAACAAGTTTTTCCTTTGATTTGACCTGGTGACCTAGTTTTTGACCCCAAGTAACCCAGTATCGAACTTGACCTAGATTTCATAAAGGTAAACATTCTGACCAAGTTTCATCAAGATTGGGTCAAAACTGTGACCTCTAGAGTGTTAGCAAACTAATTGTTGACGACGAACGACGGACGACGGACATAGGGTGATGACAATAGCTCACCCTGAGCTTATGCTCAGGTGAGCTAAAAATGATAAAGAGACATTATTTGTCTGGGGAGGGGTGTGGGTGTGGAGGGGTGGGTGGTATGGGAAAGAAGGACTGAACAATGCATTTCTTTTTAATGTCCTCTATCACTGTATATTATTTGAACTGAATATCTTGATCAGTAACTGTTCTTGATTCATATATATATGGCAAATAGACTTTAAGTGTAAAAGGGGGATAACAGCAAAATGTTTGCAAGACAGAGTTATGGTACAAGGATACTGCACCTCCACTGAATGTCCTCTAACTTTGTATGCATTTTTAATTCCCATCAGCACTACTGGAGTTATATCAAGAACAAGACAAGAAAAATGCCTAACGGCATTCTGGATGGGTTTATCAAAAGGTCAATGAAACGGTAAACATCGGAAGACCCCAATGCCCACCGGCCATGACATTGTTTTTTTTAAAGGACAGATTTTTGAAAAATCCGTCCAAAAATCAATTTTGGCTGCACAATCTTTTGGCTTTAGGGGTGATGAGCATATAACAAAGAAAGTCAGATTTGTCTCTCTGGCCACATGCCTACTGGTACTTATCTATGCCTCTACCAAATAGTATCAAAATATTTCAAACCATTAAGAAGTTATGAAGCACACAAGAATTTGGCTTAGAAATACATTCAGGGCAGATAACTTGAAAAAAGAACAAAGATATTGTCTTTCTTGCATGTGACATTCTTACTTGACCCGATATATGTCTCTACCAAATATTATCAAATTATCTCAAACAGTATGGGAGTCATGGCCTGCACAAGAGTTTGGTTTTGGAGGACATAAGTTCATAGAGCAAGAGTTGTCCTTTCTGCATGCAACACTTCTACTTGACCTGATGTATATACTTATCAAATATTATCAAGTTATCTAAACAGTATGGGAGTGATGGACTGCGCAAGATTTTGATTTCAGGGGAGATAAATATATAACAAAGAAAGTGTTTTCTCTTGCACCCTACACGCCTACTGTTCCTCTTCTTTATCCCTACCAAATATGAAAGCAATCCACTGAAGAATAAAGGTAATACATAACTTTGAAAAAAAGGTTAACCAAAAGGTAAACCTCGGATGACATGGGAGATAAGTACATAACGGAAAATGTGAGAATTGTCGCTCTTGCACACATGCCTACTGGTCCTCCTCTTCATCCCTTCCAAATATGAAAGCAATTCAATGAAGAATAAAGGTGACTTATGACTTTGAAAAAAGGTTAACCAAAAGGTGAACCTCAGACATCAGGGGAGATAAGTACATAATGAAGAAAGTGAGAGTTGTCTCTGTTGCATGTGACACACCTACTGCCTCTTCATCCCTACCAAATATGAAAGCAATCCACTGAAGAATAAAGGTAACAAACAACTTTGAAAAAAGGTTAACTAAAAGGTAAACCTCGGAGGACGCCCGACCGCCCGATCGGACATCGCTATTTTAAAGAACTGATTTTTTATTTAAAAAAAAAAAAAAAAAATCTAAAAATTGAATTAGTGAAATAATTAAATGAGAAAGCAAGGCAGAGCAAAGGTTCTTGTATACTGCACTTTTTCTCAACATTGTTTGTCATTTTATGAATTTTCAACAAAATCCCTTAAATAGTTTTGGAGTTATGCCCCCTAAAGTTTTTTTATAAAAGAAAATAATCAAAATAAAACAAGGTATAGTTCTTGTGCATTGCACTTCATCTCAACATACTTTATCACTTAAATAGTCGCAACAAAATATCTTCAACAGTTTTAGTTATGTCCCGAACAAGAAAATTTAATATAAGGAAATAATTCAAAAAGGAAGCAGGGTAGATAAAAGGTTCTTGTATACTGCACTGCCTCTCAATGTCTTGAATTTTATGAAGTTACAACATAATCCCTTGAATAGATTTGAAGTTACGCACAGGACAATACAACTTAATAAAGGGAAATAATTAAAAAAATGAGCAAAGTAGATTAATGGTTCTTGTGCACTGCAGTCTTTCTCTCTCTGTCCTTTATCATTTTATGTAGTTGAAACAATGAGCCTTGAATAGTTTCGAACTTATGCACTGGACAATATAATAAAGGGAAATAATGCAAAAAGTAAGCAAGATAGAGTTATGGTTCTTAAATATTGCACTTTCCTTGAATAGTTTTGGAGTTATGGCCTGGACAAGAAAATTTAATACAGGGAAATAATTAAAAAAGCAAGGCAGAGTTATGGTTTTTGTACAGTACACTTCCTCTTAATGTCCATTATTACTTTATGAACTTTCAACAAAATCTCTTTAATATCCAAACAAGAAAATTTAATAAAGGGAAATAATTAAAGAAGCAAGGTATAGTTATGGTTCTTGTACACTGCACTTCCTCTTAACGTCCTTTATTACCTTATGAAGTTTCAACAAAATCCCTTGAATAATTTAGAGTTATGCTCCGGGCAGAACACATTGACGGATGGATGGCCAGACAGATGGACAGACAGAAGGATGTTCTTACCAGAGGTAGGTTATGATGCTATTCTTTTAGTCTTTCTTTGATCTTCTTTAACCCCACAACGATCATTTTTATCTATTTGTCAACCCCACAACACAATTTTTAACCCCACAATGACGGAATAAACCAGAATCAACACAAACGCTAGCCTCCCAATATACCTGGCATATGTACGGATAGATGGATGGAGGGAGGGACAGACAGACAGATGGACAGAGATCATTACCATACCCCCTTCGTAAAAATCCTGCCAAACCGGGGATTGGAAATATTTAGGACAGTGAAAGAGCACAAGAACAAATGTAAAATTTTAATGATGCCATTTGTTTGATCATGCATAAGTCATGTTTTCGTGTAAACTGCCAGTCAGTTTTGTAAACATTTACTAGACAGACAAGAAACTCTTGGGTTAATGTTTAAACATGACAGCCCTAACACAAGTATATGGTAGAAATGGCTATGTTCAAAGGGCAATAACTTCAAAAGTTACGGTTCATGTTTTCTGCAAGTCATCTCACAGTACTTTACATTTGTGTGAAGCTTTGTGAAAATATAGAGCAGACAAGAGTACATAGTAGAAATGGCTATTTTCAATATCTACTATGTTCAAAGGGCCACAACTCCAAAAGGAGGCTAACCAGAGTTACGGTTTTTGTGTTCTGCACCTTGTCTTATGGTGCTTAACATTAATGAGAAATTTCATAATAATACCTCAAATTGTTTTCAACTTAAAGAGTGGATACAAGTAAACAGTAGAAATGGCTATGTTCAAAGGGCAATAACTCCAAAAGTAGGTAAACCAGAGTTATGATTCATGAGTTCTGCATTTTGTCTCATTGTGTTTTACATTTGTGTGAAGTTTCGTGAAAATATCTCATGTGGTATCAGAGTTATGGAGAGGACATGAATGATGAAAGCTTCAATATCTACTATGTTCCAAGGATCGCAACTCTAAAAGTAGGTTAACCAGAGTTAGGGCTTTTGTGTTCTGCATGTTGTCTCATGGTGCTTTACATTTGTGAAAAATTTTATTATAATATCTCAAACCATTTTCAACTTACAGAGCAGACACAAGTACATGGTAGAAATGGCTATGTTCATTGTTAAAAGGGCAATAACTCCAAAAGCAGGCAAACTAAAGTTATGGTTTATGTGTTCTGCACATCATCTCATAGTGCTTTACATTTGTGAGAAGTTTCCTGAAAATATCTGGGTCGGTAACAGAGTTATGGAGTGGACACGAATGACAGAAGCACTGACTGACAGACAGAGGTTCTTATAGATGGACACTTATTGGGTACCCTATGTTAAATTTCCATAGAAAAATTGTAAAACTACCCAACAGCACAAAAAAGTACCTAATAAAATCACATTTTTATTGAGTATTTATTGACGAAATAAAGCAAATTCTATGTAAAGTACCCAGGATATAACTATCCAATATTTGCCCATTCATGTGTGTGGACAGACGGACAGACATACGAACGGACTCAAAATTTCAGAGGGTATAACATAATACCTCACCACTTTTTTTGGCTGGTATAAAAATAAATAGGCTGCCTATCACCACCACCCCTTAATTGTGGTTAATTCTGGAACACCCTTAGTCCATTTGCTCAGTACTGTCTGTCTGAGCAGATAGGTTAAAAAGCCACATATCATATTTCAAGTATTGGGACATTTTTTTTTCTTACCATACTTGTCCTAAATTTGAAATAGTCTATTCTACCTCCCATTGATGTGTCTAAAATATTGCCGTTTGTATGGCAAACAGTGTAGACCCTGATCAGATGCCACATTCTGCGGCAACTGATCTGGGTCTACACTGTTTGCAAAGACCTATCTGTCCCAATACTTAGGGTTATCTCATATTTTATTTCATATGTGAACATTAAATACTTGTATCTGTCGGTTTACCTGTGTGGTGCACCATTAAATGAATTGGCTCAATATCAGTGTTATAATAAAGATGAGTTTAAATTCTTACCCCATACAACTTGTCTTTCTCTTCCATAATTCTTCTCCTTTTGGAGGCCTGAAACAGAATTGCCATCATCTTAGGGGTCTTACATAATAAATGTATAACAAAAAAAAACAAAAAAAAAAACAAGATGCTTTTGTGAAACACGAACAAGTCCCCGGGTCAAGGCCATTTTTCTTTAAAGTAGTTCAGAGGTCAAGGTCTAGGTCACAGGTCAACAGCTTTTGTATGAGTGGGAAGCCCTTGTTACAAGGAACGTACATGCCAAATACGAAGGCTTTATCTGAAATGGTTCAAAAGTTATGACCAATGTTAATTTTTTCTTCAAAGTAGGTCACAGGTCAAGGTCAGAGGTCAAATTTTTTGTATGAGTGGGAAGCCCTTGTCACAAGGAACTTACATGTCAAATATAAAGGCTCTATCTCAAACATTTCAAAAGTTTCTTTAAATTAGGTCACAGGTCAAGGTCACAGGTCAAAATTTTTTGTATGAGTGGGAAGCCCTTATCACGAGAACCTACATGCCAAAATTGAAGGCTCTATCGAAATGGTTCAAAAGTTATGACAAAAGTTAATTTTTTTCTTTAAAGCAGGTCACAGAGCAAGGTCAAAGGAAAATTTTTTTGTATGAGTGGAAAGCTCTTGTCACGAGGGACCTACATGCCAAATATAAAGGCTCTATCTCAAATGGTTCAAAAGTTATCAGGTCGAGGTCATTTTTTTCTTTAAAGTAGGTCACAGGTCAAGGTCAAAGTGACAGGTGAATTTTTTTTTTTTTGCATGAGTGGGAAGCCCTTGTCACAAGGAACCTTCATGCCATATATGAAGGCTCTATCTCAAATGGTTCAAAAGTTATGGTCAATGTTATTGTTTTCTTTAAAGTAGGTCAAGGTCAGAGGTCAAATTTTTTTATAAGTGGGAAGCCCTTGTCACAAGAAACCTACATGCTAAAAATAAAGGCTCTATCTCAAATGTTTCAAAAGTTATGACTAATGTTAAAGTTGTCCAACCAACAAACCAACTAACCAACAAATCAACAAACCAACAAACAGACAGGGCAAAAACAATATGTCCTGGCTTTGCTACCGGGGACATAAAAATATTGTATCACAAGTCTTAGCTGACATTTGATGTCCAACCAACAAACCAGCAAATCAACAAACCAAAAAACAGACAGGGCAAAAACAATTTGTCCCCCGCTTCGCTACCCGGGACATAAAAATATTGTATCACAAGTCTTAGTTGACACTTTATTAATGCAACTATTGTTGAGCATGCAATCAATAAAGCAGAATGGATACACTTTCAGAGGATGTAACTCTCAAAATTGTTTTGCCTCACTCTAAAGATGGGTCTACTCTAAAAGGAAAAATACTCCAAAGGAGAAACAGGAAGTCACAAAAGTTGTCTCCCTAGTAAAAATTGCAGAAAATCTATCCTCCAGTGTATCCAGTCACCTTAAAAAAATAAATTACCAATTTGTAATGGTAAAGCTAAACTCAACAGATCCAATTTATAATTCGAGACAAACCAACCTGAAGTGAGATTTACCATATGCCTGATCAGGATCAGGACCATTGCTATAGCCTTATGGATATAAAAGCATTGCAGACACTGCATGATATGCCACCACTGCAGGGTAACAAAACATGTAGAGAAGATGGCTTTGTTTTATGTGTAATAACTCTCCCAAACATTTGGTGTACTGTAACCTCGAAACAATATGTGCTGTAGTTTTAACTGATACTGGTGAAAACTGTAGGAAGAGTTAGCTTGAAAGCAATTGCAAGCGAGGATGATTTCATAAGAAATAACTCTTATGAAAATTTGGTGTACTGTAACCTCAAAAGAATATAAAAATTTGGTGTACTGTAATCCTGGCTGCAATTCTCCATATCTTCTCTCTATCCAACAACATATAAATAACAGCTTGATAACATGAAAAGTATAGGAGAATTGATTTGGAAATGTAATCCTGCTTGAACAATCTTTAAAAAACTATAACCCCATGAAATTTGTGTACTGTAACCTCAAAATAATATGCCCTGCATCACCTCATAGCTGTTGTCAACTCAGTTGGATGAATACTGTAGGAGGAGTTATTATCTGGAAACAGTCGTACTAAAAATTTGGTGTACTGTAACCTTGAAACAATATGAAAACAAGGCATCGCAGGCGATACAAATCCCCTTGCACAAGAATACTTGGTGTGGGCAAACACTGAATTGGGAAATTTCATGACATATAATAGTTATATAAATGAAGGAACAAAAAGCCTGTGACCTTAATGTAAAGGTCATATATGACCTTGACATTAAGATACAGTATTGTAAACATTCAGATTTTCAGGTTGGGAGAGATTAGGTCTCACATGATAGAAAATATTTCAGTCATGTCAACCTTGACCTTGAGCCAAGGTCCTCAAAGTCCAACTTGCTCAAAATATTATCATACCCATAAATGTGTGAAGTTATATTAAGATCCATTGATAAATGTAGGGGCTAGAGCCATGACAGTTTTTTTTTTTTTTTACTAAAAATAGCCACAGTGACCTTGACCTTGAGCCCAGCAACCTGAAGGTTGAATTTGCTTGAGATATTATAATACTTAACAACTGTGTGAAGATACATTAAGATCTATTGATAAATGCAGGGGCTAGAGCGATGACAGTTTTTTTTGCTAAAACTAGAAATTGTGTTTGTAAAACCCTATGCCCACAACCATATGCTTGCCTCAATACAAGGCAACAAGAGGGCCATGATGGCCCTATATTGTTCACCTGAATCATGTTATACATAGCATTGCTAACAGAAGTGCGATTCTAAAGGTCATGGTGATTTTGACCTTGGCCTTTGCCCTCTTCTGATCATAAGAAACATCCCTACTATGTTTGAGGGTCCTAGCACCAAGCATTGCCGAGTTATAAGCTTGTTTTGTACTAGAGGTCACTGTGGCTTAACCTTTGCCATTAGGGTCATCTACTGGTCAAGACCAACATCCCATCTAAGCTCAAGGGCTCTAGCCTCAAGCACTGCCGAATTATTAGCTTTTTAGTACTAAAGGTCATGGTGACCTTGACCATAACCTTTGCCCTCTGTGTCATCTACTGGTGAGGACTAAGATCCAATCTGTTTGAGGGTCCTAGCCCCAAGCACTGCCGTTATCAAGCTTTTAGTACTAAAGGTCCTGGTGACCTTGACCTTTGCCCTTAGGATCATCTACTGGTGAAGGTCCTAACTATATATAAGCATTGTAGAATTATAAGCCTGTTAGGTACTAAAAATCACAGTGACCTTGACCTTTGACTTAAACTTTTGTCATCTACTCTTCAGGTCCATCCTCCCTATTTGTTTCATAGTCCTAGGCTTAATCATTACCAATAGCTTTTTGCTCCATGTAAAACAAGTGACCCCACTCCTCCTCTGGGTGGGGCCTCTTTTCACCCAGGGGGCATAATTTGAACACTCTTGTCAGAGGACCTCTAGGCAATGCTACATACCAACTATCGAAGGCTTAGGCTTTGCAATTTCAGACAAGAAGAGTTTTTTATTTTTTTTTTCTATATAAGTATGTAAAACGTGCTGGCCCCAGGGCGGAGCCATTTTTGGCCCCAGGGCTATAATTTGAACAATTCTGGCAAAGGTCTACTAGGTGAAGCTATGTACTAAATATCAAAGGCCCTGGGCTTCTGGTTTCAGATAAGAAGATTTTTGAAGGTTTTCCCTATATAAGTCTATGTAAAACATGTCGGCCCCGGGGCAGGGTCAGTTTTGGCCCCAGGGCAATAACTTGAACAATCTTGGTACCGGGGCCAGTTTTGGACCCAGGGCAATAACTTGAACAATCTTGGTAGTAGAGGTCCACTTGCTATGAAGCTATGTATCAATATCAAAGGCCTGGGCCTTCTGCTTTCAGACAAGAAGATTTTTAAAGTTTTTCCCTATATGGGTTTATGTAAAACAAGTGACCCCTGGCAGGGTTGGGATGGGGGGTCATTTTTGACTCCAGGGTTATACAGTTGAACCTCAATGGCTCAAATATCTTTGGGACTATGGAAATTCATTTGAGACATGGGTAGTTCGAGCCTCTGAGGGTTAATCATGGCACCAGTTAATGAAGCAAATAGTGATAATTTAGGGAAATCTTTTTGATTTTCTACACAATGATTGTATATTGAGTGTACTCATTAGAATTGCCTTGATGGGGCAATTCTAATGAGTACACACAACATACAATTCCATGATAAAATAAGAAAAAATTCTTAAATATTTGTTTTCGAGCTATTGAAAGGATTTTGTAGGGACTGAAAAAAGAGTTTGAATCATCCAGGGTAAACGAGCCATCCGGGTTTGAGCCATTGAGGTTATACTGTAATTTGAACAACTTTGGTAGAGGTCCACTAGATGAAGTTAGATACCAAATATCAAAGACATAGGCCTTCTGGTTTCAGACAAGAAGATTTTTTAAATTTTCAGTTAAAATAATCTATTTTTAGCTCCTGTGACCTAGATATGCAATGGATCGGAACCATCTGAACAATTTTGAAAGAGGACCAACCAAGGATCATTCTTGTGAAGTCTGGTCAAAATCCAATAAGTGGTTTAGGAAAAGATGTCATTTGAAGAAATTGTGCACACACAACCAACAACGAACAAAATGTGATCACAAAAGCTCACCTTGTTACTATGTGACAGGTGAGCTAAAAACGGCCCAATCTACAAAAGGCCATAACTCCTGAAATATTTTTCAGACTTTATTCAAAAGTTAATCAGGTCATCTTCACATCATTACCAATCTATTCATCAAGTTATGAGGCTCTAGCTCCAGCAGTTTTTGAGATACTTTGCTGACAAGGGAAAATGCCCAAATTTACAAAGGGACATTACTCATGCCCAGAAGCACTAATCCCCTTCAACTTCCTTCTCAATACTTTGCTGACAAGGGATAAGCCAAAATTTACAAAGGTCCATTACTCTTGAAATATTTTTTAGAATGTATTCAAAAGTTAACCTGGTATTCTACTTGTCAATACCAATCAATTCACCAAGTTTCAAGGCTCTAGCTCCAACAGTTTTTTTAGGTATTTTGCTGACAAGGTAAAAATGCCCAAAATTACAAAGGGCCATAACTCATGAAGTATATTTCAGAATTTACACAAAAGTTAATCAGGCCATCTACTCATCACTACCAATCTATTCATCAAGTTTCAAGGCTCTAGCTTCAATAGCTTTTGAGATATTTTGCTGACAAAGGATACATGCCCAAATTTACAAAGGACCATTACTCTTGATATGTTTTTCAGAATTTTATTCAGAAGTTAACCTGGTCATCTATTTGTCATTACCAATCAATTCACCAAGTTTCAAGGCTCTAGCTCTAACAGTTTTAAGATATTTTTCTGACAAGGTAAAAATGCCCAAAATTACAAGGGGTCATAACTCATAAAGTATTTTTCAGAATTTATTCAAGTTAATCAGGCCATCTACTCATCACTACCAATCTATTCATCAAGTTTCAAGATTCTAGCTTCAATAGCTTTTGATATATTTTGCTGACAAGGGATACATGCCCAGATTTACAAAGGGCCATTTCTCATGAAATAGTTTTCAAAATTTATTCAAAACTTTATCAAGTCATCTACTCATCATTACAAATCAATTCACCAAGTTTCAAGGGAAAAATGCCCAAATTTACAAAGGACCATTACTTATGGACCATTTTTTCAGAATTTATTCTAAAGTTAATCAGGTCATCAACTCATCATTACCCGTTTAAAGGCTCTAGCTCCAACAGTTTTTGAGATATTTTGTTGACAAGGTAAAAATGCCCAAAATTACAAAGGGCCATAACTCATGCAGTATTTTTCAAAATTTTATTCTAATCAGGTCGTCTACTCATCACTTCCAGTCAATTCCTCACATTTCAAGGCTCTAGCTTTAATAGTTTTTTAGATATTTTGCTGACAAGATTGCATCCATATTTTTTCAAAAGGCCATAACTCAGGAAAGGGGCATAATCCTGTCGAGAAAAAAGTATATGTTAGCTATTTTTTCATGAGGAATCCATATAAGAAATTTCAAAACAGTAGCATGCACAGTTCTACTAGGGTCGTGCAAAAAGTTCTGTCACTAATAGGCTTACTTAGTTTCATCCCAGGTATATTTTAAAATGCTTCACTGCACTTGAATGGTGTGTTGAACAGCTAACGACGCCCGTTTATTTCATGCAAATTGCTTTCCAATTGACCAAGTTATTTCAAATTGAAATAGATGCAGTCATATACACTGACCAATTTACTTGTTACATTGGAACATGGACCAGAAGACTGAAATTCGTAGCTATATTAAATGCCACATTAGGCTTAATATAGATTCAAAGCAGATACGTATTTAATGAATTGTGTGGTATATATGGACATCAGACCATTTCAATGCGCACAGGTTTTAGATGGGTTCTGGGAAATTTTCTGTTGAAGATGATACCTGTCTTGGAAGGCCTAAAACCTCTGTTACCAAGGCTAACATCGCTGCTGTAAAGATTGTGGTTGAACAGATTGCACGACTGTCTGTCAAAGATATAGCTAGTTGTACTGGCATATCAGAAGGCAGAGTGCAAACAATTCTGAAAAATGTTTGGACCTGAGAAAGGTTTGCGCTAGGTGGGTACCTCATTAGCTCACTAAGGAGCAAAAGACACAATGCCTTAAATGTGCCCGGGAATTTTTGAAAACATACAAAGGCTGTAAAAGTCGGGTTATTTCTAACCTGCTAACAGGTGATGAAACCTGGGTGCACATGTTTGAGCCACAGATAATAAGCAATGGAAGCGAAAAGATCAAAAACGCCCATGTATTGCCAAGAGAACCATAATTTCGAAAAAGATGTTGTATGCAATTTTCTTTAATTCAAGTGGGCCAGTCATTCAAGTGCCTTGTCCATTTGGTCATACAGTCACTGGCCGATTCTACAAGAATTCTGTACTGAAGAAAGTGGAAGAGTTTTACAATAAGAAACGACCAAGCAAAGGGTGGTTAGGAGTCCACCTTTTACATGACAATGCCTCCTCTCATAAGTGTGAGGTTGTTAAGTCTTTTTTGGCCTCTGAAAAGGTGAAAGTTTTAAACCATCCACCTTATTCACCTCACCTGAGTCCCTGTGACTTCTTTTTATTTCCAAGGCTTAAGAAAATGCTTTCTGGAAATAAGTATACGTCTAGAAGTTCTCTTGGCAGCGCTATTTATCAGTGTCTCCAACAGATACCAAAAGAACACTATTTATCTGCTTTTCGCGACTGGATAAAAAGGTTACAAGAATGTGTTTCAGTAAAGGGCGACTACTTTGAAGGTTTGTAATAAAAATATGTTTGATAAAATGTAGCACTGAAGTAATCTGAACCCAGTGACAAAACTTTTTGCAGGACCCTTGTAAAGTTATGCTATGCATAGAACAGCGTGACAAACGGACAGATGGAAGGACAGATGGATGAATGCCCCAGGAGCAATATGCCCCTCCAACTTCTTCAAAGATGGGGGCATAAATAGCCACAGTTATCTTGACCTGGAGCTCATCAACCTGAAAGTTGAACTTGCTCGAGATATTATCATTACCAACATTTATGTCATTATATTTAAATCCACCAATAGATGTTGGCACTGCAGCAATGACAAAGTTTATCTAAAAAGAGCCACAATGACCTTGACCTTGGGCCCAGGACCCTGAAAGTCAAACTTGCTCCAGATATTATCATAACCAACATTTGTGTTGATTATACATTAAAATCCATCAATAAATGTAGGTGCTAGAGCAATGACAATGTTTTTCTAAAAAGAGCCACAGTGACCTTGACCTTGAGCCCAGGACCCTGAAAGTCAAATTTGCTCAAGATATTGTCATACCACACATTTGTGTGAAGTTATATTAAATGCCTTCAATAAATGAAGGGGCTAGAGCGATGACAAAACTTTTCTAAAAATAGCAACAGTGACCTTGACTTTGAGCCCAGGACCCTGAAAGTAGAACCTACTCGAGATATTGTCATACCCAACATTTGTGTGGTTGTATTAAAATCCATCAATAAATATAGGTGCTAGAGTGATGACAGTTTTTCTAAAAAATAGCCACAGTGAATTTGTTCTTATGCCCAGGACCCTGAAAGTCAAACTTGCTCGATATTGTCATACCCAAAATTTGTGTGAATTTATATTAAAATCCATCAATAAATGTAGGTGCTAGAGTGATGACAAAGTTTTTCTAAAAATAGCCACAGTGACCTTGACTTTGAGCCCAAGACCATGAAAGCTGAACTTGCTCAAGACATTGCCATACCCAACACTTGTGTGAAGTTATATTAAAATCCATTAAATGTAGGCCCTAGAGAGATGACAAAGTTTTTCTAAAAATAGTCACAGTGACCTTGACCTTGTTTGAAATATTGTCATACCAAACATTTGTTTTAAGTTATATTAGAATCCATCAATAAATGTAGGTGCTAGAATGATGGTGAACATACGTACTTACGTATGGGACAAACCCTATATCCCCACCACAACTTCGTTGAGCGAGGGGATAATTAGGAGAACTGTATCCTGGCTGCAATTTTCCACATCTTCTTTCTATCCAACAACGAACAAAAATGAGGTCCACGAGGGCCTGAATCACTCTTGGGGCAAGTATAGTATCTGTTTTTGTTTTCTTTTTCGGTACGATAACTTTCTTTGCAGGTAAAAGATGATTTTCATATGAAAACTGCTTAGATTACCCCTTATGCAATTTTAATGATTCCAACCAAAAAGTGGGAACTATTGATAACAATGTGACTATCATCATGTGTCTTTACACTGCATAGAAAACAAATTTCACAAATTGGAAAATCACTTATTATAAACAATGTCTACAATACTTATGTTTTCATGAGTTGCCTGCTGAATAAGTCTCATTCTAACGACATTAATGTTTTACCATAGCACCTTATGGAAACGTTACCGTGATCAAACAAATAAAGGGAAAACAAGCACTATTTAAAAATACTCCCTTTCCTAAGTAATCATCAGATTTTCTCCCATTTTTTAGAGAGTTCAAGTATTTAATGATAAAAAAATGATATAGCAATGTAATAAAAATTAAAATGAAATTTTTTTTTCTTGGATCCACCAGGATTTGGACTCACAACCCTTGTGTTGTAAATGACTTATTATGTTGTCTACATATAATTACAACAGGAAAATTCAAAATTTCAAATGTCTCTTTTTCCAAAACTGTTTGCAGGATTTTCTTCATTTTAAACAGGGTTGATGTCTATGATGATACAACCTAAGCAAGTTTCAGAAGAATTGGATACAAAGTGTGGACTTTGTCACGTAAATGAGATGAAATTAACCAAAATTTGAAATGGTTCCTTTTCCCATAAGGTTTGAAGGATTTTCTTTATTTTCATTAGGGTTGATGTTTATGATGATACAACTAATCTGTGCAAGTTTCAAAAGAATTGGACCAAAAATGTGGATTTAATCAAGTAAGGGAGAAAAAGTTAACCAAAATTTTAAAAGGGCCCTTTTCTTATAATGCTTGAGAAATTTCCTTCATTTTCAATAGAATGAATCCTTACAAGGATACAAACAATCTATCCAAATTTCAAAAGCATCAGATCAAAAATGCGGACTTTATCACAAAATCTAGAGACACTAAAGAAATATCTCACCTGGATCAACTTGTCCAAAAGCCGTTTTGCAGTCCCTATCATAACAATTTTTAGTTATTTTTTTTTTATCTACAAGTAACCCGGATACTTCCTAAGTGTAAGTCAATTAGCCTTTTGGTTCAGAAGAAGAAGGTCAAAATAGATTTTCAAGATGGCCCCTGTGTTGGCCATCTTGGATTTCCAATCTGAACAATTTTAGCTAATTTTGATCTACAAGTTACCACAATCCCTTTTACGAATTTTCAAATCAATTGGACTTTTAGTTCCCGAGTAGAAATTCAAAATAGATTTTCAAGATGAGGGGCCATGGCAGCTAACATCAATTTCTGATAAAAACTATATCAGCTATTTTTGACCTATAAGTCACCCAAATACTTCCTACCAAGTCAAATGCATTTTGGTTCAGGAGAAGAAGTTCAAAATAGATTTGCAAGATGGCCACCATGCCCATATGAAAAAAAAACAAGAGGGCCATGATGGCCCTGTAACGCTCACCTGAGCAACATAGCACTTTGAGAGCCTGATCTAGAACTGATCAGGGCAAACATTCTGATCAAAGTTCAAAATGATTATAACAAAGTTTTCTGCTGATTTGGCCCGGTGACCTAGTTTTTGATACCAAGCGACCCAGTTTCGAACTTGACCTAGAACTCATCAAGACAAACATTTTGTGCAAGATTCATGGTGATTGCTTGAAAAATGTGACCGCTAGAGTGATAACAAGATTTTACGCTTATTTGGCCAGGTGACCTAGTTTTTGACCCCAGGTGTTCCAGTTTCGAACTTGACCTAGAAATCATCAAGACAAACATTTTGAGCCAGATTCATGAAGATTGTTCAAAAATGTGACCGCTAGAGTGTTAACAAGGTTTTCTGCTGATTTGGCCCGGTGACCTAGTTTTTGACCCCAAGTGACCCAGTTTCAAATATATCCTAGAACTCATCAAGACAAACATTTTGAGCAAGTTTCATGATAATTGCTTCAAAAATGTGACCGCTAGAGTGTTAAGAAGGTTTTCTGCAGGTTTAGCCTGGTGACCTAGTTTTTGACACCATGTGACCCAGTTTCGAACCTGACCTAGAAATCATCAAGACAAACATTTTGAGCAAGATTCATGATTATTGCTTCAAAAATGTGACCGCTAGAGAGTTAACAAGGTTTTCTGCTGATTTGGCCCGGTGACCTAGTTTTTGACTCCAAGTGACCCAGTTTCAACCTCGACCTATAAATCATCAAGACAAACATTTTGAGCAAGATTCATGATGACTGCTTCAAAAATGTGACTGCTAGAGTATTAAAAAGGTTTTCTGCTGATCTGGCCAGGTGACCTAGTTTTTGACCCCAAGTGACCCAGTTTCGAACTTGACCTAGAAATCATCAAGACAAACATATTGAGCAAGATTCATGATGATTGCTTAAAAATTGTGACCGCTAGAGTGTTAACAAGGTTTTCTACTGATCTGGCCCAGTGATCTAGTTTTTGACCCCAAGTGACCCAGTTTCGAACTTGACTTAGAAATCATCAAGACAAACATATTGAGCAAGATTCATGATGATTGCTTCAAAAATATGACTGCTAGAGTGTTAACAAGGTTTTCTGCTAATCTGGCTGGGTGACCTAGTTTTTGACCCCAGGTGACCCAGTTTCAGATTTGACCTAGAAATCATCAAGACAAATATATTGAGCAAGATTCATGATGATTGCTTCAAAAATGTGACCGCTAGAGTGCTAACAAGGTTTTCTGCTGATCTGGCCCGGTGACCTAGTTTTTGACCCCAAGTGACCCAGTTTCAAACTTGATCTAGAAATCATCAAGACAAACATATTGAGTAAGATTCATGATGATTGCTTCAAAAATGTGACTGCTAGAGCGTTAACAAGGTTTTCTGCTGATCTGGCCAGGTGACCTAGTTTTTGACCCCAGGTAACCCAGTTTCGAACTTGACCTAGAATTCATCAAGACAAACATAATGAGCAAGATTCTTGATGATTGCTTCAAAAATGTGACCGCTAGAGTGTTAACAAGGTTTTCTGCTGGTCTGGCCCTGTGACCTAGTTTTTGACCCCAAGTGACCCAGTTTCGAACTTGACCTAGAAATCATCAGGACAAACATATTGAGCAAGATTCATGATGATTGCTTCAAAAATGTGACTGCTAGAGTGTTAACAAGGTTTTCTGCTGATCTGGCCAGGTGACCTAGTTTTTGACCCCAGGTGACCCAGTTTCGAACTTGACCTAGAAATCATCAAGACAAATATATTGAGCAAGATTCATGATGATTGCTTCAAAAATGTGACCGCTAGAGTGTTAACAAGGTTTTCTGCTGATCTGGCCCGGTGACCTAGTTTTTGACACCAAGTGACCCAGTTTCAAACTTGACCTAGATTTAATAGAGGCAAACATTTTGAGCAAGTTTCATCACGACTGGGTCAAAATTATGACCTGTAGAGTGTTAACAAGTTTTTCCTTTGATTTGACCTGGTGACCTAGTTTTTGACCCCAAGTAACCCAGTATCAAACTTGACCTAGATTTCATAGAGGCAAACATTCTGACTAAGTTTCATCAAGATTGGGTCAAAACTGTGACCTCTAGAGTGTTAACAAACTAATTGTTGACGACGGACAACGGACGACGGACGACGATGGACGACGGACATAGGGTGATGACAATAGCTCACCCTGAGCTTATGCTCAGGTGAGCTAAAAATCAAAATATATATAATATTTATATAATGCACTATTAAGACACATTTTTGTGTCTTGTTACAGTGTGTTGTTGCGATGCGCCAAACAAAACATTTTCAAGACGCAACCTGAAAAAGTGCATTGTTTGCATCTTGTTTCTCTTAGTATTTACAGTAGTATAAAGTATTTGTACATTGTTTTACAAAGTCTGAAATGTTGATAGTGTTTTGCTTTACTTAACGTTTCCAAAAGTGTCTTATTTGCATTTTGGTTATACTATATTAAGTTTTCTGGCTGTATATTTTATGTGTCTTGATAGTGTTTGGTTCAGATATATTTCCAGCCAATAGAAATGATTTTGGCAGTCATGTGAAAACTCATTTCCTGCTTTTTAAATACTGGAAGGAATCATTAAGAACCTGGTAGTAATCAATGTCCTATGTTTCTTTATCTTAAATGTAAATGAAATTACAACAATTGATTATCTTGACATATTTCAAACTAAAGTGAGTACACTACAACCCTTTATAACACGGTTTTGGATATAACATGGTTCAAAGACGGATCCCAAAAATGTATAGATTATATTGAAAAATGATCATAAATTTTTCAATATAATCTATACATTTCTGTTTCGATATAAGGTTATTTTTATATACATATCAACGCATGCCATCTATACTGACCAAAAACATTTAATTTAATCATAAATCTGAATCCTGCACCAATAGTTGGGGCCACTAGAATTTAATTACTATTAATGATACAGACAATATTAATTGGGCCTTCTAGAATATATATATATATATATATATAAATGTAATCTGGATTCTTCAGAAAGACCTTGATGAACTGTGATGCATGTTAATGTTTAGAAAACACAGTTTACAATGAAAACATCAGATTTAAGATTTTATATTCTGAATCAGAATGAATTTTAATGACAACAGATACCCCGTGTCTAGTATCAATCACCACAAGAATACCGATTTGTTTTTGTGAAATAATTAAAATTCTAATGTGATAATTTATTTTGTTGCAACTGTAATAATGACAGCCTCAGTCTTATTTCCAAGCATCTGAATGCGTGTCATGTCATGTGATAAATGACATATTGAAGGTTGGCAATATTATTATAAACTTTAGGAAGTATATCTGCCAGTGTTGTTGAAAATAATTATTGAATACCTTCGCTTCTTCTGTTGCGCAGTATAATCCACGTGTGTAATTATTAAACAAAGCATTCCTTGGAAAACCAGAAATAAAACACCAATTTAATCACTGTTCACTATTGATCAATGGCCTGTACAGGCCAATAGGTCATGTCATAAAACTACTTATATGGATTGTATTATGTATAAGCAGAAAGTCAATATACTAAAAAGAAAATTACCCAAAAATTCTGTGGACATAAAAAGTGTTCTCCGTATCTTTTCAGCATTTTTGGCAAAGTCAAGGTCACTCCTGGTTCCCATCCCAATTTGAACAAGAGGGCCATGATGGCCCTGTAACGCTCACCTGAGCAACATAGCTCTTTGAGAGCCTGATCTAGAACTGATCAAGGCAAACATTCTGATCAAAGTTCAAAATGATTATATTAACAAGTAAGACAATGTAGCTTGTCTAATGGACTGTGAAATAAAGGTCAAGGTCAAATATGGATGACTGCACTCAAGAGGCCATGCTAAGATGTATGCATGTACTAAGTATCACTGGCTGTAGGAGCAATAGTTACTGAGAAACTGACCTAAACACAAACACTTCACAAGTACCAAATATCACTCTGTAGGACCAATAATTATTGAGAAACTGACCTAAATGGAAAAACTTAAGAGAGTCACTGGACAGAAAACTATACATCACCTTGAAATCATCAAGACAAACATTTTGAGCAAGATTCATGATGATCACTTCAAAAATGTGACCTCTAGAGCATCAACAAGGTTTTCCTTTGATTTGGCCAGGTGAACTAGTTTTTGATAACAAGTGACCCAGTTTTAAACTAGACCTAGAAATCATCAAGACAAACATTTTGAGCAATATTTATGATGATTATTTCAAAAATGTGACATCTGGAGTGTTAACAGTTTTCTGCTGATTTGGCCAGGTCACCTAGTTTTTGACCCCATGTGACCCAGTTTCAAACCTGACCTAGAAATCATCAAGACAAACATTTTGAGCAAGTTTCATGATAATTGCTTAAAAAATGTGACCGCTAGAGTGTTAACAAGGTTTTCTGCTGATTTGGCCAGGTGACCTAGTTTTTGCCCCAAGTGACACAGTTTCAAACTTGACCTAGAAATCATCAAGACAAACATGTTGAGCAAGATTCATGATGATTGCTTGAAAAATGTGACCACTTGAGTGTTAACAAGGTTTTCTGCTGATCTGGCCCGGTGACCTAGTTTTTGACCCCAGGTGACCCACTTTCGAACCTGACCTAAAAATCATCAAGACAAACATTTTGAGCAAGATTCATGATGATTTCTTAAAAAATGTGACCGCTAGAGTGTTATTGCTGTTGTTGTGTTGAGGTTTTACGGCCCAGTCAACCCAATGGGGTCATGTCGAGTGTGGTCAGTTTACCTAACCACACGTTTACTGGGCAGGCTTAATCGAGCCTAGAGTGTTAACAAGGTTTTCTGCTGATTTGGCCCGGTGACCTAGTTTTTGACTCAAAGTAACCCAGTTTCGAACTTGACCTAGAACTCATCAAGACAAACATTTTGAGCAAGATTCATGATGATTGCTTGAAAAATGTGACCGCTAGAGTGTTAACAAGATTTTACTCTGATTTGGCCAGGTGACCTAGTTCTGACCCCAGGTGTTCAAGTTTTGAACTTGACCTAGAAATCATCAAGACAAACATTTTGAGCCAGATTAATGATGATTGTTTCAAAAATGTGACCGCTAGAGTGTTAACAAGGTTTTCTGCTCATTTGGCCTGGTGACCTAGTTTTTGACCCCACATGACCCAGTTTCAAACATATCATAGAACTCATCAAGACAAACATTTTGAGCAAGATTCATGATAATTGCTTCAAAAATGTGACCGCTAGAGTGTTAACAAGGTTTTCAGCTGGTTTGGTCTGGTGACCTAGTTTTTAACACCACGTGACCCAGTTTCGAACCTGACCTAGATATCATCAAGACAAACATTTTGAGCAGGATTCATGATAATTGCTTCAAAAATGTGACCGCTAGATTGTTAACAAGGTTTCTGCTGATTTGGCCCAGTGACCTAGTTTTTCAAGTGACCCAGTTTCGAACCTGACCTAGAAATCATCAAGACAAACATTTTGAGCAACATTTATGATGATTTCTTCAAAAATGTGACCGCTAGAATGTTAACAAGGTTTTCTGCTGATCTGGCCCGGTGACCTAGTTTTTGACCCCAAGTGACCCAGTTTCGAACTTGACCTAGAAATCATCAAGACAAACATATTCAGCAAGATTCATGATGATTGCTTCAAAAATGTGACCACTAGAGTGTTAACAAGGTTTTCTGCTGATCTGGCCCGGTGACCTAGTTTTTGACCCCAGGTGACCCAGTTTCAAACTTGACCTAGAAATCATCAAGACAAACATATTGAGCAAGATTCATGATGATTGCTTTAAAAATGTGACTTCTAGAGTGTTAACAAGGTTTTCTGCTGATCTGGCCCGGTGACCTAGTTTTTGACCCCAAGTGACCCAGTTTCAAACTTGACCTAGAAATCATCAAGACAAACATTTTGAGCAAGATTCATGATGACTGCTTCAAAAATGTGACCGTTAGAGTGTTAACAAGGTTTTCTGCTGATCTGGCCCGGTGACCTAGTTTTTGACACCAAGTGACCCAGTTTCAAACTTGACTTAGATTTAATAGAGGCAAACATTTTGAGCAAGTTTCATCAAGATTGGGTCAAAACTATAACCTCTAGAGTGTTAAGTTTTACCTTTGATTTGACCTGGTGACCTAGTTTTTGACCCCAAGTAACCCAGTATCAAACTTGACCTAGATTTCATAGAGGCAAACATTCTGACCAAGTTTCATCAAGATTGGATCAAAACTGTGACCTCTAGAGTGTTAACAAACTAATTGTTGACGACGAACGACAGACTACGACGGACGACGGACATAGAGTGATGACAATAGCTCACCCTGAGCTTTTGCTCAGGTGAGCTAAAAACTGCATCGGACACTTTGTCAGCCAATGAAATCTATTCATAGAAATGCACGATCGTCTTTAAAAAAATCCATTTGCTTCTTACAGTAGGCGCACTAAAGCATAGATCTTGACCTATTGGGCCTAAAAAAATAGATGTGTTTCTTCTAACCCGACTGACCCTGTTTTTGGCAGCAGACTGCGTTTTGATATGGCTTTTTGTAATATACTAAAGCTTGAAGGGTATCGGGAATTGTAAATTATACTGTAAGGTCAAGTCGATGAGAACAGATGTCATGAATTGGTCACAATGGTTGTTGCAAACTATCGCTTTATCATATTTTTTACATAAGTGTGTCATTTGAGGTGTTAATACTGATTGTAAAAATAAAAACATGGCTGGTCTATTCACAACGGTTCAGTAGTCTACACACAAATACTCTGCACTTGGCGCCTGCATTCATCTGCTCACCTTTATAGGGCAGTCTTCTTTGCTTGTTTTAACGTTTTTCAAAGCAGGTGGGAGTAAATAGTGTTGCAAGTCGTTTCGCCCCATTGCCCTCCCTGCCCCCACATCTGCAAGTTATGCAAAACTGGTGGATGTTGAGAGTGTTACTTACTGTATGGTTTCACAATGTTATGCATGTCACCCTTGGCCATGCTTCATAAGTGGCATAAAATTTATTCTATGTTTATTTTAGACACCTCACTGTAAATGTATATACACAGAGACCAACAATTTCATGTCCATTTTAAAAACCGAGAACAAGACAAAAGTCGAACGCGGGAATTGCACACAAGTAAATAGTTTCCATTTAGATTTTCATTCTGTCCTCAGTTTTTTCAATAGATTGTTGCGAAAAAAACAAAGAATAAACCCAGGACACATTGCATACTAATAAGTCATTATCTAAATTAGTTCAATGAAAATTTGCAGTCAAAACAACAGGTTTTGGCATCAGGAGTAGTAATGACAGTGCACACTGTCACTTTTTTGAACAGCGGTTACATGGCTTGAGAACGATGATTTGTAAACAGATATAAAGATGCATAAAAATGTGAGAATAAAACATTTAATAAGTATTTTAAAATTAATCGAACATATTATTTTATAAGATGCAATGTCATGGAACAAATATACATGTAACATCTCGCCAATCATTGTGCCCATAATGGAGACACAGTCATCTTAAATTTGTGTAAAGTATCACTTTTCCGAAGTCGCCATTGAGATTAAGGCTGTTCTCTTCCAACACACCACGTGAACAAAAAGATTTTTTCCTGTTTTGCAATATTTTTTTACAAACTAACCTACCTTTTCCCTCACATTTATTGTGTATAGTACAAAACCATTTTTGTTTTATCTAAACACTGTGTTCTAAAAACAGAATTTGAAAAATAAAAACGGCAGAAAAACGGTTCATTTACATCTCTTTATGGTCGAAATTACAGGCATGCCATTTTCAAATATAGATATACATCAAAATATTCTTACCTGCTTCACCTCATATGTAAAACCAGTAATTTATGATTTTATAAAAAGTATGTTCATCACAACCAATATAGCTGGCCATTTATCCTTAAAGAATACTAATTCTATCAAAATTTGGTGTACTGTAACCGCGAAATAGTAGGATATAAACTGTAGGAGGAATTAGCCAGAACTATAGTTATATCTGAACAATCCATCAGGAAAACATACCCACATAATTTTGACCCCGTTAAACCCCACTTTTATATAGTCAAACTGGGGTTTACAGGGGTATATATTTTTTTTTCTTATTTCATCTCAAAACATAGATTGTGTGTATTCATTAGAACTGCCTTGGCGAAGTGGCTCTAACGACTACCCACAATCTATGTTTTGATCAGAAATATGAAAAATTTCAGAATTTTTATCTGAAAACTTTCAGTTTTTGGTGGTGAAATTTTCAATATATTTGAATAGGCATTTTTTCGCAACACTTTAAATTAAAGTATAAATGACTACCAAAATTTGGTGTACTGTAACCTCAAAACAATATGCGTTGTATCCTACTTAGTCTTACTGTCCACCAAAATGAAAACTGTAAGAAGAGTATCCAGAACCAAGTCATGTCTGAAAATCTTTAAAAAATAGTGATAACTCAATCAAAATTTGGTGTACTGTAACCTCAAAATAATAAGCTCTGTACCATCTTATGGTCTATGTGTCCACCAAGTTACAACCTAATCCAATGGAAACTGTAGGAGGAGTTCCCAGGATATCTGTACAATCTTTAAAGAGTTATGACTATCAAACTTTGGTGCACTGTAACCTTGTACCCTTGTACCACCACATAGTTTAACTGTCCATCAAGTTTCGAACTCATCTGATGAAAACTGTAGGAGGAGTTATCAGAAAACAGAGACATGTCTGGAAAATCTTTAATAAATTGTGATAATATCTCTTGTGTACTCTGACCTCAAAACAATATGCACTGTATCACCGCATGGTCTAACTGTCCGATCTGTATTATAAGTCAGATTCAGGAAGATCTGATAAAAACTGAAGGAGTTATGCTGAAAACAAGGTTCAAAATAGACATTTTCAGGAATCAAGGGGTTGTGACTCTAAAATAAATAAACCGGATCTGGGCAAAATCAAAACTGAATGAGTTATGCTTATGATAACGTCAAACAGAAGGTTTTCTGCAATTAAGGGGATGTAACTAAGATTGATGAGCCAATCTGCCCAGTTTTTTAACTCACTGGAGATTTCACCCATGTCCCCCTTACCTGCAAGTTACAGGAAGAGTCAATCAAAACTGAACAAGTTATGCTAATTTCAAAGTCAAACACAGCTTTTTCAGCAATCAAGGGGATGAACTTTAAGAATGATGATCTGATCTGGCCAGTTTTTTAACTCATCTGAGATTTCATCAATGTTCACCTTATCTGCCTTTCAGAAAGATCTGATCAAAACTAAATCAGTTTTGCTGATGACAAAGTCAATCAGCGGCTTTTTCAGCAATCAAGGGAGAGTAACTCTAAGATTAATACTCCTATATGGCCAAGTTTCAAACTCATCTGAGAATTCATCCATGTCCACCTTATCTGCAAGTTTAGGAAAATCCAAACAAAACTGAATGAGTATATCAAGGGGACGTAATATTCTAAGATTAACAATCGGATCCATCCACATTTCAGTCAACCAAGATTTCACCAATATCCACATTATTTGCAAGTTTCATGAAGATCTGATCCAAACTGAATGAGTTATGCTGATGACAAAGTGAAACAGAGGCTTTTCAGAAATCGAAGGGACATTACTCTAAGATTAATGATCAGATCTGTTCAGGTTTCAAACTTATCTGAGATTTCATCAATGCCAACCTTATCTGCATGTTTCAGGAAGATCTGATTAAAACTGAACGAGTTACGTTGATGACAAAGTCAAACAGAGGCTTTTTCAGCAATCCAGGGGCTGTAACTCTAAGATTAATGATTCAACCAGGCCAGTTTTCAAATTTTTCAAGATTTCATCCCTGTAATTTATCTCATCTGAAAATTTTAGGAACATCCGATAAAAACTAAAATAGTTATGGTGATGACAAGCATTTTTCCATTGTAAGTCTATGGGGCCTGGTAATAGCCATAGCAACCAAAGTTTTTATTGGATTGCCATGAAAAACTTATTCATTGATGCCATCAGAGATATGTTATAGATCAGAAATGATTGAGATCAGCCTGCAGACTGTGAAGATAAAACTGGTTAAAGATGTGGACAAGCCACAGACAGACAAGCGGATGATTGACGGCAGAAGGCCTACCATCCTATAAGCTCCCCTGGAGCAGGTGAGCAAAACAAAAAAAAAAATACAGGTCAAACAATTGTTTGTGGTCAACTTGTCTATGACATTTCAGAGTATAAGTTACAACAAGTAAATGAATCTTATGGACATTTAAAATATGAGCTTAACTATAAACCTAATTTAGTGCCACAGAGGCCTTTCTGTTATTTAAACTTCATCAGTGTGGCTAAACCCCAAAAGTTTGGAAATGAAACGTATAATGGGCATTAAATGAATGGACACAGTTAAGGGCAAACGAAATATGCCTCTTTAACTTTGAACAAGGCATAAAAAAGATAGCAAAATTGTTTGGCACTGACTTATTGACTATTTGAAGGAGGACACATCGAAAGTGTTAGTTTGTAAGACCCATTCTTGATTCAGATTGCCCTAGTTTCCTTGTACTTACAGTTCTGTAAATGTAGAAGGCAAAGGCTACATGAAACATCATAAGTAAACCAGCAAGTGCCACCATAGACCACCTGTCATAGTATTTCACCACATCCTTGTCAAGGTAATGGATGAAGGCATTCATTGTAGCATTCTGAGCTGCTTGAATACCCAGGAATATAAGTGCAAATAATACATACACATCCTGAAAAAAAAATAGGAAATTTCAACATCCACAGGATTTGAGAGGCTCACTGTGCGAAAAGCAACACATCTCTAATATAGAGAAAAACATACAACGCCTCTGCCACTCCCATGCACCCACCCCGCTTCCCCCTCCCCCACCTACTCTGATTACCACCTGATTCCATGCTGATGTGAAAAATAGCATTAAGGTCACCAAACTCTAACCAAGTTTGGTCCAGTTGCAACATCCTTATTAGTTATTGTGTTTCTTTCCAGTTTTATTGAACTATTTCAAATGATTCATGAGGCAATGGGAGCAAACTATAAAATGCAAACTGTCATTACGAAAACATGCCTATTCAAATATATTAAAACTTTCACTACCAAAACACTGAAAGTTTCCAGATAAAAATTCTGATATTTTTCATATTTCTGCTCAAAACATAGATTGTGGGTACTCGTTAGAACCGCCTTGCCGAGGCGGTTCTAACGAGTACCCACAATCTATGTTTTTAAGCAGGTATAAGAAAAATAATGTATACCCCTACAAACCCCAGTTTTACTATATAAAAGTGGGGTTTAAGGGGGTCAATATTATATAGGTATGTTTTCGTGATGTAAAGGGAGCTAATTTAGCACATTAACTGGTAAAAGTTGTCAATCTCATATATGACCAATCATATTTGTCTGATAAATCTTACTATCAAAATTTTTAAATCTAATAAAACAAGAAAAAAAATAAAAAAAATAAACACAATAAAGAGAGATACAATGTAATCTGTCAAGCAAAGAAAGAGCTGTCAATATCCTATGTGCTACCAGAATATTAGTGTCACATTTTGCAAAAAAAATTAAATAATTCAGGAGTTAACAGTTATCATCATCATTGAGTATTCTCGCAATGTGGTGAAGATTGCCCATGCATCATGGATAAAAGAAGTTTATTGCATATTGCTAATATCCCATGGATAAAAGAGGTATATATAATAAGCTATAAACCTCTAGAAGGATAAAACAGTGAGGCCAGCTGTCTCTTATTGAGGGACCTAGTTCCATAACATTGTTCTGACAAAGAAGCTGTTTAGTTAGATATACATGTGACAAGTCATCAAAACTTGATGAATAAAACTGTCGAGTTTTAATGTAATATTTGCAAGGGTTCAGGAGTTATGAAAAAGAACAAGAAGTCAATGCATGGGAGAAAATCTATACATAATGTTAGAATTAATATTTTTTTAACCAGCCAGTTATTGTTGTGAGGAAATTTGTCGAAGGCAATACTTCTTTGGCTGCCCACTAGCATTACAAAAGTAGAAAGAACTTCATTTTGTGTGAACTATCTTTAAAGAGAAATAACTCTATCACAAATTGGTGCACAGTAATTGTCCAATAAAAATAGTCCAATAAATAGTCCAATAAAAACTGTAGGATTCAGCTGTAAATGAAATTACATCTCAACAATCTTTAAGAGTGATGACTCTACCAAAATTTGTAGCTCTGAACCCTCAAATTAATATGCACTGTGCAACCTCATAGTCTAACTGTCCACCAAGTTTCATCCACCTCATTCAATGAAAACTGTAGGACCAGTAATATCTGGAAATCAGGCCATGCCTGAAAAATCTTTAAAAATAGTGATGAGGGAAATGAAGTCATATCTGAACAATCTTTAAAGAATAATAGCTCTATCAGTACTTGGTGTATTGTAACTTTGAAACAATATGGGACCTTAGTGTGTAACTGTCCACCAAGTTTCAACCTCCTTCAATGAAAACTGTAGGTTTCCGAATATCTGATCTAAACTGAAGGAGTTATGCTTATGACAAGGTAAATTATAGGCTTTAATAACAATCAAGGGGATGTAACTCTAAGACAAAAGATCTGATCTGAACAGGTTTCAAATTCATCTGAGTTTTCCATGTCCACCTTATCTGCAATTTTCAGGAAGATACAATCAAAACTGAACAAGTTATGCTAATGACAAAGTCAAACAGAGGCTTTTTCAGCAATGGGGGGAACATAACTCTTAGAGTAATGATCCGATCTGCCTAGTTTTCAAACTCACACGGGATTTCATCCATGTCCAACTTATTTGCAGGTTTCAGGAAGATCTGATCAAAACAGAAGGAACAAGCAAATTCCATGGGCAATTTATGTCCCCCGCCTTATTTTTATTTGAGGTGTTAAAAATGGTAACGTTAACCAGAGGACCATTGGTCCTGTATCAATTACCTAAGTATTGAAGCAGGAAACCAGTGATAAAAAATAATTTCAAGATTCTGTAAAAACCACATGCATATCTTCAGACCATCCTTAAAGCACCTGTAAAGTTTCAAAGAATCAGCTTAAAACTGGTAGGAGTTACGGGGTCAAGGTACCTACTCCCTATACGCTTCTGTAGTATTAGAACTCAAAAAATGTCTAAGTTAAAAATGCAGAAAAAGTGGTACAAAATTATTTCAGGATTCTGAAAAAACCATGTGCATATCTTCAGGCCATCCTAAAAGCCCTTGTAAAGTTTCAAAAGGATCGGACAAAAACTGTGGGAGTAGTTAAGGGGACAAGGTACCTGCACCCTATACACTTCTGTAATATTAGAACTCAAAAAACGTCTAAGTTAAAAATGCGGAAAAAGTAATAAAAAAATATTTCAGGATTCTGAACAATCCACCTGCATATTTTCAGGCCATCCTAAAAGCCCAAGTAAAGTTTCAAAGGATCGGTCAAAAACTGTGGGAGGAGTTAAGGGGACAAGCTACCTACTCCCTATAGACTTCTGTAATATTAGAACTCAAAAAATGTCTAAGTTCAAAACGTGTAAAAAGTGATAAAAAATAATTTCAGGATTCTGAAAAAACCACATGTATATTTTCAGACCATCCTGAAAGCCCATGTAAAGTTTCAAAAGGATTGGCCAAAAACTGTGGGAGGAGTTAAGGGGACAAGGTACCTGCTCCCTATATACTTCTGTAGTATTAGAACTCAAAAAATGTCTAAGTTAAAAATGGGGAAAAAGTGATAAAAAATTAATTCAGGATTCTGAAAAAACCACATGCATCTCTTCAGGCCATCCTGAAAGCCCATGTACAGTTTCAAAAGGATCGGCCAAAAACTGTGGGAGGAGTTAAGGGGACAAGGTACCTACTCCCTATACGCTTCTGTAATATTAGAACTCAAAAAATTTCTATGTTCAAAATGTCTAAAAAGTAATAAAAACTAATTTCAGGATTCTGAAAAAACCACATGCATATCTACAGACCATCCTTAAAACACCTGTAGAGTTTCAAAAGAATCGGCCAAAAACTGTGGTAGGAGTTAAGGGGACAAGGTACCTGCTCCCTATACACTTCTGTAGTTTTAGAACTCAAAAAAATGGGGAAAAAGTGATAAAAAATTAATTCAGGATTCTGAAAAAACCACATGCATATCTTCAGGCCATCCTAAAAGCCCATGTAAAGTTTCAAAAGGATTGGCCAAAAACTGTGGGAGGAGTTAAGGGGACAAGGTACCTACTCCCTATAGACCTGTAATATTAGAACTCAAAAAATGTCTAAGTTAAAAATGCGGAAAAAGTAATAAAAAATTATTTCAGGATTCTGAAAAAACCACATGCATATCTCCAGGCCATCCTAAAAGCCCACGTAAAGTTTCAAAAGGATCGGCCAAAAACTGTGGGAGGATTTAAGGAGACAAGGTACCTACTCCCTATAGACTTCTGTAATATTAGAACTCAAAAAATGTCTAAGTTAAAAATGCGGAAAAAGTGATAAAAAATTACTTCAGGATTCTGAAAGAACCATATGCATATCTTCAGGCCATCCTAAAAGCCCATGTAAAGTTTCAAAAGGATCGGCCAAAAACTGTGGGAGGATTTAAGGAGACAAGGTACCTACTCCCTATAGACTTCTGTAATATTAGAACTCAAAAAATGTCTGAGTTAAAAATGCTGAAAAAGTGATAAAAAATTATTTCAGGATTCTGAAAAAACCACATGCACATCTTCAGACCATCCTTAAAACACCTGTAAAGTTTCAAAAGGATCGGACAAAAACTGTGGGAGGAGTTAAGGGGACAAAGTACCTACTAAAAACTCGGAACCACGCACCACGCGCCATGCACCACGCCCCACGGAAAACCAAAAACAGTGTCCCTCCACTTTTCTTCGAAAAGGCGGGGGACAACTAGAGCAAGTGCCTAGAGGGTCACAAATACCCCCAGCAGGCACCATTTCTTAATCATAAAATATTTTTGAGTCAATGACAATGATATAGGGCAAAATCAATGGACCGTGAAATATAGGTCACTGACCCATATACAGTTTACAAGGTCAATCTCTGAGTGACACTGATCTATCATCCCAAGTATTTTTCTGAGTAAATAGTCTTCAAGACATGACGCAAAATTGCTGGACCATAAAATACAGATCAGTTACCTACATATACTTGTGAGGTCAATCTGATGTGTCACATTGACCCATTTTACCAACTATGATGTTAATCCATTAAACAATTTAGAAGATATTAAGCAAAATCACTAGACAATAAATAATGCTGATTTATATTTACTCTGAGGTCAAAGGTTGGGTCACATTGTGTCATTATCTGTAAATTTGACACTTAAACATCAAATAGTGGGAGATATAAGACAAAATCACTGGGCTATGAAATATAGGTCACAAAGACCTATATTTATTTTGAGGTATTACAAAACCACCATTCGGTGATGCTGACATTCGGAATTTCCCTCCCAGAGGAAGATATTGACCTTCCCAAACTGTACTGGATTCCTGAACTTCACAAGAATCTGTACAAGCAGATATATTGCGGGTTCAGCTAAGTGCTCAACCAAGCCTCTTTCTCAGATTCTAACACGAATCCTAACTGCAGTTAAAGAAGGCCTTCAGAAGTACTGTGACACTGCATATGCCAGAAGTGGTGTTAATCAGATGTGGCTCCTGAAAAACTCCAAAGAGCTTTCAGAAAACCTAAAGGCATAATCTCTTCATTCCCTCAACAGTATAAAATCTTTCGATTTCTCTTTTCTTTACACTACTATTCCTCATGACAAATTGAAATCTAAATTAAAGGAAATTATCAATCAGTGTTTCTTCTACAAGAATGGTAACCGTCGATTTCAGTATGTTGTCACTGGCTACAAAGACACTTCGTTCGGGATCACTCTGATGCGCCACAAAAATACTCAGATGCAGGTGTCATAAAGATGCTGGAACATCTAATCGACAATATTTTTGTGGAGTTCGGCGGACAGATATTTCAGCAAACAATCGGCATACTGATGGGTACTAACTGTGCACCGTTACTTGCCGACTTGTTTTTATACTTGTATGAGGGGGAGTTTGTACAAAGTCTCCTCCAAGCAGGCCAGAAATACCTTGCACAACAATTCAATTTCACCTCCAGATATATAGATGATGTATTGTCTCTGAAAAACACAAAATTTGCAGAGTATTTAGAATTCATCTATCCACATGAACTTGAAATAAAGGAAACAACGGACAGCAGCCTCCTCCTCATACTTGGACTGTTATCTCTACATTGACAATGGAAAGCTTACTACCAGGCTTTACGACAAACGGGATAACTTCAATTTTCCCATTGTTAACTTTCCATTCCTGAGCAGTAATATCCCTTCTCACCAGCATATGGCATTTACATTTCACAGTTAATCTGTTATGCCAGAGCATGTTCAAATTATCAGGACTTCATGGAGCATGGGAAAGTGCTCACTACAAAGTTGTTGAGCCAGGGATATCAAAAAACCAAACCAGTAGCAACACTTAAGAAGTTCTATAGGAGACATCATTATCTGGTCAATCCCTACAATGTGGCAGTTTCCAGAATTGTTTCTGATGTTTTTGCCAGTGATGCACCATAAGTAGACTTCCCCAATCTCGGACATACCCTTCTACCGATATTTCCTTTGTTCAGGCCTATGGGCATGGTGGGTGAAGCTTGCTTACCAAGTAATGCTTATTATCCACGGACGTCTGATTACACCCTTTAGTCTGGGGTCCATGTCTATTGGTCTGAACATTCTGATTCGTCATTCATTTATGGATTTATGAGTTTGGATTACGGCTTAGGTACCATGACCGCAACTACATTATACTGTGTCATACTGACCCATAATCCCAAACTACGGTAGTCATACTTCTAGTTGTCTTCAGGATGTAACCTAAAATCACTGGACCATGATCTATAGTTCACAGTGACCTACATTTACTTTTAGGTCAACTGTTGGATCATACTGATTCATAATCCCAAATAATGATGTTCATACATCAAATAACATTCAAGATATAAGGCAAAGTCACTGGACCATGAAATATATTTCAAGGTGACCTACATTTATTATGATGTCAATCCTGGTGTCACACAGAACCGATATCCCAAGTATCACATTAATCCATGAAATAGTCTTCCAGCTATAAGGCAAAATTGCTGGAGCATAAAAATTAGGTCACAATGATCTTGACCTTATTACACTGAATGTTGATGTGATAAACACGCCTGATGCCCATCCTTCTTTATAAAGAAGTTGTTTGTATAAACAAACTGCAATATACTTTATTAAGGCTTCCTAGATTTTGACCTCTAACCCCACCCTAAGGTATGACCCGGGAGTCCATAGAAGAAGAATGGAAGAGAACCCTCCCAGGTACCCCCATACCAAATATGAATAGTTTCTGATAAGTGGCTGCAGAGATCAACCTATATGGATTTGAAATGCCCATTAGAAAAGGTACCTGCTGAGGATATACAAATAGTAAAGGTTTAGATCAGCAAATGAAGACACATAATTAAAGAAACTTACACATACAATGTACACAGATATAATCAACAGTAACCAGTGATTTTGACAGCAGCTAGACAGGGAAGTTTCTGATCTGGACTGACACTATCCACATTGGCCTCTAAGGTACATTTTCACACGACGTGACTCATCTGTAGAACTCTCTGGAGCTTCATACTTCCATATGAATTGAAAGCATTTCAGCTTATGCATAGCTTTATATAAGGCCCTTTTTCAACCAAAAAGAACTGGGCCCAGTTGTTCAAAGCATCGTTAGCTTAACCAGCTCATTAGTGGTCAAAATGTTAACTGTTCTAGTAAGTACAATATCTAACTCACAGGTATTTTTGCTGAAAAAATGTGAGCAGCTTTTGCAAATAACATTTTACATTTTTTCAGCAAAAATATAAGCATATATGCAGTATTTAATGATCAAAGTTTTACAATATGTTTAACTAACGACCGTTTTGAACAACTGGGCCCTGATATTTTTCCTATTTCTCCACGAAAGCATATGATATAGGTACTCATTAGAAGTGCCTTACTGAGGCACTTTTAATGTGTACCCACAACATATGTTCTTGTTTTGGAGAAATAGGAAAAGAAGTATGTGGATACCTCCTCTTATCTGGAGTTATGTCATGGCGAAGGAACTCAATTACTTCCTTACCAAATATGTGAGGTAGGAAATAGTAGGCAAGCTCTGTTTCACCACCAGTTTGAAGGCAACGGCAGTAAGAAACAGGGTGATGGTAACAGTGATTCTGTCAGCAGTGCCATTGTCTATGGTAAAAGCAGCAAATGTCAAACTGATGATCAGCAACTGAAAAATATCCACAGATCAAAGCATTAGCAAACCACTTTTGTTGTAAATAAAGCTATTCACTTAGTTCATAGCAACAGATAAGGCGCTTTTTTCATCCGAAAAATGTTGATATCTTTCTTATTTCTCCATGAAAACATATGTTGTGGATACTCATTAGAAGCGCCACACCAAGGCACTTCTAATGAGTACCCACAACATATGTTTTCGTGGAGAAATAAGAAAAATATTATTTGTAGCTATGTTAGTTCTAATATAAACTATCATTTTAAAAACCAATTTACCAAAATTCATTCACTCGTTATTTTAAACTGGGGACTGGACATACTTGGCAGATTTTCTCCAATTTCAGCTTGGAAGACAACTTTTGTTTGTTTCTGTTGGGGTTTTACAGCCCAGTCAACCCAATGGGGTCATATTGAGGGTGGCCAGTTTACTTAACCACATAGCTGAGCAGGCTTAAGTGGTTAACCAGTATTGTGCACATTCTTTCACCAGAAACTGACAACTGCCCTTCTTGAATTAGCAGAAGGGAGAGAATTACCCTAGAAAATATTTCATGATAAATCTCCACAAAAGAATGTTGCTGACCGCAGGGGTCGAATCCACAACCTCCTGATCACCAGTCAAACTACTTGTTTGTTTTCCTGCACATCAATCCCCTTCAGAAAAGGGATCCACTCTAAACGGAAAGAATCTGCTCCCAGTCACAGCAAATTCTTTCCATTATAGCAGGCTCTTTTTCTCAAGATAGGCAAAATATTTTCAACAGAGTTGCTTCCTGAAAGTGTATCCAGTCCTCTAAATAAATTCTATATGCAAAAGAAAAACAAATACAAGATTCTTTGTGTCAAAATGAACCTCCAAGTTAAAAGGTAACTTTCGAACATTTGTTGTCTGATCAAAGCCTTTGCTGTCTGCACACCAAATTATCTGACACTGTAGAACACACCAGTTAACAGCAAAGGTCCTAGTCAGGCTGTGTGAATGTGCAGGGTAAGCTAAGCCTTTCATGTTATGATCTGCAAACACACTTTTTTACTTGGTGTGACTTTTAAGGCAATTTTCTAACATTTTTGAAAAGGGAGATAACATAATGTCGTAGGCTTACAGTTTGCTCCCTGTATGACAAGCCCCTTCTGAAAAGGGATCCACTCTAAAAGGAAAGAATTTGCTCCCTGTGGGAGCAAATTCTTTCCTTTTAGAGTAGACCTCCATTCAGAAAGCGGTAAAAAAATTTTGACATAGTTGCTTCTCCACTGAAAGTGTTTCTATTCCCCATAAGAAAATTAAGATTTTAAGCAACAATTATTTGCCAGTTTTCTACCTACCATGATAACACTCAGTAAGAGGACAGATAGGTTTTTGCAAACTATAGTCCAGATCAGACACCACAGGATGTGGCAGCTGATCAGGGTCTATACTGTTTGCCATAAATACAGCAATACTTCTGACACATCAACTGGTAGTAAAATGGTCTATCTCAAACTGTAGGACAAGTATGGTATTACAAGAACAAGCCTATTCAAATATACTGAAAATTTTACCACCAAAAAAATGAAAGTTTTCAGTTGATTCTAAAATTTTTCATATTTCTGCTCAAAACATAGATTGTGGGTACTCGTTAGAACCATCTCGATGAGGCGGTTCTAACTGCCTCGACGACGCAGTTCTAACGAGTACCCGCAATCTATGTTTTGAGCAGAAATTAGAAAAATAATGTATACCCCTGTTTTATTATATAAAAGTGGGGTTTAAGGGGGTCAAAATTATATAGGCATGTTTTCGTGATGGGAAGTAGATAAGGTGTCCAAAAACTTAGGGTAAATATGGTGCTATGTTCTCACCCTGCACCCCCATAATGTAAACATGGAAAACAATGTCAAAGTAAAGTTCTGGAGAACAATCCTCTTTGTGAAACTAAAATAACGGTATTTACCCTAAGTATTGGGACGCCTTAACTCCTTAACATACTTCTAATTTGAAAAAGACTATTTTACTACCTGTTGCTGTGTCTCAAAAATAGTGCCGGATGAGTGACAAACAGTGAAGGCCCTGATCAAACACCACATTCTGCAGCATCTAATCTGCATCTACACTGTTTGCGTGTGTATGTCTGTCCCAAAATTTAGGGTTATTAAAGTATATACTTTGTTATGTTTCAGGGAAATTAATTTTGCTCCTACTGTAAAAAGACTGTAAATTTTATGCAAGTTATTCATATCACTGACCTGGGTCAACACTGTTAGCTCTAAATGCCCCAATCACAACAATTGTTGTCTGCTTTGTCATCTGCTTGTGATTTTAAAAGTCATTTTTGCAAACAGTGTGGACCCAGATCAGACTGCTCCTTTAGGAGCAGTCTGATCAGGGTCCACACTGTTTGCCTGTATGCAAAAATAGGTTTGAAAAGTCTGCAAGAATATTCAGCAGACGACATAAACAGACGACATTTTCAGATGCAGTTTTTCTTGGCCCTTTAAGGGTTAGAGCAGGTTTTACTGTTTGAATATGTAGGGTAAATACAACATGAACAATTTGTATTTACTGAAATAAGTATTGAATTTAGTGTTTTTAAATTCTGTCTTTAAAATAGTATCAGTCCACACATCACGCTAAACTGAGCCTAATAATACACTCAAAGGGTTCTTCTCACATGTTAATAATGCACATGTGAGCCACATGTGTAATGTACGTACTAGAGACTTTGCTTGCATCTCTGGCAGAATTTTTGCTGTGTAACTCAATGGTAATATACCATTATCTATTTTACCCATGCATAAATCACCAAAACATTCCTCAGCATTTTGCAAAGGAAACAGACTGATCAATTGTAATGCAAAACTAGAAAACTGGCAAGTCAGCAACAGCCCTGCCACTGGCCCTACAATATCACAAACATACAGAAGGCAATGTACTGTGAAATAATGCATAGTGACTCCCCACATGACATGTTTACCCAAATTTAGTCACCCTAAGCTTTAAAGTACAGGAGATATACAGTAGAACCTCGATAATTCAAACTCCAATAATTCAAAATTCTCAATAATTCAAAATCATTTTCAAGTCCCGACTTTAATATATGTATGCATTTTAACCCACAATTATTCAAAGTCTCAATAATTCAAACAAAACTGTTTGGTCCCTTGGTTCCACTGTACTTTAAATTAGTTGTTGTTTTTTTTTTTTTTGTGTGTGTGTGTGTGTGTGTGTGTGTGTGTGTGTGTGTGTGTGTATACTAAATATATGTCATTAATATATATGCCACACTGACATGCTTAACAGAATCAGTAATTGTTAACAAGTAAAAGAAATTCTTCAGCTAAATATGAAACCTCCCTTACTCAACATGGTAAAGGGATAAAGGGAGATAATTTAGTGTCTACCTTGTCTTACCATTATGAAGACAATATTCCACACAAAGTAACCAGTCTTTCTTGCAACACGACATTGAGCATGCAGTATTGGGTGAACTGTGGAGCTACAATATTCAACTGTGGTGAAATCTCTATAGGTTTCTATATGCTTGTACAAATTCCATTCCTGTGAGTCCATAAAGGCTTTTGTGTTGATGGAACTGAGTGCAGTCTGGTCTTCAATAAGCTCCATCTCCTTATCAGATCTTTCTGTTGATATGGAAATTGTTAAATCCTGAAAGGACAAGACTGCATTGCAGAGGAATTATTATGGAGGAGTAATTGGTAATAATTCTTGGATAATTTTCTCAAGTTCTCTACAAAAAAAATATATATGCTCAGGCACTTCTAATGAGTACCTGGAACATATGTCTTTAAAGAGAAATAAGAAAACTTATCCCAGAAGTATCATCAAATACTTTGAGAAGTGCTGTGTGCATGATGTTTAAAACATGCAGACATGTGTTCATATTACAATACCACAAAATTACAGTCAAACTAAAAGGTTAAGAGAGCGACAGGATTGAGAAAGAAACTAAGAAAAACTCCAGTCATAGTTAGAGATAAGAATGTGTCCCTTAGTTCAGTAATGGCAAGAAACCATCCATGTTGGTGCGGCATTCACAGTATTTAATGTACCAATTTCGCTAGAATACAGTAAATGTTCCAAAAGTTGAAAAGAAAAAAAACTATTAACAGTGTTTTCAGAGAAAACAGATGTCCTTAGGTGGGGGACATAATTATGAACCTCAATTAATTACCTCTCTTCACCATACACAGAAAAGACAAGTAACAAATTCTGCAAAAGGAGACAATTTAGTTGCATCCATTTGCATAATCACCATACTTACCTCAGAAATTTGACAGAACTTGAGATTTTACTTTTCATTGTTTTAAAAATTTATCATATCAGAAACAACAATAAAAAAATAATACAGAACTATCCCATTTATCAGAAAACAGCATATTTCCCAATAAAAGCTAACTTGTGGCTACCTACTGGGTTTGACAACATGTTCCCTACAATATGTGAAACCTCAAGAGTGCATGATGATCTGGGTCTTTACTGTCCTTAACTGCCAAGATGATGTTTATTATGATGTCGCCATGATGATGCTTTTGTGTTTTATGTCTCTTTCAAGCTTATTTAAATCATATCAAGGTTATGAAGAAGTGATAATGGAAGGCTCTGTTTAAAGAAGCACTGTTCAGTCATGAGTTTGCACTCAATCTCAAGCAGGATCCAATGTCATGCAGCTCCAGTCACTCAGCCATCCAGATTATGATGCAGGTTTTTTGGGTTTTTTTTTTTTTTTCACTACTATTTATTAATATTATGACCATGTGTTTTCTACTTTCAGTACACTAGACCCTACAAGTAAAAGTAAACCTAATAGTCCATAATCTGATCAAGGTCTAAAGATGATCTTCACAATTATTCAAGTTCCATACATTATCTCAGCCATCACGAAAACACGGCTATATAATTTTGACCCCCTTAAACCCAACTTTTATATAGTAAAACTGGGGTTTACAGGGGTATACATTATTTTTCTTATTTTGCTCAAAAACACAGATTGTGGGTACTCGTTAGAACTGCCTCGCCCAGGCGGTTCTAACGAGTTTTTGCTCAAAAACACAGATTGTGGGTACTCGTTAGAATTGCCTCACCGAGGCGGTTCTAATGAGTACCCACAATCTATGTTTGGAGCAGAAATATGAAAAATAGTAGAATTTTTTATCTGAAAATTTTCATTTTTTTGGTGGTGAAATTGTCAATATATTTGAATAGGCGTGTTTTCGTAATGAAACAGACTTTCTTGGTCTACAAAAACTGTGAAATGATATGTGTGTCCAGTACATAAACAAGCCTATGTAATGCATACCTCCATCATAGCTCCTGATAAGGCATTTTTTCCAATGAAAAGTATTGATATTTTTCTTTTTTCTCCACAAAACACGTTGTGCATACTCATTAGAAGTGCCACATATGTTTCTGTGGAGGAATAAGAAAGATATTATGTGGCTACTCCAATTATTTAGTGCTAGCCCCATGTTCTGCCATAATATATAGTGACAGCAGCAGTATGCATGGGTCTACATTATTTGGCAGAATTTTTTTTTTTTTTTGTTTTTGGATAAAATAAGAAAAATATCAATACTTTTGGTTAAAATACTGGCTTACCAAGAACTAGGCAAAGATGTATACATTTCATACAGGCATGTTAAACTAGCAATAAAGTTGATTTTAACTTGGTTAGGTTTATCTGGTAAATGTAGTGCATTAACCCTTATCCTGCTGATTAAAGTAAGATGCCACACCCATTTCTTTCAGGCAATTAAATTACTTGATCCAGATTGTTGATATAAATTCACATACTTAATGGCAAACAGTGCAGACCCAGATCAGTTGGTTTCTTCTAGATTTTCACTGTTTGCATAGGTAGGGCATATCTGGGTTCAGCAGGACTAGGGTTAAGATCACTACTGATACCTGGTGCACTTTTTATCCCAACAATAGATTTTCTTTAAATTCTGCAGTTTGTTTGCTTTCCCATTTCATTGTAAAAGTTATAAAACAATAAAAAGCAGGTCACCACCTGGTATCAGAGTCCTGGTGGTTCAAAGATGTACCCCCTTAGACATTTTTCTTCAAAGCTGTTTAGACCTTAGTAGTACTAAGAAAATCATCCTAACCCAGCAACTAACACTTATGAGATACCTTCATTGCAACAGAATGGCATTAGAATATGCAAAATGCAGGAAAGCCTTAAGGACGTAATGCAAACTTTAATATACCTAATAATCAACATTTCTGTCCACCCAAATTGTGAAAATGTACTGTAGTTTTAACAAAAATTACTAATCATTCAAATATTAAAGACACTTCCCAACAATAAATTTTCATATAACTTTCAAATAATAATTGCTACTTATTGTGTATTATTGTTTTGAAATTACATAAAATTTCACATCTGTGAAACGAGATAATGTTTGATAATTAATGCTACCCCCAAAATAGCAACATTCTATTTTTCTATATAATTGAACAGTTTTGATAAATTCAATTGATTTCAAAGGGTCATAATGTCATATTCTAAATATATATAGACAATCTGAATAATAATGCACACTAAAATGATGATTTGTCTTAGTAAATAGTTATGAATTGTTACCCCACCCTTGTTTTCTAGGAAATTATGCTCAGCATGATAAAATACGATTAAAATGATTCATTAAACAGCCACATAAATATAATTCTTATTTGTAATAAATACATCATATTGCAGGATTCATCTAAACCAAAATTTAAACTGAAATATATGCATGCGTTACGCATTTGGAAGACTGGTGGATGAGTTTAAAGGGCGTATTTGGTAATTTTACGACCTAAAATTACAAAATTAATGGAATTAATTCATGCCATACACTGTTTTATGTAAAGTGGTGTACTAGTTGTGAGGATTTATCAAATGAATACTACCATACAAATTTTATTGTAACCTGATCTCGAGTAGGAAAATTATTAAATTAAAACATGAATTTTACCCTTTTTTCCACACAAATGCTATAATTCAGGGGCAATAAATCCTGCAAGATTAAATGCAATATATGTCAGATGCATCTATGGTGTGAAGGTTTCATAATAAGTTTTGTCTTATCTTAGAAATTGTAAAGATATTGCATTATTACTAAGTTAAGTATAGTTTTTCCCATATAGCACAATAGTAAAATAGTAGTCAGGGGCAATAACCCATGTTAGAAAGAAAAACATTTTTGTCTTTGCACAACTGCATTACAAGTGTCAAGTCAGCGTGTATGTGCAAGTTTCAGATGCAAAGTTTAATAGATACTCAAATTAAAAGGCAAAATGTGCTTTTGTCTTGCAAGATATTGTTACTGGTACCAGTAGTGACCTTAAATGATAGGTTCTGTCAAAGATCAAACAGCCTATGTGAGTGTGTGTGTGTTACCTGGACATCTACTGGAAAATGTTCAAGTTCCAAATTTTCTTTAAAGAAACCTTTAAATCGCCAGAGTTGCATAACCAATGGATATTTGCAACCAGGTTCATGAAAACGAATATCATAAGTCTTCCTGTCTAATGTAAATGACCCGTCAATATTCATCACAATAAGCTTTGGATCCCAAGGAACAAGCTTGTCAATATCATCCGTGTCCTGCAACAAGAATAAAGAACTGTTATCATACATCCAGATAAAACATTTATTTTCAACCAAAAAGTACTGATATTTTTCGTATTTCTCCATGAAAATATGTGGGTACTCATTAGACGTGCCTCTTGGAGATGTTAACTTGCAGAAATAAGAAAAATATCATATAGACACCCCCTCTTAGCTGGAGCTATGTGTTAAATTCAATAATGTTTTGGTCCTCAATGGCCGATACTATTCTAGAAATCATGTGGAAAACACACCAGAGTTGTAAGTTGGGTGCTCAGAGGCTGAGTGTAAATCAAGACAAGAATAGTGTCCATGGGGCACAGATGCCCCAGCCTGGTGCCCTTTGTATCATACAATGCCAAGAGTGGTGGTCCAGAGAGATAATGCAAACAACATAATAGAGATCTTGTAGGTAAAACAATCAAATCCATAATGATGTTCAACAGGAAAGGGAAAATCTCAACCTCAGGGTCCATACTTCCAGTGGGAAATAAGATAGTGAAGTTTCATGAATATATTCCAAATGGTTTAGGAATTATTAGCCGGATATTAAGAAACATTCGCTACATAGATTTTAGGCAAGGGAGTTAATTAAAAAACTGAATTAGCCAGTTGTCTTATTTGTTTCTGACATGTCTCAATATGATTTAGCCATCAGTGAAGTTTCATGAATACATTTCATACAGTTTAGGAGTTATGAGCCAGACAATACATTGACTTTAGGCAAGGGGAGTTAAATCGAAAAACCAAATTAGCCATAGTTGTTTTCCTTGTTTGCCACACATGCTGCTTAGGAGTTATTAGCCAACAGGAATTTTCAGCATTACACTTCATGGTTTTTGGGCAAGGATAATTAATTCAAAAACTGAATAAGCCAAAATTGTCTTCCTTGTTCACAACACATTGTCTTGATATGATATAGCTGTTTGCAGTTTCATGAATATATTTCATATGGTTTCGGATTTATGAGCTGGACATGCAAAAAAGCATGACACTACATGGATTTTTGGCAAAAGGAATTAATTCAAAAACCCATTTAGCAGAGTTGTCTTCCTCCTTCAAGATATATTGTCTCAATATGATTTAGCCATCTGTGAAGTTTCATGAATATATTCCATTATGGTTTAGGAGTTATGAGCCGGACACGAAGAAAGCATTTACCCTCCATGGGTTTTTTGCAAAGAGAGCTCATTCAAGGACCAAATTAGCCAGAATTGTCTTCCTTGTTTGCGACATATCATCTCCATATGATAAAGCTATCTGTGAAGTTTCATGAATATATTTCATACTGTTAAGGAGTTATAAGCTGAACACGAATTTTCCCGCATTACACTAAATGTGTTGTAGCAAGGGAGATAATTCCAAAACCAAAGTAGCCAGAATTCTCTTCATTGTTCAAGACATATCATCTTGACATAATTTAGTCACTTCTTAAGTTTCATGAATATACTCAATACAGTTTAGGAGTTATGGCATGACACAATTTTTTAGCATGCAGGTATGCACCCACAGACAGATAAGGGTAAAGAGTTCTTGCCCGGAAACCAAATTAGCCAGAGTTATCTTTCATGTTCGCGTCTCTTGTCTCAATATGATTTAGTCATCTGTGAAGTTTCATGAATATATTCCATAAGGTTTAGGATTTATGAGCCAGATATGATTTTTCAGCATCACAACGCATGGGTTTTGAAGAATGGTGGAAGGGCATAAAGTTTTATCTCTGTCTGTCAGGGCATTTGTGTTCTGCTCATAACTCCTAAACTATATGGAATATATTCAAGAAACTTCACATATGGCTAAATCATATCGAGACAATGTGTTGCAAACAAGGAAGACCATGCTGGCTAATTGGTTTCTGGGCCATAACTCTTTACCCCTGTTTGTCTGCATGCGTGCGTGAGTGTATTCGTACATACGTGTTAAAAAAAATGTGTGCCTGGGCCCTAACTCCTAGACTGTATCGAATAAATTCATGAAACTTCACAGTTGACTTAATCATACTGAGATGATGTGTCACAAAAATGAAGAGAATTCTAGCACATTTTGTTTTGGAATTTTCCCCCTTGCCCAAAACCCATGCGTTGTGATGCTGAAAAATCATATGGATGTGGAGGCTGCTCTGAACCTTCGATGGCCACACATGCCTGAAGGTTCTTTTCTGACATTGCAGCTAATAAAGTTCTTGCATTCTGCAATGTTTCTCATTCCAATTTTTATCTGTATTACATGTAGCATCTGCATCCCTTGAATACATCTGACAAGAACACACCATCTCTAACATGTAGAAAGATAAAATAATCCTGTAATTCTAAAGAGAATGTTGCAGCTCCTGCAACCTACATTTCCTATCCATGGCCTTTACTGAAACTGCATTTGATTTCCTTCAATACTCTTTGATATAATGTTCATATTGGTGAAGTATTAATACAACTAAGGAAATATTCCTTGCAAGTTTTGAGAAAATTCACCCAGTTATCTCAGAGTAGATGTGATAACAAGACTGCAACACTAACAGGTAATTTTCAAAATGGCTGCCATATAGTATTTTTATAGAAGTTTGGTTGGCCAACCAGAAAAAAAGTTTTGCTCAAACACAATAAAACCATGTCAGAGAGGAATGTGTGTTCAAGGTTTCAATAAGAAGTTCTTCAATAGTTATGAAGATGCAATTATGGGAAAAATCAAAGATGGCCATATTGGTCAATTTACCAGAACTCAACTGTTGTTGTTTAGACACAATTTGACCCCAATGGGACAATCCCTGGCAAGTTTAGAGAAAATTCATCCAGTCTTCTCAAAACAGATGCAATAACTGGATTGCAATACATGTTGCAATGGGGAATTTTGAGTTTCCAAGATGACCATCCTATGGATGTTTTGGTTTGACCATCAAAACAAATTTGGTTAGGTCACAGCTAGACCATGAGAAAGGACCTGAACCAGTATGAAAGGTTTCAACAATATTCCTCTAGTAGTTGAAATGGAGATGGGAAATGAGGAAAAATCAAAGAAGATGGCTGCAAGCAATACTGGTAAATGGACTAGAACCAATTTTACATGGACAGAGCTTGATGGAACACAGTGCCTTAAGTAAGCTGCTTTCTGGGGTATTTACCCAACTAAACTTTCTGAAAAAGCAATTCAAACATAACTTATGAGTAAACTTGTCATGTGTCCAAAAGTACACAGATGTCCACACCCTTTGCTCTTTGCTCATATGGCAATAACTATTTTTCACACACTCAATCTGACCTGTTATATATTTAGACCCCTAGGCTCATCCCAAGGCATGACCCAGGAATAACTAATGCATGGAGTTGAAGGTTTAGGTCTGGGTAAAAAGCATACCCAATTTCAACTTCCTAGCATAAAAGGTACCCATGATGACATTCAAAAGAAACACAGATGTATATGTCTATTTTGAAAACACAACTATTCAAATATGTTTGACATTTCACCAAAAACTGAAAGTTTTCAGATAAAAATTCTGATATTCATATTTCTGCTTAAAACATAGTTTGTGAGTACTAGTTAGGACTGCCTTTCTGAGGCAGTTAAAATTAGTACCCACAATCTACATTTTTTTTATCAAAATAAGAAAAATAATGTATACCCCTGTAAACCCCAGTTTTACTATATAAAAGTGGGTTTAAGGGGTCAAAATTATATAGGCGTGTTTTCGTGATGCAATGTAAACTGACCAATTTTGGTCATACTGACTTATAATCTGTAAGTATGCTGTTTATACATCAAATCCTCTTCAAGATATAAGGCAAATGATTTCACTGGAGCAAGAAATATTGGTCACTGTGACCTAAATTTATTTTGGTGTCAAACTTTGGGTCATACTGACTCATAACCTATAAGTATGATGTTTATAGATCCAATACTCTTCAAGATATTCATACGGCAAAATTACCGGACTGTAAAACATAGAGCACTATGGCTTACATTTAAATTGAGGTCAAACTTCTGGTCATACTGATTCATAATCTATGAGTATGATTTTTGTATGTCGAATACTCTTCAAAATATAAGGAAAAACTACTGGACTGTGAAATGTATGTCACAGTGACCAAAATTTGAGGTCAAACTTCAGATCATACTGACTCATAATATGGAGGTATGATGTTTATAAATCAAATACTTTTCAAGATATAAAGCAAAATTACTGGACTGTGAAATGTAGGCCACTGTGACTTACATTTATTTTGAGGTCAAACTTCAGGCCATACTGACTCATAATCCAAAAGTATGATGTGTACAGACCAAATTCACTTCCATGCTGGACAAGTGCTCTTATAAAATTAAGTGGGATTACCCAACCTCTTGGCTAGAGATAGGGGTATGATAAGGAAGTGGGATTTTGAGGCTTCCCGCTGACAACATGTGGTTTTTATTCTTTTCGTCGAGTTATTGCTCTGCAACATGCTGTGGTGGTCAGCTGCCTGGTCATTAACTTGTAATCAGATACCTCTCCTTTCTGCCACGACATCACAGTAGATATTCTTGTCTTTCTTTTTTTTTTCACCTCTAAAGTCAATTTGAATGTTATAGGTAGAAAGAGGGGAAAAAGTTAATAGACTTCTGTTTTTCAATCGTCGAAATTGGTCAAGAAATAAAGTTTTGCACAGTTCATATAGGTAATAAAAGATGCAGTATTGGTTTCCTTGCTGCAGGAGTTAATTAGTTGTGTTACATAAGATATGCATAATGATAAGATAAGAAAACATGGTTTACAGTTTTAAGAGGCTAGTTCATCATGAAGATACATGTATAAGGCAAAATCACTGGACCATGAAATTTAGGTCACTGTGACCTACATTTATTTTGAGATCAAACTTCAGGTCATACTGACTCATAATCAGAAAGTACGGCGTTTATACATGAAATATTCAAGACATAAGGCAATTTCGCTAGACCATGAAAACTTTAGAATATAAGGCAAAATTACTTGACCTTGAAATATAGGTCATACCGACCTTCACTTCAATGTCACAAGACTATGCGATGTCTGACCAAGTATCTGTGTGTTGTTTGCATAATAGAAAAGTAGAAAAAAAACTCTTTTTACAGGTGTCCTAGATTTTGACTTTAGCCTCATCCCAAGGTATAGATCCTGGGGTCATGGAATGAAACCGGACCCTCCAGGGTACCTGTGGTCCAAATATGAATGCTTTCTGATAAGTGGTTGTTAAGATATAAACTTAAGAAAAACTTGAATGTACTAGACATGTGTCCAAAGTATGCATTAGTCTGCCCTTTTGACACCAAGCACCATCTCTGGGCATGACTTAGGGGCAACTTTAGCACAGATTTGAAGGTTTAGATCTGGGTAAGTAGCATACCTAGTTTCAACTTCCTAGCATAAAAGTTACCCAAATTATGACATCCAAGAGAAATGCAGAGGTAAATGTCAATGTACAATCTAGTCTGTTATACATTTTGACCCCTAACCCTACCCCAGGGCATGATCCAGGGCAACTCTATCACAGAGTTAAAGCGTAGGTCTGGATGAAAGTAGCATACACAATTTCAACTTCCTAGCATAAATTATACATAAGTTTGACCCATTTTGATCCTAGCCCCACCCAAGGACCATGACCCAGGCAATTTAGCAGAGTTGAAGGTTTAGGGCTGGGTATATAGCATATCAAATTTCAACTTTGGTACTGTACTACCATAAAAGGTACCTGTTATGACCTAAATAGCATTCCAAATTCCACTTCCTAGCATAAAAGGTACCCGAGTTTGACCTGTTATACATCTGACCCTTAGCCCAATCCCAGCACAAGACCCAGGGCAACTCAAGTACAGAGTTGAAGGTTTAGGTCTGGGTCAGTAGCATACCAAATTCAACTTCCTAAAATAAAAGGTACCCAAGTTATGACCTCCAAGAGTAAAGCAGACATAAATGTCAATGTAAACTTGAAAGTAAACTTAAATACTGACCCATCGTCCCACTCCAGGGCAAGACCCAGGAGCAACTCTTGTACAGATTTAAAGATTTAGGTCTGGGTAAATAGCATATCAAGTTTCAACTTCCTAGCATAAAAGGTACCCAAGTTATGACTCTAGTTACAAATGTGACAGACGTATGTACGGACATACTGACGTAACATCAGGGTGAAACACTATATGTCCCACTCCTGCCTTCAGCAGGTGGGGGCATAAAAACCAAATATCAGAAATTGTTGCCCCATTAGCAAACTGGGGTAGCCAAAAGAAAAATCCTGATACCCTATTCAAAGAGAAATGAGTGATTAAAAATAGCCAAAAATGCCCAATTACTGAAAACCTTATTTAAGACACTGTGAATGTTTAACAGCCCCATCAACATTATTGAGGTCATGTAAAGCTGGTAAGTTTACCTAACCTCACTTTTCCTGGGCAGGTTTAGTCCTCTATTAAGCAGTTAGCCAGTACTTGAGAACATTCTTTTGCCAGAAACTGACAACTGCCCTTCTTGAATCAGCAGAAGGGAGAAAATGATCACAGAAAATATTTCATGATTAATCTACACAAAAGAATGTTGCCAGACCTAACCGGAATCAAACTGACAAACATCAAAACCTCCTGATCACCATTAAGACACCCATCTGACTGTGCCACTGAGCCTAGCAAGGCTGTGGGTCATCCCTTGCAGGTTTTAAGAAAATCCACACAGTGGTTTTGGAAGAAATTGCAGTAACAAACAAAAATGTTTACATATATATTGAAGAATCGATACCAGGGTGTCCTCTACCACAGGAAAAATCAAACAGCTGTCAAGTAGGCCTAATAATTACAGGGGGAAAACTGAATATTTTTGTTATTTGTTATTCCTGGAAGTGTCACAGAGTAGAGACAAAATCTGCGTATCTGATAGACTTCTTGAACAAAGAGCAGATAAAACTGCTCCTAAGGAAACAGTTTGATAAAGTCTGTACTGTTTACCATGCAGGCAACACAAGTAGCTAATGAACTTGACAAAAATTAATATTAATTGTTATAAATGTATATCTTCTTAAGGTAATGGATACACTTTCAGGGTAGGTAACTCTGCTAAAATTGTTTTGCCTCTCTTCTGTATTGGGGGTCTACTCTATAAGGAAAGAATTTGCTTCCCTTTTTAGAAGGGTTTGGTGTGCAGGAAAGTATACAGGAAGTCACAAAAGCTGTCTCCTTTCTTGAAAATGATGATAAGTCTACCAAGTGTATCCAATTCCCTTTATTATTTAAGATAAAATTGATTTGTAATGTGCAAATAAAAAGGTGAACCAGTAATATCCCACCATTACTGTGCGCGGGCAGATAAAAATTGACGAAATTTGTCCACTGGCATTCAAAAATCTACATAATCTCAGTATCAATGCACATATCAAGTTAGGTGGAAATCCACTGAGGTTTATTCAAGTTATAGATCTGAAACAAAAAAACAGGTATGTTGCAGGCAGATAACTGTCAAAATACAATGAAATTTGCCCAAAAGCAATCCAAAACCAGATCTCCACAATATCAATGCACACACCAAAATGGGTGAAAATCCACTGATATTTACTCAAGTTATCATCTGAAAAAAAAAATGGACATGTCCCAAGCAGAAAAAACTGTCAAAAATTGACAAAAGGATTTGCCCATAAGCAATCCTAAACCAGATCTCTACAATATCAATGCACATTCCAAGTTTGGTGAATATCAACTTAAATTTATGCAAGTTATCCTCTGGAAAGCAAAATGCAGATGGACTACAGATGGACTGACAGACGGACGGGTGGATGGCTGCACATACAGACACACGGACAACAAATGTGATACCATAATATTCCGCCACTATTGTATGGTGGGGTATAAAAAGACTATTATGCATCTGCAAACAGCAAAGGTCAGTTGGGCCTGCATCCATGCAGTCTAACCTGGGCCTTCTCTGTTGAACTTTTTTCCTGTATCCAAGGATTCTGTAAGCAGGCAAAAATGGCTCTGATCAGACCATGCAATGTACATGTTGATCTGAGCCTTCATTTCCCACATATACAAAAAGGGTAATTTTCATATGATAAGTAAATGTACTACCTGATCCCCAGAAGCATATACTGAATGTTCTAGCAGAGGTTCTTCCCATTTAGCTTGTACAAATATTTCTGCTTCAAACTGTTGGTTTACAGTGTCAATATCATTGATCTTCAGAAATGTACACTTCACCTCAACAGTGACCTGTGGAAGAAACGTAGTCTGTCATGTTTTTGAAACCTCGGAAATTTCAAGGAGCTAAATGAACAACTCGTCAATTCGGGCAGTGAGCTGCAGTTATTACTCATCCCACAAGATTATGCACTCAACCAATCTAAGACTAAAGAACGTCAATAAAAAAATGTAAGTTATCTAGTTCAACTTTATACAGTTAACCTGCATAGCTGCTTGTACATCCAATTTTTTATGAAAAACATGAACAAAGTCTGCATCAGCATGCACAATGTACAGTTATATGTAAGAGTACAACTTGATACCATAGTGATCTGGCAATCTCTTTTATTCAGAAAAAGCAAAATCAAAAACCACTAAAAAGAGAGGAAAAAGTGTCCACTAGTAACACTTTCTGCTTGCCATTATCCTAATGTACCACTACAGGACAAAGATTTAAATGTGCTGCAAATAAATTTTTGAGACATTGTTATTGTCCCCCACCTTTTCGAATAAAAGCGGAGGGACACTGTTTTTGGCTTTCCATGGTGCGTGGTGCGTGGTTCCGAATTTTTAGTAGGTACTTTGTCCCCTTAACTCCTCCCACAGTTTTTATCCGATCCTTTTGAAACTTTACAGGTGTTTTAAGGATGGTCTGAAGATATGCATGTGTTTTTTTCAGAATCCTGAAATTATTTTTTATCACTTTTTACACATTTTGAACTTAGCCATTTTTTGAGTTCTAATATTACAGAAGTCTATAGGGAGTAGGTACCTTGTCCCCTTAACTCCTCCCACAGTTTTGGCGGATCCTTTTGAAACTTTACATGGGCTTTTAGGATGGCCTGAAAATATGCATGTGGATTTTTCACAATCCTGAAATAATTTTTTATTACTTTTTCCGCATTTTTAACTTAGACATTTTTTTAGTTCTAATATTACAGAAGTGTATAGGGAGTAGTTACCTTGTCCCCTTAACTCCTCCCACAGATTTTGGCCGATCCTTTTGAAAATTTATAGGTGCTTTAAGAATGGTCTGAAGATATGCATGTGGTTTTTTCAGACTCCTAAAACTATTTTTTATCACTTTTTACACGTTTTGAACTTAGACATTTTTTTGAGTTCTAATATTACAGAAGTCTATAGGAAGTAGATACCTTGTCCCCTTAACTCCTCCCACAGTTTTTGGTCCATCCTTTTGAAACTTTACATGGGCTTTTAGGATGGCCTGAAGATATGCATGTGGATTTTTCATAATCCTGAAATAATTTTTTATCACTTTTTCTGCATTTTTAACTTAGACATTTTTTGAGTTCTAATATTACAGAAGTGTATAGGGTGCAGGTACCTTGTCCCCTTAACTCCTCCCACAGTTTTTGGCCGATCCTTTTGAAACTTTACATGGGCTTTTAGGATGGCCTGAAGATATGCAAGTGGTTTTTTCAGAATCCTGAAATAATTTTTTATCACTTTTTCCGCATTTTTAACTTAGACATTTTTTGAGTTCTAATATAGGGAGTAGGTACCTTGTCCCCTTAACTCCTACCACAGTTTTAAGCCAATCCTTTGAAACTTTACAGGTGCTTTAAGGATGGTCTGAAGATATGCGTGTGGTTTTTTCAGAATCCTAAAATTATTTTTTATCACTTTTTACACATTTTGAACTTAGACATTTTTTGAGTTTTAATATTACAGAAGTCTATAGGGAGCAGGTATCTTGTCCCCTTAACTCCTCCCACAGTTTTTGGCCCATCCTTTTGAAACTTTACATGGGCCTTTAGGATGGCCTGAAAATATGCATGTGGATTTTTCAGAATCCTGAAGTAATTTTTTATCACTTTTTCCGCATTTTTAACTTAGACATTTTTTGAGTTCTAATATTACAGAAGTGTATAGGGAGTAGGTACCTTGTCCCCTTAACTCCTCCAACAGTTTTAGGCCCATCCTTTTGAAACTTTACATGGGCTTTTAGGATGGCCTAAAGATATGCATGTGGATTTTTTCAGAATCCTGAAATAATTTTTTCTCACTTTTTCTGCATTTTTAACTTAGACATTTTTTGAGTTCTAATACTACAGAAGCGTATATGGAGTAGGTACCTTGTCCCCGTAACTCCTACTAAACTTTACAGGTGCTTTAAGGATGGTCTGAAGATATGCATGTGTTTTTTTCAGAATCCTGAAATTATTTTTTATCACTGGTTTCCTGCTTCAATACTTAGGTAAGTGATACAGGACCAATGGTCCTCTGGTTAACTTACCCATTTTTAACACCTCAAATAAAAATAAGGCGGGGGACATAAATTCCCCATGGAATTTGCTTGTTATTACAGGTTTTGTTGGTTTTTGGCGATTTTTTTTCTATGCAACTATAATTCTTTCATTTGTTCCCTACAACTAAGACTGAAGTGCAAAATTGTTTTTGTCAATGAGGAAATAAATCAAGTGAGTTTTTTCTGCACAGAATATCCTCCCTTATGTATCTCATAATATGAATTTAATAGATGCTACCTATATCCATGCATCCAAATTATCATCACATGCTTCATAGGTGGGTTGGCCAGATCTAACCGAATTTGATTTCAGACCACGCTTGACTTCTGAATCCACTGCATGATTTGCGATATAACATCCAAGTCAACAATATTTCAGTAGTTTAGAGATATTGCCTCCAAATTTGTGGGACTTTTACTCGACCCGATCACATGAGTTTGGGTCCTGCTTAGTTACCAGCAGCTCTACCATGGAGGCTTTAGGCAGCCCAACTATTTCGCGGGCCCCGATGAGCGGGGGCCATGCTTTCCGAATACCAAAAACTAGTGTATGCCGATGACAGGTACAACAACAATACACTTTTGTGCGCTAACCTGAAATCCAGTTTACTGCTTCAGGATTTTTTCTAAAGATTTTTAACTGTTTGTGCATTTTTGTCTTTGTTTCTTTTTGGTCTTGTTTTTCTTTTTTTTTTTTGCAAGCCTACATATTATGAAAAGCAGGAAAAAAAACAACATTAAAAATAGCAGAACCAGTTGGACAAACATTGTGTCGAAGATTTTACAGATTATCACATGAAAAGAGCGTTAAGTCTATGGGTTATCTAAAAATCTACAAAGTGTACCTTATGCACTAAACGAATCATGCTTAGTTTGTAAACAGACGGGGAATGGATAGAAATAAAATTCGAAGTGTTCACAAAATTCAAAATGGCGGCGATCGCAAATTTTGTAGGCTGACATCATGTCTCGTGATTCAACCCCTTGCAATTGGAATACTTGGCATTATTGGCTGTTTTGTTGCTATTACCGGCACCGCCGCTGTGTCAATAGACTCTGCCAAATCATGGAATGCTTATTGTTTTTCGGGATAAGCACCGAACCACCCAAGCGTTTGTTGGACCATCACAGTTTTGGTCACACACATCACTGGTCACATAGTTAGTCTATAGTAGTGCATCTGCACGCCGAACCGCTTTGTTTGTTTGTGTTGAGGTTTTACGGCCCAGTCAACCCAATGGGGTCATGTCGAGCGCAGTCAGTTAACCTAACCACACGTTTACTGGGCAGACTTAGTCCTCTAAGCGGTTAACCAGTATTATGCACATTCTTTCGCCAGAAACTGACAACTGCCCTTCTTGAATCAGCGGAAGGGAGAGAATGACCGTAGAAAATATTTCATGATCAATCTCCACGAAAGAATGTTGCCGACCTCGGCGGGGGTTGAACTCGCGACCTCCTGGTCTCCAGTCGGACGGCGCATCCAACTGAGCCACCGAGACCGGCAGCCCAACCGCTTTGCGGTTCCGGCTGGACGCACTTATAAATGGTGACGAGTTATAGCCCCACATGAAATTTTGGAATGGGGAGAAAACTAGTAAACAAAACAAAGAAGACTTGGGGTGCCTGCATGTGACACATGCCCAAATTGTGTTAAATCTACTTTAATGAAGTTTTACATTTACATCTCTAAAAGGTTAAGGAGTAATAGCCATAACACAAAATTTCTTAAAGGGGATATAACTCATAAATTAAATGGTAAGGATTTTATTTCCTTTAACATGAAATTTTGGAAATGGGGGGAAAAAAACTCATTAATAAAGCAATGGTGAGCTGAGCTGTCATTCTCAGAGACATATTGTCAAATTGTGTTAAAGTCACCTGTAAAGGATCATGCTTACATCTCTGAGTAATACAGAGTTTTAGTTCAGACAAAAAATTTCCAGAAGAGATCTAAATCATAAATCAAGCAAGTAGATGTTACAATTCTTATGCATGATGCCTTGCATTTTAATGTTGCATCCACCTGTGAAGTTTCACGGTTATACCTAAGGATAGTGAAGCCCTTATAGTACACACAAAATTTTGGAAAGGGGTGAAAAAAGGTGTGCAAATACTTGAAGAGTTTTACGATCTTTTCAAAACTTATTCCTACCTCTTCAAGACAAGATCAGGGGGAGCCACAGTATACAGATGCATATATCATGCCATCTTATTTTCTTAGAAAATAGGGGTAGACATTTCAGTCTTCTAAGCAGACAATGTCAAGCCCTAGTTCCTGGGAAAATAAAAAACTATTTCAAAATGTTGTTTGCTGTATTTTTTACCAAGCATGCTTTAAAAAATTTAGTGCCATATTGAATAATGAATGCCTAGAGATCATAATGAATGCATAATGAATGCCTAGAGATCAATTTGCTCATGCATAAGTATAATCATGGACTGCTATTAATACTAAATATACTGTACACACCCTACATGGTGGAACAGACTTAGACAAGCAGTGTACACCCAGATCAGATGCTGCAGATTCAAAGTCTTTCTTTTTTTTTTTTTTTTTTTATTTGGGTTTTACGGCCCTTTCAAGAATATTTCACTTATATCGAGCCAATCGTTCAGCAAAGGTGGGCAAAACACATTGGTGTGAAACCTAACAGATTAAGAGGCAGCTCTCTTATCTACTAGGCTACAGGGGCCCGCAGATTCAAGGTTTACACAGTTTGCAAATTATCCAGCAGTATTAGACAAATAAACTGGTAAAAGTGAGCTCGTTGCGACATGTGGCGGACAGGCCACATGCGATGCAGGCCAAAGCCCTGCAAGAGCAAGCTCTATGATACAGCATATATATTTGATTGCCATCAAACCAAACTGGAAATAAACAGTTTGTTTGCAGTTTGTCGGGTTCTCAATTAATGTGGCAGATCTATTTGGATTTGGCGGAACCAAATGAGAAAAACTGGTACCAGAATCCATAACCAAAATTTTAACGGTATAGCTTGAATCTTACCGAGTCTCCAATTTTCATTAGTTTGTGTGTTCTTTGTTTCCAAAGGCAATCCTTTTTTACTTTTATTTTACACATTTTGCGAGCTCTCCTATAGGCATTGCCTATGTTCATATTAAAATGGACTTTTTTAAAGTTAAGCCAAGAAGAATAAGGTGTTAGGATGTCCCAATATTTCGGACAAATATGGTCTGACAATGTTCATACCATGCCAAGCAATTTCTGTGTGTATATATCATACTTTAAACTCAATGTTGTTCTTTAATGTTTTGTTTGTTTGTACATGATTAATGAGCCTAATCCTTGTTCTGATGAAGAGTCTGCCACAGATTTTGCATGGCTGATCTGGCAATGCTACATTGAAAAATGTTTTTTAAGAAAATATATGTATATTTCCTAAAAAAAAACACAAAAATTTCCATTTTTACCCTTTAAGTATTCAGACAGAATCTAATATGAGGATCTACACAGTTTGCCACTCATCCAGAAATTTTAACCTTTGTCGTGCTGAATAGATTAAGATGCCACGCCCTAAGGCTGGCACAATTAATTGGATAATCGATTAATTGATCGATAAATTCCATAAAAATGATTATCGTTACAGATTTGCTATTAATCGATCATTTGATTTTTGTTTGTTACTTTACTATATTTACCTTTAGCATTCAGACACCTCAAATCCTTACCATACTTATCAAAACATTTGAACAAGTAAGATTTACTACCCAATGTTGTGTCTAGAATAGCTGAATGAGTGGCAAACAGTGTAGACCCTGATGAGACGCCACGTTTGCGGCGTCTCATCAGGGTCTACACTGTTTGCTCAGGCCTGTCTGACCAAATACATACAATAAAGTATAACAAATGGTAAGAGTCATGCTCAGACAGGTAAAATTACGGCCAAATCTTCAGTGATTACTAATCGATTATCGGTCACAATGGCAGGACTGATAATCGATTATCTTTTCAGCTCCGATTAGCCAGCCTTACCACGCCCACTTCTAATTTTCTGCCAATCAGATTACTTGATCCAGATTGTTGATATACATTCACATAATTCATGGCAAACAGTGCAGATCCAGATCAGTTGGCTTCTTCAGAAGCCAACTGCTGGATCTACACTGCTTGCAAAGGCAGGGTATATCTGGGTTCAGCAGGACTAGTATGAAATTGTACGAAATTGTTCAGGAGGTATACTTCTGGTAAATATGGCCTTTGTTGCCACTAAACATATGAATGGAATCCGCATAGCTCTAGATCAGAGGAGTAGGCACTAACCAGGTAAATATTTTTCTTATTTTTTTTCATGAAAGCATGTTGTGGGTACACATAAGAAGAGCTTCAATGAGGTGCTTTTAAAGTGTACTCAGAACATATTTTCATGGAGAAATAAGAACATATCAACATATTTTGATTGAAAAAAGCACTTTATCTAGAACTAATGATGATGTCACAGAATATATTGACAGAGTAGGTCTTGATCAGACTGTGCAAATGAACAGGCTGGTTAAGAACTGTGCAGTTCACATGGTATTACTGCAATTTTTCACACATTCTGCAAAATTAAGTGTCCAAAATAATGTGGCGAAACAGTATATAATTGTAACAACAACCACTATATCACATTCTGTTTGCTGCCACATTAGAAACATTAGTGGAAACTATTTGAATTATTATAAGCCTGAAAAAGAAAATTGCTGATTATATTTGGAAACACTGGTATGTAGATTACATCACATAAATATCAAAGTTCAGATAAGTAAAGTAACTTCCCTCTGATTGTCCTGTTAATGACCATTAGTTTTCTGACCATTTGATACTCAGTTCATCCTGAAGTATTTTCCTCCTCCTCGGGATCCATTTTCTGTAGTTTTCCCACTATAAATTGTAGTTAGCAGATTTTCTTAGACAGTCTGTTGTCTTCCATTATTCCTTAGTTACAAACTGACATTACTAGCTTCATGATGTCAAGTTAGCAGACATTACATCTATTAGCAACTAAAAAGACAATTACATAAAGAAAGAAACATATAAACAATAAAACTGCAAAATATCATAAAAGTGAATTTGTGGGATTCCACAACAAACCCTACCTTATCATTTCTTTTGGAGTTGATCAACACACTGTCATCATCAAGATTTTTTGTTTTGTTAGGAGACTGAGCTAGTGTTTCTATAGTATTTAGAGCTGAATTCATCACCTCTGAACTTCTGTTCAGGGCATCTACCAACCTACTGAGAACTTCAACCATATATTGGTCCCTTTTCTCTGTGTTCGCTCTGCCATCATTCATATTTGTAGTGGCTGGCTTCTGAAAATGAGACATAAATAATTATTATATCTACATGCAAATATCCAGGCATACAAACCTCAGACCAACACAGTTCCATGTAGGGAGTATCCAAATAATACTTTTTAATTTCATGAAGAAAATATATGGTGTGGGTACTCATTAGAAGAACCTTGGTGAAGTGCTTCTATTGAGTACCCATAACATATGTTTCTGTGGAGAAAGGAGGAAAACAAACACTTTTCAATTGAAAAAAAAAATGTCTTGTCTGTGTGGTCAGAATATACACTTTTTGTCATTCAGTTGGCATTTTCAAGGGGAAGAAACTAGGTCACAGAAAAGAATGACAAATGGCACATGGGCCACAATGCTCACCTGAGTTAACTGCTATAAGTTAATCAGGTCATTTACTCATCATTCCTTATCAGCCTGTCAAGTTTCAAGGCAATGGCTTAAACAATTTTTGAGATATCTTTACAAGGGAAAAATGCTGAAATTTTCAAAGGGTCATAAATAAAAAAAAATTCAATTTTTTTTACGAGTCAAATGGGTCATCTACTTATCCTGTCCTTTTAAGTTTTTTTTTGTTTGTTTTTTTCTACTTTTAGCTCTGGCCTCCATTTTCTTCAGTTTTAGTAATTTTGGTAGAGGGGCATTGGAGAAACATTTCTGTGCAAATATTTTGAGGACAAGATGTCATTTGAATATTTTTTATTTTTTAGCTCTGGCAGCCATCTTGTTCATTGTAGTGGAACCACTGCAGTCATCTTGGATTTTCTGATACAATTTTAGCTTGTTTTGATCCAGAAGTCATCCTGTTGCTATAGAGCAAATTGCAGCTCAAAGCGACCTACGGTTTGGGAAGAGATGTTAAAAATTGATTTTCAAGATGGCGGCTGTGGTGGCCATCTTGAATTTTCTATTGGCTCATTTAGCTATTTTGTGTCTCATGAGCACCCTAATGCACATCATCAAGTTTCAATTCAACTGGGCCCCATTTCACTAAACTTCTTAAATCTAAGATTTTCGTAAGAATAATCTTACAAATCCGTAAGTCAAATATTGCATTTCACTAATGTCAACTTCTTAAGAATTTTCTTAATATTTTCTTAACTTTTTTCATAATTTTAAGATAGGGGGTAGGCAGTCCTAACTCCTAAGAATTTTCGTAAGTGTCATGGCAGCCATCATATTGTTTCAAAACAGAGAAATTCGTCCTCACCGGATATTTAGGGAACGGATAAATCCTCTTTTATATATGAATGATCAAGAAGTAGAAGAACACTACAGGATACCAAGAGCCGGCATAGAGGAATTGATTCAAATGATTGAAGATGGTATCTCTCCAATATGTACAAAAAGTCACGCCCTTGATGCACCCACAAAAGTTAGTATCGATACAAAAACATTTTATTTGTTACTCGTTTGGTCTTTGGGAAGCAATTTATACCTTTGCACCGTAGGTACATATACTGTAGCTACAATCAATACTTCCAGTGTTACGAGTGTAGTTTTCTGCAATGATTTGATACAATGATGTTCTCGGATGGAATACGAGGGATGTTCGAAATGAATTGCTTTTGTCCTCTAGCTCGATACCCACGTGGGGCACGATAAAAACCAATACATACCTGTATAGGGCTATTCAATATCTACACAATGGTGTATAAATGTACATGTTAGACTAAGTGTAAGACATAAAATTTGCCATTTGAATACACGCAGTCATTGACCACTGCAGTAAAAATGGTTGGTAGAAGCATCGACAAAAAAGATGAAATACGGGCTTGGTTGTTCTTTGAAGAAGCTGATGACTGAAATTTCTACTGCTTTTGGACCTTCTTGTGTGTCTTATGACACAGTTCGGCGGTGGAAAAAGAAATTTGAGTCTGGTGTAGAGTCCAAAAATGCACCGAAATCAGGTAGGCCAAAATCTGCAACTCGAAAAGAAATTGTTTCCAAAATGAAGGAAATCATTGAAGGAGATGCCAGATTTACAGTTCGTGATATTGCACCAAAGGTAGGCATATCACTATCAATGGTTCACCTTATTTTGAAGAAGCATTTGAAAGTCAGAACGATTTCTGCTAGATGGGTGCCATATCTGTTGACTGACGAGCAAAAGAGGCAACAGGTTAAAGTGGCCAAAAAGCTGCTTCAAATGTTTCCAAAATATGACAAAAAGCAATTTGCCAATGTCGTCACAGGTGATGAAACCTGGGTCCATTATTTTGAGCCCGTCAGAAAGGTTAGCAATAAGATCTGGGCCACTAAACACAGCAAACCCCCAATAATTGCCAAACGTTCTTTGAGTACAAAGAAGGTTTTGTATGCAATCTTCTTCTCTGGTGAAGGAGTCGCAATAAAAGTGCCAGTGAAAAAGGGCAAAAGCATCACCGGAAAGTACTACAAAGACGTAGTACTGAAGAAACTGAAAAAGTATTATCAGAAACGTCGCCCTGCCACTGGTTTTAAACATGTCCGTCTTCTACATGACAATGCCCCAGCTCATACCTCCGCAATAGTTACGGCGTTTTTGAAGAAAGAAAAAGTAACTGTTTTGCCTCACCCTCCGTATTCCCCAGACCTTGCCCCATGTGATTTCGTTTTGTTTCCGAAATTGAAAGCATTCCTTGCTGGGCGGAAATACCAGTCCCGACAGGCACTTGGATCTGCCATTCATCAGTACCTTATTACTGTGCCCAAATCAGCGTACCGTGACGCCTTCAAGAAGTGGATACATCGGCTGAAACTTTGCATTTCTAGCCATGGGGAGTACTTCGAGGGCATGAAATGAGTACTTTTGGGCTAACTTGAAATTTGAAGTCTCCAGATAGAAATAAGCAATTCATTTCGAACATCCCTCGTATGTTGTTTCACACAGATTTTGTTTCATGCAGCACTGAAAAATATTGTATATGTAATGTGCATATCAATGCATTAGATGGTCTTTCAAGCAATGGATATTCTGTTGAGTCTTCGTATTCTCCTCTATGACCGAAAAGTGGGTGGGGCCTACTTTTGTTAATATGAATTGCTCTTTGGCAGGCATATCAATGCTCAACAGCACCAGCCCTTGACAAGTTATCCACGCAGTACGGTAACCTGTCTGTACTTTCCATCATTATGTTTGGCCTGCTAGCTCAGTGGTTAGTGCACTTGCCTCTGATGTTAAACACCACCTCCCCATCCCCCCACCCCCCACTCACATGGCTTATCCCAGGCAGTGGTGATAAAATTACTTGTCCAAACATGCTCCATTGCCATTAGCATCATTTGCATTGATGAATGTAATAGTGCACCGTCCTTCAGAGCAGATTGTTCGGAGTGGATCGTTAACTGGAATGCCCCTTTGTAGGTTAATGATGGACCCCTACCATAGTTACATGAGTAGTGTGTTTTGGTTTCATCCTGTAAATCTGGAGTGTATATACTGTGCAGCGTTTGATGTCCTGCACAGAGGTTAAGACGTATTGGAAGAAAGAAAGGGGCAGAAAGAAAGAAAGAAAAGAAATAAATTACAGCTCCAGATAAGGCGCTTAAAGATTACACCCGAAAAGTACAGATAATTTTTCTTATTTATGCATGTAAACATATGTTGTGGGTACTCATTGTAAGCAGCTCACGAAGGCACTTCTAATGAGGACCCTCAGCATAAGTTTTTGTGCAGTAATAAGAAAAATGATATGTGGATACCCCTCTTTTTGGGGGCTATGTGAATGTAAAGCTTAAAGAAAGACATTTGTGAACAAATGTTGCATTGCTATATCATTACCATTTGCTGCCTATATCTGGGACCAAACTCTCTATCATGTTTACAAGTCCTATACAACAAACATTCATGAAAACAACACTTTATATGGATAAAATTCGGGTTAACGTGATATGTACATTATTTTCTTATTTCTGCTTCAATACATGTTTTGACTAATTGTGGGTACTCATGATAATCGTCTCAGTGAGTTAGATTTTATGAGTACCCACAACCTATAGGTACTCTTGAGAACTCGTAAAGTACCTATGGGTGCTCTCTGAGAACTTGTACAGTACTGCTAAGACTAAAAGGATACACCCTAGTGCACATGGAGCTCACTACGTTTAGACATGGTGTTCACTAATATACTCAGAGTACATCTGTAAATTAAAATCAATAAGTAATTTATTTACAATTACTAAAAAAAGATTTGTATTTAGTTATAAATAATTCAAAATAATTTTGAACTGAAGATCAACAGTTTAACCTAAGAAAACAAAAGTGATGAATCAATTACTTAAAAAGTATTATATTTAGTGAATGATCATTCAGTATGATTTAAAAAAATGAAGACCAATAGGTTAATATATAAGAAAACAAACTATTTGATTAATTAATGATTTAGTACAACTTTTTAATGTAACATGATCCATTTTTCTAAATGAAACAAATGAGAAAATTTAAGTCTTAGATATACCATGGTTTGTGCGCATGTACAATGCAATAATGCATGAGCATGAGCGAGTGCATTATCGCATGTACATGTGCAGAACCATGGTATAACTGATTTATCACATTTGCATGCATGTAGATCATCTACATCGCATGATATTTCATGCTGAAAGATGGGAAAATAGGCAACTATGTGATAAATACAAGGGTCCTGCAAAAAGTTTTGTCACTGGGTTCGGATTACTTCAGTGCTACGTTTTATCAAACATATTTTTATTACAAATCTTCAAAGTATTTCCCCTTTACTGAAACATTTTTTTGTAACCTTTTTACCCAGTCGCAAAAAGCAGATAAATAGTCTTCTTTTGGTATCTGTTGGAGACACTGATAAATGCACTGCCAAGAGAACTTCTAGACATATACTTATTTCAAGAAAGCATTTTCTGCAGCCTTTGAATTAAAAAAGAAGTCACAGGGACTCAGGTCAGGTGAATAAGGTGGATGGTTTAAAACTTTCACCTTTTCAGAAGCCAAAAAAACTTAAAAACCTCACACTTATGAGAGGAGGCATTGTCATATAAAAGGTGGACTCCTGACCATCCTTTGCTTGGTCATTTCTTATTGTAAAACTCTTTCACATTCTTCAGTACAGAATTCTTGTAGAATCGGCCAGTGACTGTATGACCAGATGGACAAGGCACTTGAACGACTGGCCCTCTTGAATTAAAGAAAATTGCGTACAACATCTTTTTCGAACTTATGGTTCTCTTGGCAATACATGGGCATTTTTTATCTTTTTGCTTCCATTGCTTATTATCAGCCCTTCCTTGTGTCTTAAACATGTGCACCCAGGTTTCATCACCTGTTAGCAAGTTAGAAATAACCAGACTATTACAGCCTTTGAATGTTTTCAAAAGTTCCCAGGCATATTTAAGGCGTTGAGTCCTCAGTGAGCAAACCTAGCGCAAACCTTTCTCAGGTCCAAATGCTTTTTCAGAATTGTTTGCACACTGCCTTCTGATATGCCAGTACAACTAGCTATATCTTTGACAGACAATCGTGCATCCTGTTCGACCAATCTTTAAAGCAGCGATGTTAGCTTTTGTAACAGAGGTTTTAGGCCTTCCAGGATGGGTATCATCTTCAACAGAGAATTTCCCAGCTTTAAAAGCTTTAACCCATCTAAAAACTGTGCGCATTGAAATGGTCTGAGGTCCATATATACCACACAATTCATTAAATATCTGCTTTGAATCATATTAAGCCTAATGCGGCATTTAATATAGCTCGAATTTCAGTCTTCTGGTCCATGTTCCAATGTAACAAGTAAATTGGTCAGTGTATATGACTGCATCTGTTTCAATCTGAAATAATTCGGTCAGTTGGAAAGCAATTTGCACTAAATAGACGGGGATCGTTAGCTATTCAACTCTGCATTCAAATGCAGTGAAGCATTTTAAATGGGATAAAACTAAGAAAGCCTATTAGTGACAGAACTTTTTGCACGACCCTTGTAAATTTAAGTAATTTGAAAAGACAGAAATGAATGAATAAATAAAAAAAGACATTATTTTATGATAATTATTAACTGAAGAAAGAAATAAGCATATGTATAATGAATACAGATGAAAGACCTATGTCATCCATTTCTTAGCTGCAAAAGGCATTCTACATACCTCTTTTATTAAGTTAGAAAGATTTTTTAGCATACAACATGCTGAATAAATCTGATAAATTATTAAGAATGTGTATTTAGTGATAAATATGGGATAATTTTCTCCAGAAGTCCATAAAAAGTAGACATTCATTAGAAGCACCTCAGTGAGGCCAGAATATATGTTGTGGATACTCATTAGAAGCACCTCATTGAGGCTCTTCTAATGAGTACACACATCATACATCTTTTATGGAGAAATAATGAGAAACATAAAGAAACATCACCAAATACATGTACTTAAATCCTGAACATATGGGTGGTTGGGTGAAACAAAGGTGTCATGTATCTTACGTCACTGGAGCCTCCAATTGATATTGGCTTACAGCTAGGCAAGGCCTGCTTTCCTTACAGCAGGTAAGGATAGAAGGGGAATGTTTATATTTCTTCTATTCCTTCATTTTCATTCATTATCCTTTCTTCCCTGTCCCTCTCTTTTATCTCCTTTACTATCTCTTCTATCTCTTTTCTCCCTTTCTCTGGGAGACGACACAAAATGACCTACAATTAAGCCTTTGACGTGTCATTAAGCCCCAACTCAATCAATCAATCAATCAAATTGTACTGAACATTTCCTACGTAATTTTTTATGTCTCAAGAAAACAGGATTTGACATTTCATGCAAATGGTCTCCAATGAAGACAATTTGCATGAACTGTCAAATGCTATTTTCTGAATAAAAATAGGACAATCACAAATTTATCAGCTGTGAATTTGCCCAGAAAGTGGGGTATAGGTTAAAGGATCAAATATTCCCCCTCCATACCCACAAAAAGAAAGGGTTTGACATTTCATGCAAAGTGTCTCTGTTGGAAACAATTTGCATGAAATGTCAGTTTCTATTTTCTGGTTAAAATAATACAAATATCATCAATATATCCTCTGCTGAATTAGCCCAGAAAGTGGTAAAGGTTAAGGGTTGAAACATTTGTGTCAGATTATGAAAACAAGAGGACCATGATGGTCCTATATCGCTCACCTGAGCAAACAGATTTGCATACTTACTGTTGAAGATTCAGCCAAGTTCACTGCTCTAAGATTTATGTATAAATTTTATAGCCCTGGGTTTTTATAAAGATATATAGGGAAAATAAGCCCCACCCCCTAGGGGCCATGTTTTTTGGACGAATCACAATTACTTGAACAATCTTGGTACAGGGTCACCATGGAAACATTTTTGCCAAGTTATAATGAAATTGGTCCAGTGGTTTCTGACAAGAAGATTTTTCAAGTTTTCTATAAAGATATACATGTATAGGGAAAATAAGCCCAACCCCCTGGCGGCCATGTTTTTTGACAAATCCAAATGGCTTGAACAATCTTGGTACAGAATCACCAAAAGAATATTTCTGCACAATTATATAGCAATTGGTCCAGTGGTTTTTGACAAGAAGATTTTTTAATTTTTCTATATAGATATATAGGGAAAATGAGCCCCGCCCCCTGGCAGCCATGTTTTTTGACAAATCCAAATGGCTTGAACAATCTTGGTAGAGAGTCACCAAAGGAACATTTCTGCAAAATTATATGGAAATCGGTCCAGTGGTTTCTGACAAGAAGATTTTTTAAGTTTTCTATATAGATATATAGGGAAAATAAGCCCTGCCCCCTGGCGGCCATGTTTTTTGACAAATCCAAATGGCTTGAACAATCTTGGTAGAGGATCACCAAAGGAACATTTCTACAAAATTATATTGAAATCGGTCTGGTGGTTTCTGACAAGAAGATTTTTTTAAGTTTTCTATATAGATATATAGGGAAAATAAGCCCCGCCCCCTGGCGGCCATGTTTTTTAATGAATCCAAATAGCTTGAACAACCTTGGTAGAGGATCACTAAAGGACCATTTCTGCAAAAGTATATGGAAATCGGTCCAGTGGTTTCTGACAAGAAGATTTTTTAAGTTTTCTATATAGATATATAGGGAAAATAAGTCCCGCCCCCTTGTGGCCAAGTTTTTTTGACGAATCCAAATGGCTTGAACAATCTTGGTAGAGAATCACCAAAGGAACATTTCTGCAAAACTATATTGAAATCGGTCCAGTGGTTTCTGACAAGAAGATTTTTAAAGTTTTCTATATAGATATATAGGGAAAATAAGCCCCTCCCCATGGCGGCCATGTTTTTTGAGGAATCCAAATGGCTTGAACAATCTTGGTAGAGGATCACCAAAGGAACATTCCTACAAAATTCTATGGAAATCGGTCCAGTGGTTCCTGACAAGAAGATTTTTAAAGTTTTCTACAAAGATATATAGGGAAAATAAGCCCCGCCCCCTGGCGGCCATGTTTTTTGACAAATCCAAATGGCTTGAACAATCTTGGTAGAGGATCACCAAAAGAACATTTCTGCGAAAGTATATGGAAATCAGTCCAGTGGTTTCTGACAAGAAGATTTTTTAAGTTTTCTATATAGATATATAAGGAAATTAAAGACCCGCCCCCTGGTGGCCATGTTTTTTGAGGAATCCAAATGGCTTGAACAATCTTGGTAGAGGATCACCAAAGGAACATTTCTGCAAAAGTATATGGAAATCGGTCCAGTGGTTTCTGACAAGAAGATTTTTTAAGTTTTCTATATAGATATATAGGGAAAATAAGCCCCGCCCCCTGGTGGCCATGTTTTTTGAGGAATCCAAATGACTTGAACAATCTTGGTAGAGAGTCACCAAAGGAACATTTCTGCAAAATTATATGGAAATCGGTCCAGTGGTTTCTGACAAGAAGATTTTTAAAATTTTCTATATAGATAATATAGGGAAAATAAGCCCCGCCTCCTGGCGGCCATGTTTTTGACAAATCCAAATGGCTTGAATAATCTTGGTAGAGTGTCACCAAAGGAACATTTCTGCAAAATTATATGGAAATCGGTCCAGTGGTTTCTGACAAGAAGATTTTTTAAGTTTTTAGTTAAAAAATCTATTTTTAGCTCCTGTGACCTAGATATGCAATGGACCTGAACCATTTGAACAACTTTGAAAGAGGACCAACCAAGGATCATTCCTGTGAAGTTTGGTCAAATTCCAATCAGTGGTTTAGGAGGAGATGTTGTTTAAAGATTGTGGACGGACGGACGACGACGACGACAACAGACGGTGAATGATCACAATACCTCACCTTGAGCCTTCGGCTCAGGTGAGCTAAAAAGGGAGATTATGTATAATGCAAACACTAAAGACCCATATCAGACTGCACATCTGCACATTCTGATCAGAAGTTCACTATTAATCAATATATTCCACAGTAATCAGTGTTTCTTTATGATGCCAATTTGTCTGCCCGGATTCTTAAATCATTGTCATAATGGTCCTTTTTCAAATGTTGATGTTCATTTGGATGTTTTGACAAGTTAGTTTTTTCTTGCATGAGGAATGTGATGTTATTTTATACTTATAATATAAAAGTAATAATAATAATAAAAATTGAAATAATATTAGTATAAAAAAAAACTTGTTTTAATCTATATTCTTATATTATAACATAAGAATATGAATATGAGTCTCAATTTTTTAAGTTATATGTAGATAGTGTAATGAACTCTCAAAACAAATGTGGCCTTAACACAGCCTTATAAAGGAAATAAAATGAAAAAAAAAAGTCTGCAATTCTGTTATATCTATATGCAGATCAGATGATGTCACAGGTGAGGTAATACATTGCCTATCTCTGTGGCTGTAATAATCATTTCATGCTCAGCTCAAAGGAGCATGAGATGTATACTGCTCATAAATATTGAAGTACAAACATGAAACAGATTTTTGTGTTCAAATTAGTAGTGGATGTGAAATTTCATCTTCATAAAACAATATATTTAGCATCCATTTTATGTAAAGAATGAAAAATCTTACCAATTGAGAGTCTAACTTGGACTCAGTCTCATGACCTCTGGCATTCTGTTGGATTCCTATCAATTTCTAAAGTGACATGGTTCACTGTCCCATTTTCTTAGTACTGAAAGTTTATGTTGGTACATGTATCATGTTTGTCTGTGTTTAATGTGAATATATAGGAATGGCTGGGTGTTGGATGCTTATATAACAGTGAAAGTCAGTCCTTCTTGTACAATGGTTGTACTGACCCTTGTACAATGGTTGTACTGACCATGTATCAGTGGGAAGATGTCAGTTCAAGTTTGACCAAGGACCAAATATCTATACTGTTAATGAAGTACTACAAGCCTCTTAATTCCTCATCCTGCATAACTTGCTATGAAAATGTAACATTTCTGTACCTACATGTAATGAAATGACTTAATCATGTTCTATGATTTGTTTGTACATGTATTGTTGCATTTCAATATTTATGAACAGGGCATATTGTAATGCCTGAAATGAGCATGATAAAAGTTTTACAACTTTTGGCTCATGGCATGGGTATAAATATAGTGCTTAGCAACAATACGTGAACACTTTCGCTTTTAAGGTCAGCGTACTTCTTCTTAGCCACCTCAACAGTTTTTTTTGTGGCACTTATGGAGTTAATATTGAAAAAATAAAAAATAAAAAAAAAATATGTAAAATACTTCAATACACATCTACTGTACTTTCAACATCTATCAAAGTCTTTTTTTGTTTGGCACTTTACACAGAACAAGAGCTCCGCCAAGCGGGGCATTGTACGCCCGTGGCAAGTAATAAGATGCAGCACATTAACTGGCTCCTGTATAATTCAGTGCTCCGGATATAAACTGTAAGTGGAATTACAAAAAAAAAAAATTAAAAAAAATTCATTGGGGCATAATCTCTGCTGATATTTGGTGAACTGTAACCTAAGGGTCCAAGCTGGCCAAGAAATTAAGGGAGAAGTTTGCTGCTTCTAGGGAGAAGTGCTTTCTGACGGAGGACACACCACAGAAGCATGGCTATATTTTAAGCTCATATGAGCCTTTGGCACACTATTACCTCTAAATAATATGCTGTGAAAAGTTTACAAAAACTTTCAAAGGGGCATAAATCTGCAAATATTTGGTGCACTGTAACCTAAAAATAATATGTGCTGCTCCACATCATCATGTAAGTATTTATGAAGTTTCAGCTTGATCGGATGTAAACTGTAGGAGGATTTAGCCGGAAACAAAAAATAGAAATTTTCAAAGGGATTTAACTCTGCTAATATTTGATGGACTGTAACCTTGAAACAATATGCACTGCTCCACATCATGGTCTTACTACAAATCAAGTTTCAGCTTGATCGGATGTAAACTGTAGGAGGATTTAGCCGGCAACAAAAAATTAATAGACATTTTCGAAGGGGTTTAACTCTGCTCGTATTTGGTGGACTGTAACCTCGAAACAATACGCACTGCTCCACATCATGGTCTAACTGTACATGAAGTTTCAGCTTGATTGGATGTAAACTGTAGGAGGATTTAGACATAAACTAAAAAATAATCAAAATTTTCAAAGAAGTATAACTCTGCTAATATTTGGTAACTGTAACCTTGAAATAATATGCACTGCTCCACATCATGGTCTAACTTTACATGAAGTTTCAGCTTGATCGGATGTAAACTGTAGGAGGAGTTAGTTGGAAACGAAAAGTCTACTGAAATTTTCAAAGAGGCATAACTCTGCTAATATTTGGTGGACTGTAACCTCGAAACAATATGCGCTGCTCCACATCATGGTCTAACTATACATGAAGTCTCAGCTTGATCGGATGTAAAATGTAGGAGTTAACAGGAAATGAAAAGTTTACAGAAATTTTCTAAGGGGCATAACTCTGCCAACATTTTGTGGACTGTAACCCCGAAACAATATGCACTGCGCCACATCATGGTCTAACTATATACCAAGTTTCAGCTTGATTGGATGTAAACTGTAGGAGGAGTTAGCCAGAAACGAAAAGTCTATTGAAATTTTCAAAGGGGCATAACTCTGCTAATATTTGGTGGACTGTAACCTCGAAATAATATGCACTGCTCCACATCATGGTCTAACTATATATGAAGTTTCAGCTTGATCGGATGTAAAATGTAGGAGGAATTAACCGGAAATGAAAAGTTTACAGAAATTTTCTAAGGGGCATAACTCTGCAAACATTTGGTGGACTGTAACCCTGAAACAATATGCGCTGCGCCACATCATGATCTAACTATATACCAAGTTTCAGCTTGATCGGATGTAAACTGTAGGAGGAGTTAGCCGGAAACGAAAGTTTACGGACGGACGGACGCCATACCCCGTAACATAATACGTCCCGTTTTTCAAATGGGCGTATAAAAAGCGACTTTGAAAACTTGTCATGCTTTATTGCAAAATCATTAGTCGTAACTTCCCGAGAACAAAAAGTTTTATTCTAGCCATTGGTTATTAAAAACCCAAATATATTCACTTTTTCCCATAGTCAAATGAATGTAAAATTATGCAGAAATCTGTAAAGTAAGAAAATTGGAGGCAGATCTTCAACTGCTTGTTCAAATTTTCTTAAATTTTCACTCTGTTGTTAACATGAAACATCAATAATTCAAATTCAGCAAAGAAAAATATAAAGATAATTTCTTAGATAACAATTCCAAAACAATCACTTTACTATAGAAATTCCATAGGTCAGACCAATTTTTGGCCGTAAAGTTATTTTTAGGGTACATGTTTGAGAACAAAACACAAAAACAGAAAAGAAACATGGTTTCTGATAAGATATGGTATATGAGTGACCTGATTTTTCTTTATTTGTATGCAAAAGGTCCCACTTTTCTGACATCCCGGTAAAAGCATATATTTTTTCGCTCAGAGATTTGTCAAGGCTGCTTGTTCTCTTGGTTTTTAATTAATTGACTGCTGTATTCAACTACCAGCAATAAATGGGTATAAAAAATCAAAGGGCAGTATATGACTAGGACAACATTTCAGATGATCAAGTAATACTATAAGAATGAGTCTGTTTTTTCAAAGGCTAGGTATATGAATGCAGTAGGTTTCGAAATACTGGCTCGCACACCGGTGCCACATTTATCCCCAAGTTGTGGCCCCTCCCCCTGAGACAGTACCCCCACCCCTGAAACAGTAATACTCATTTGTATAGTGCATTTTTTATTTTCATTTATGTATATTGTAATCTATATCATCCATCATCCTTGATGAATGACATCAGTACAGTATTACTTTATTTGCCGAATTCACCACATGTTAATAACAGCTATGAGGCATTCCTAAAGGAAAAACTGCATAAACTGGTGTCCAAAATGATACAGTACAGCTCAGGTGTTTTTTCAAAATCCCCCCCGAACCGGTGCGGTTGACTTTTTAGCCCACCGCGGATCTTTATGATACCCCACTCCAATTCCCACCACGACGGATTTTTCGTCCACCGCGTTTCTGCCGAGTTCCCTCCGCAAAACCATCCACTTACCTGTAGTACTCCGCGGTGGGCAAAAGTTTATCCTGGCGAGCTCCCACTGAAAGATTAGTGACGTCAGAATGATTGACAGCTCCGAATTTTTCCGAGTTTGCATGGGGGAGGAAATCGGAACCTTTATTTTGCTTACGCCTCATTCGGCTGATTTGCCGCTGAATAAATACAGAACTATTTCTACCTAGAGATTAAAAAAAAACAAAAAAAAAAACAAGAAATAAAAAATAACGTATTTCTGTTTGTTTATTTCTTACCTTGTACCCGGGTACTTAAAGGGGCGCTTCTGCTATCAGAGGCTTTTATTTGGAGACCAACGAGCATCGTTCCGGAAAAAAAAAATACAAGTAATGCCACGTAGGCGGACGCATTAATCTCCGATGGTCAGGATCATGCATTCGATCCTCACAGATTGAGCGATTTATCATGAAACACATGTATTTGCTACGGTCATTCGCTCCTTCCACTGCTTCAAGATTGGCAGTTACAAGTTTCTGGCGGAAGGGAGTTGTGTACTAGTTCACCACTTATTGTATAAGCATGCCCCCCTCTGTATTGGCGCGATTCATAAAAAATGCTCTTCCCCATTCCATTTCGCAGTAAGATGCGCCGTCCGACTGGAGACCAGGAGGTCGCGGGTTCAACCCCCGCCGAGGTCGGCAACATTCTTTCGTGGAGATCTATTGATCATGAAATATTGTCTACGGTCATTCTCTCCCTTCCGCTGATTCAAGAAAGGCAATTGTCAGTTTCTTGCGAAAGAATGTGCGCAATACTGGTTAACCGCTTAGAGGACTAAGCTTGCCCAGTAAACGTGTGGTTAGGTAAACTGACCGCACTCGACATGACCCCATTGGGTAGACTGGGCCGTAAAACCTCAACAAAAACAAATAAAAATTCCATTTTGCACAGATCAGACGCGTAAAGCAATTGCAGTTAACTCCCTTGTAAGTCAGTTACAGTTAGCTCCCTTAAAACAGTAAAACCTGCAGTGTGAGTACCTTACCCCGCATTTATCAGGGTACAAATGACTACTATGTTACGTTATTCTCTTACAGTATAATACATTAATAACATTATATTTATTGGCTTATACAGCAATCTTCAGAACTTTCGTTTCTATGTAAAGTGTTCTGTTTTTGTGGCTTCAATATATGCGATATGCAAAACCAAGACCGTAATTTATTTAACAAGTAAAAGAGACGCATTGTATAAACCCAGCGCATCGGCGGGAAAGCTTCAGCAGACGACAGAATGAATTCGTTTTCTTTTTTTTTTCTTTTCATTACCAAGAAAACAGGATTTGACGTTTCATGCAGTGGAGACAATTTGCATGAAGTGCAAATAATGTTCTCTTGGAAGAATGAGAAAAGTATTTCAAAATGTCGTCTGCTGAAAATTGTACCCAGGGTGCTTAGCGTTAAGGTTTGCACAAACAACTCGCGCATGAGTCTGTGCATGGCAAAACCTACAATAAAACTTGTAGGAAGAGACGGATCAGCCTGCACACTCTGAGACTGCACATCAGCAGATCTCAGTAGTCTGATCAGAGCCTTCGCTAATCGTAAGTACCCCCTATGATTACTGGGTGTAACAAAACGTCTTGTGCGACGAGCGAAGACTGGTCAGTACGCGCCTGCACATTCTGATAAGAGCATTCGCTGATCATATTTACCATCGATAGCCGGGCTGCCCAAAGCGGAATAAACAGTGCGACTGCAACAGCACATTCTGTTCAGAACCTTCACTGATCGTACAGTAAGCAAGAAGCTTGCTTTATCTAGTGGGTCGATGCACAGACTAACCGGAGTCTTTGCTGGTCGCACGTACATTGTAGTATTGTAGGTTTTATACGGTTCAAAGTTCGTACATTGTAAATCATACTTCAGACATGAGAACTTTGTACCGATGTAATTTTTGTTTGAACTGGAGTTAAACTGCCCAGTTAATACTATTCATCGGGCCCGCACACTTTTCCGGGCGGGCTTATTCATAAGCTATTACAGCAGAAACTGACAACTGCCCTTCTTTTCTTTCATATACTTTGACGATAGAGCCTACTTTTGGAGTTATGGTCCTTTGAACACCGAAACTATTTTAGTGATTTCTGTAATATATTTGTGTCCGCTCTGTAACTTGAAAACTGTTTGCGATATTTTCTTGAAACTTAATTAATTTATTAACAAAGTTATGGTACTTGTTTGATGTAAGTGCAGTGGTGGGGCATGGTGAAATGTCTGCAGCCCTTTTATTAGATATTTAACGGGTTGAAATATTGGCAAAGGGTGCCTCAGTGGTGTAGTGGTAAAGCTGCGCGCCTTGTCACTCAGGGGTCATGAGTTCGATCCCAGGCTTCTTTCATATGGGACTTTAAACCAAGGTCCACACCTCCGTATGAACTAGCTATTAGTGGGACGTTAAAAAACTCACTCACTCATTTGAATTGTCATTAACTTCTGTGGCCCCTTGTTCACTACGTGTGTTTTTTTGTATGACAGACACCATTTTTGCTTGGGCTGTCGCATTGATTCAATGTCTCTTTGACAGAAGAAGCGCCCCTTTAAGTAAATTTATATTGACACGTGCGGTTGCTGCACGCGAGTGAGAATTTCCCAGTCTTTTACCACATTACGTCATTTATATTGAGCGCGTGCGGTTGTTGCGTGGGAAAAGGCAGTTACAGGAATACCAAACATAAATACGTAATTCGTGGATTCGAGGCAGATGTTTGATTCTCTTTGAGATTTTTGAGTGTTTGTTTTGTTTTTTTACGGCACATTAAGTAAAAATGACCATGCCGTGCCCACTTGTTGGCCGGACCAAACTAAGCCACAGAATCTGGTACTTTTTCATATGGAGCTTTGTTGCGGCCCATGTTACCTGCTCGAAGAATGGGGCTACCGGGGTTTTCTATGGACCAAGGGAACACCCAAATATATTTCAAGGAACAGGGCAGCATTGGTTAATATTTCAAGAGAACAAGGGAATAAACCTAATTTTGGGGGATCAGAAAGTGGCAATTTGGAAAACTCATCTATGCATTGGCCATACGCATTCGTTATTGTCCGTCGGCAATCGCACTGTTTCCATGCTTTATTAATAATCAAAAGGATGCTGATGAGCGAAAGACGTACGAATATTGCAATTTATGCACCGAATTTGCGGTACATTTTGTGTACGCAAATACCAACAATTCTGTACGCTCATGGTGAATGGGAATGCTTACAATCAAAATTCGTTAATTGCTGTCACACAATGAGTTGAAAAGGCTGATTTGATCAGGTCGGCAGTTTGGTCCTATTCAACCGTGCATGCCGAAAAAGTACGACTGGCTTTAGCCACACCCCTTTGGAAACAGCTTTCTCACTTCATCGCGGAAACACCGTGTGGCCCCCGCGGCTGTTTCAATTGCCTGTCATAATCGCATCAAATTTTACCTGTTCGAAAGTAATTTTATCAGGTGATTTTTACCACGGGAACGCAGCGGATCCACCGGCCCGGGTGAAACCACCGTGGGATACTAAAATTTAATCCTTTCCACCCGAATCCACTCCCCACCTGCTCAGGGGGGATTTTGAAAAACCACCTGAGCTGTACTGTACATGTTCCACAAGTTTTATCATGCGTATTAAGGTTTAACAGTTCATAATAAAAATGTTTATATTTATACATTCAATGAGAGTCATTCAACAGAAAACAATACAATTTAATGATTTCCATTGCTTACCTTCTGGATCTGGAAATTTCTTGATTATCACTTTAATTAATTAATGATGTATTTATTTTCATCTCATCATAGCATTCTGGGTCATAGCAAAATTACCGATATAAACTAAAGAGACAGATCACGCGGCGCACTGGACGAATGACAGTACAGGACTCATGACTGAAATGTATCTTTTGATATAGAATTGATTATTGTGTTGAGGTTTTATGGCCCAGCCAACCCAGTGGGGTCATGTCAAGCGTGGTCAGTTTACCTAACCACATGTTTACTGGGCAGGCTTAGTCCTCTAAGCGGTTAATCAGTATTGTGCACATTCTTTCAACAGAAACTGACAACTGCCCTTCTTGAATCAGCGGAAGGGAGAGAATGACTGTAGAAAATATTTCATGATCAATCTCCATGAAAGAATATTGCCGACCTTGGCGGGGGTTGAACCTGTGACCTCCTGGTCTCCAGTCGGACGGTGCAGCCAACTGAGCCACCAAGGCCGGCATGGAATTGATTAATTCACATCTGTTGTACTTTTATAATATGATTATGCCTTTCAGGATGATACATAATTCATCTACAATCCAGTTGCGAGTATTGAAGCCTTGCAGCAACGTTTGTCTCTTCTGATCTTTGGACATCTATTCTGTGCTGTAACAGTTGATTTTTGCTCTAAAATGTCTTGACGGGGATGTACAACCTTATCAAAACATGCACAGACACTGATTATAGCCTCTGGTAGTGGATTTATGTAGACTTTTCTGTTTCAAGATATGCGATGAAATCGATCACATCACAGGTGCAATTTTTGTGATCTTGTTTTAGCTCACCTGTGCAAAACATAAATCTTGATTTCAAACCACAATCAAGGGTGACCAGATAAAATAACAGCAATGTTAAAAAAGCATTAGAAAGAAATAGAACTTTATATTTAATTTGTTGATACATAAATGATCATAAATGTAGCAAATCGTGACCACGAGACATTTACTACAGTTGTTTTGTAGCTAGGCAACAGGAGGTGTTTGGCCGTCTGTGCTTTGACAATTACTCATTCATGCATTTAGGATCTAACTTTTAGAAAGTCAAAGTTTTAACCTTAGACGTTGCATATACAGAGGATTACACCATAGGTTGCATTACGTTTTGGATGACCCTCAGTATTTGATCAGCAAAGGCTCAGGCGGGATTGCTTGCGCTGTTTGCACACAGTTAGACCAAGAATCAGCCAACTAGACCTACTAAATGGTGGTACAGGGGATTTGATGGCTGTGCAGGCACATTTGAAAAAGATTTAAACCAAGGACAGAATGTACAATTGGAAGTTTGAAAATGGTAGGTTTAATCACTGTTAACCATTCCAACTGAATCTTTGAAACACATTTTTAAATCAAAAAAGGAAAAAAAAAAAAAAAAAAAAAAAAAAAAAACAGAAAGTCCAACCTCTAAAAAGCAATTTTTGGTGACATAAAATGGCTGAGGTGGTTTACTTTTGGTAGGATTTTCGTGCTGAAGTTGAGATTTATGTTTTGCACAGGTGAGCTAAAACAAGACCATAAAAATTGCAACTGTGATGTGATCGATTTCATCGCATATCTTGAAACAGAAAAATCCACGTAAATCCACTACCAGAGGCCATAATCAGTTTTTGTGCTTGTTTTGATAAGGTTGTATGTCCCCATCAAACCCAGAGCTTATTTGGTTCTGGAGAAGATTTTAAAAGTTTTTAACCATATCTGGACATGGCAGCCACCTTGGTCAATGGACCATGACCATTTTAGTAATCTTTTGTTCCCTTGCCCCAAGGAGCCTCAACATGAAATTTTAGAGCAAAAATCAACTGTTACAGCACAGAATAGATGTCCAAAGATCAGGAGAGACAAATGTTGCCGCAAGGCTTCAAAACTCTCAACTGGACAGAGGCTGTCTTTTATAATAATAGTTCTGCAAACATTAGCCCTCAGCTATCAGAGCCAACCAATATATTCAGAGTCGCCCTACACCATCAGAGCCATTGTTTATTTGCCCTCCATTTCCATTAGTTTGTTGTCAATTTTTATTTTTTGGTAAGTGAGACAGGTCAAACAATCATTTCAAGCATAAAAAATGCCAATCAGTCCAGGCGCATATGCATTTTATGAAAAAATAACCGGGAATAGTGTCGCGGAACCGTCAGTTTATTCAGCATCGATCAGCCCATGCCACAAGTAATTCAGACAAGATCATACACATTTACAAACTATCTGTTAGGTGAGAAAACTGTTAAAAGACTTGAGAGCAGCATGTAATTCTCCTTTTTGAGAAAAACTACCCCACAAAAACAGATTCTTTCGATGAGTGACTGACATACCTTTTTTGTTTACTTTTTTTTCAGCCCCTATATTCATAGCCGCAGGTGCTCTGGAAGATGCACACAACATTTGCTTATTGGAGCTGGCTCGGATTATGAAGTTTTCTGACCGTGATATGCCCTGTACAAAATGAAGCAGCAAAACAGTAAACCTACCTGTCTACCAGATACCGTGGTGGCATCTGCCGCACAATCAAGGGCAAGGACACCAGGTACAAGCTCTACTGGTCAGGAAACGACAAAGGCACTGCTGGTGTAGGACTGTTTGTGGCAGAAGAGTGGACAGAGAAAGTTTTTGAGGTTCAGAGAGTCTCTGACAGAATTATTTTAGTGAAACTCATAGTCGGCCTGCGTCTGGTTACCTTTCTGTCTGTGTATGCCCCACAGAGTGGTCTAAGTGATGAGGTTAAGAACCTGTTCTTTGATCAGCTGCGTGCTGTGATCCCAGCATCAGAATTTCTGATCCCATGTGGAGATTGGAACGGCCATGTTGGCCGTGCAGGCACTTAATACAGGGAAGTGCATGGTGGGATAAGGTATGGCAGGCCGAAACCAGATGTTGAGGGTGAGAGAATCCTAGAATACGCCCTAGCATTTGACCTGCTTCTTGGGAACACATGTTTCAAGAAACGTGACAGCCATCTCATTACATACAAGTCTGGAAACATAGCCACGCAGATAGACTTCATCCTTTTCTGTAGGACCATGCGCAAACTTGTCACAGATGTAAAAGTGATCCCTGGTGAGGAAGTAGCTCTGCAACATCAGCTTCTTGTATGTGACATGAGGACTGATGTGCCTCCAAAATTTAAGCACAAGTTCACCCCTCGCCTCAAAGTTTTGAATCTTAAAGACCCTCAGACAAGCAATCATTTCCAGAAGGTCTTCTACTTGCATGTGAGCACATCTGCAGGTGTAGCTGATTTGGCCACTGAGGATATCCGGAACAACATTAAGACTGGACTGCTCAAGACAACTGAGGAGGTATGTGGCACAACTCGGCCACACCGTTGGCGTCGTGAAACCAGGTGGTGGAATGAACACGTGGAAAAGGCCATTGCTGCCAAGTGGACAGCTTTCAAGGCCTGGAAGGCTGTAAAGGCACTAGGGCATCATACAATGCAGCCAAACGAAATGCCAGACATACAGTGCACCATGCTCGTCAAGAAGCCGACAAGGTCTACAAGAATATTGACCCCAAGTCTTCAGAAGTCTACCACCTTGCTAACCAGTTTAGAAGCGAGAACACAGATGTTATTGGTGACAAACCTGTGAAGAATAATGCAGGAGAGATGTCAATGAGCAAAGACTCAAAGCAGAAGGCCTGGCTAGAGCACTACCAAAGGCTTCTCAATGTTGAGTTTGACTGGGACCCAGACCACCTGTCATATCAGCCACCAGTGGAAGGCCCGCCCATCCCAATCAACATTGATATGGTTAAGAAGGCTATCTCATAGATGAAGGCTGGCAAAGCACCGGGCCCATCAGGCATAGTGGTGGAGATGATACGAGCCGCCAGTGACATGGGCGCCTCCATGATCCGTGACCTCAGTTGCAATCATTCGTGATGGCAAGGTACCCTCTGACTGGGAGCAGAGTTTCATTGTCTGCCTCTACAAGGGAAAAGGGGACGCATTGGAAAGGGGCAACTACCGCGGTCTCAAGCTGGCAGAGCAGGTTATGAAAATCCTGGAGAGGATTGTGGACGGCCTCATCAGACAGTTGGTGTCAATTGACTATTCCCAGTTTGGCTTCGTTCCAGGCAGAGGCACTACAGACACAATCTTTGTTGTCAGGCAGCTGCAAGAGAAGTATCTAGCTGCCAATAAGAGACTCTACATGGCTTTCAAGACCTGGTGAAGGCGTTTGATCGAGTACCTCAGAAGGTCATCTAGTGGACACTGAGAAAACTTGGTGTGGAGGAGTGGATTGTGCGACTGGTGCAGCGGATGTATGCAAATGCACAGAGCCATGTCCGTGTTGGTGATGGGTACAGTGAATAGTTTGAAGTGAAGGTTGGTGTTCACCAAGGATCAGTACTCAGCCCGCTGCTCTTCATCATTGTGCTTGAAGCCTTATCATGAGAGTTCCGCTCTGGGGTCCTCTGGGAGGATCTCTATGCCGATGACCTTGTTATCATCGCTGAATCGCTTGAGGAATGTGTCAGGAGGCTCTTGACTTGGAAAGAAGCAATTAAGAAGAAAGGACTGAAAGTCAATGCAGGAAAGACAAAGATCATGATCTGCGGTACGGGACTGGGCCTCCTGCAGAGTTCAGGCGAGTTTCCATGTGCTGTCTGTCGCACTGGAGTGGGCAGCAACAGCATCTTCTGCAATGGCTGCAAGCACTGGGTGCACAAGAAATGCAGTGGGCTCAAGCGCTTGAAAAAGGACCCTGACTATAGATGTACACGGTGCCAGGGAACTGCACGCCCCTTGAATGGCAGACCACAGAAGAAAGTCCAGGTCAGACCTGACAAGCTTGAGGTGGTAGCTTCCTTTTGCTACCTAGGAGACATGCTCTCAGCAGCAGGTGGCTGTGAACTTTCAACCACAACATGTGTGAAAACCGCTTGGAAGAAGTTCAAGGATCTGCTACCAGTCCTCTCTTCACGCCACCTCTCTTTCAAAACACGTGGCCATGTGTACAACTCTTGTGTGCGGAGCGCAATGCTCCATGCCAGCGAGACTTGGCTATTGACAAAGCCGAACCTCCAGCATCTGCAGTGAAATGACAGGGCAATAATCAGACAGATTTGCAATGTCAGCCTGCAAGATATTGTCACCATCAGGTCCAATGAGCTACTTGTGCGGCTTGGCATTGAGGATCTCGACCTCATTCTGAAGGAGAGAAGACTCTGATGGTATGGACATGTGGAACGCTCCAATGGTGCAGTCAAGACAGCCTTTGACATACAGGCTGATGGAAAGGGTGGGCCTGGGAGGCCCAAAATGACATGGAAGCAGCTGACAGAGAGGGATTGCAGAGAGTGGAAGCTCTCGGCTGTCAACCCTCATGATAGACGTACCTGGAGATCTGATGTGAGATCTGCCATGTATGCAGCAAGCCAGCTACCTGGAAGGGGGCCCACTGATGTGGATGTTGCCCCTGTACCTGCATGTTAATCAAAAATCCGATTATGATGATGATATGTCTACCACATGATTCCAAGCATCAGCCTTCACTGACGCACTCACTGAATTGGAAAATTTGGCGATGAAGAGTAGCTAAGAATTCTTAGCTACGATATTCTTAACTATTGTTCTTACGAAAGCTTTAGTGAAATGCACATAAGTTTTTAGTAAGAAAGTTCTAAGTCCAAATCTTAAACTTACGAAAATCTTAGATTTAAGAAATTTAGTGAAACGGGGCCCTGGATTATAGACGAGATGTCCAAAATATGAATTCTCAACATTTTTCCCATATAAATGTATAGGGCCCATACAAAGGCATGGGGAAGCAAATTTGACCTTGCTGTAAAAATGTCAAATTCAATGTAGGACCCTTATTTTAGCAATTTTGGTAGCTCTCCTGTCCCCCAGGATCTGTGCAAAGATAAAGCCCCAGGGCTTATTTGGTTCTGGAGAAGATTTTAAAAGTTTTTAACCATATATGGACATGGCAGCCACCTTGGTCAATGGACCATGACCATTTTAGCAATCTTTTGTTCCCTTGCCCTAAGGAGCCTCAACATGAAATTTGAGCAACATTGGCCCAGTGGCTTCAGAGGAGATGATCATTTGACTCTATAAACATTTTTTCCATACAAATGTATGGGGCCCATACAAATGCATTTGGAAGCAAACTTGACCTCGCCGTAAAAAAAGGTAAAACATCAATGTACGATCATTATTTTAGCACATTTGGTAGACCACCCATCCCCAATGATTTATGCAAAGATTCAGCCCCTGTTCTGGAGAAGAAGGTTTTTAGACGTTTCTACAATATATGGGCATGGCGGCCATCTTGGTCAACCGACCATGACCATTTTAGAAAACTTTTGTTCTCCCAACCTGAAATTTGAGCAACATTTGCCCAGCAAATATATAGTGCCCATACAAATGTATAGGGAAGCAAACTTGACCTCGCCATACAGAGGTCAAACGTCAATGTACAACCATTATTTTAGCAATTTTGGTAGACTTCCCGTTCCCAATGATTAGTGCAAAGATTCAGACCCAAGACATCCTCAGTTCTAGAGAAGAAGATTTGTAAAGGTTTTTACCATATACAGGCATGGCAGCCGCCTTGGTCAACAAACCACTACCATTTTGGGAAAATAAGCCCCGCCCCCTAGTGGCCATGTTTTTTGACAAATCATGACAGCTTGAACCACCTTGGTAGATAGTCACCAAGGAAACATTTCTGCCAAGTTATATTGAAATCGGTCCAGTGGTTTCTGACGAGAAGATTTTTAAAGTTTTCTATATAGATATATATCTGAAAATAAGCCCCATACCCCTGGCAGCCATGTGACTTGAATGACGAGCGGTTTACAGAAAAATACGGCAACGCTATGAAATCGACTATAAGCAAACAATTTAAAACCCTTTAAATGTTTGTTGTTTTATTTCACTTCAGAAAAATAACTCATTCCAGTATTGAGTTTTTGTACCTATCCCGATGCAAAGTTGCATCATGACTTATAACAAAAAATCAATTTAGCATCAATCAGAACACATGTTGCTTATTATTGGCAAACAATAAATTATAATCACCGTAATAGTTTATTTCATAGCGTTTCTGTATTTTTTCCATGAACCGCTCGTCATTCAAGTCACATCGCGCTATGTCACATGACTCAGTCAACCAACAGATTTCTGGCATAAAAATGGCGACCGCTTCAGTCAGCAGCCGGCTGTCAAACAACTTTTGCAGATCATTTAGAGTTGAAGGAATCATATTCCAAAGCTCATTGGCCCACAATCATGAAGAAGTTCAACATAACAATTCTAACCTATTTTGTCCAAACCAAAGCGGATTGCAAAGCCATCCATGAAGAAAGTTTCGAACTGTTTAAAGCGGAACACGTTCATATAAATAAAAACCGGTGTTACAGTAAACATATCACTGCTGATTTTTTTTCCATTAAAAAATGTTTTTTGTTGAAAAGACAGGCATTTCAGCCAAGGAAACAGAAAAAAATATGTCACAATACACAATCCTTGCATATTTTGCTTCAAAATTAACTATCAAATAAGCTTGAATTTCCTTCTCTAAGCCCTTTTTATGACCCCCATCATTTTGTTTACCGCCAGCATTTGATTAGTTAATATTTTTATAACACAATTAGCTTCAGAATCTGGTCGTCCATTTCCATAGCGACTCGGAAATTTTTCGTAGTAAAATTGACAATTATCATAATCCATGTCAATGCTCAGTCAATGATGCCCACAAACTAACTTTGCTCAACCGGTGAAAAAAGTCCTTTTCATGACAAACAAATATTTACAAAACAGCTGTAGCCTTATGATGTATCTGTCCCACACACCCAGTTCTTAGTTCTCCTATTTTACACTTTAATAACAAAATTCTTAAAGCACTAACCATTTGATATGAAAAAAGTAAAAAAAACATTGTATTTGTCTAGATTAGCACTCCTATCCGCAAAGGCAACCCGTCACTACTTTGTCTGAATTTTAGTTAATCAAATAAATAAAGGGCTATAATTTGCCCAAAATATTTTGGATGATTACCAAAATTAAGCTTGACGTCTATGTTATAATGATATACCATTCTGCAAAATTCAAATGAAATCATTGCATCCCTTCAAAAGTTATTGAGGGGAAACAACATCTTTACCTTGTATTTTACCCCAACAACAAAATCTAAGTCAAAAAAGGGCCATAACTTGGCCAAAATTTTGCAGATGATTACTAATACTGAACTTGACTTGTACTTTACAAGTATATATGGGCCTTTATCAGGTAAATGGAAAAAATAACCTCCGTCACTTTTTTTTTCCCAAAAGTACAAATCTGACAGAAAATAACGGAAATTTAATGCATATTGATTAAGTTCCTATGATAGACAGATATCAAAAAAAATATCAAATTAAAATTGTTTGTCAGTATTACAAGATTTTATTTTTGATCAACAAAGTCATTATTTTTCCGCACCCTAATAACGATGCCTTGAGTACTACATGTCAAAACAAACAAAATTGGCATCCTCTTGAACTTCTACATAACGTTTTTATAATATTTTAATACCAAAATGATTTTTCTGGATTGCTTTGTGTTTATTTGACGTTTTTACGCAATTTATCAAATAAAAAATCCGTTACACAAAGACCCGTTTTGCCGGTTATGCTGTCGGTCAAAATAACGAATTTTTTATTTGATCAGAGACAGGGAACTCGTCTCAAAACTGGACAGATTCATTATATCCATTTCAAGAGCAGTTGTTATACTGTTAGTTTATAATTTTTACTTGATGAAAGATCATTCGTTCTTGAAAAAAAGACCGAATTTTTACAACAACGGTATCTGTCGGTCAACTTCATAACATCCGATCATATCGTCATACCGCGTAATGTGGAAGAATGCTCGGGTGATTTTCACGCTGGACTAAGTTGTATTAACACCGTCTAGTGATCTACGTCATCAATTTTTGTGAGACCGCTTCAATATGAACGATAGCAAGAAAAATAATTTGTCGGTCAAATATTTTTTACGTTGTAACGTCCGTCACATAACAACCAGTGGATGAAATATTAAGTTCTGGTTGTTACTTGATGTTCAATGGTTTCTAGTGTGTATTTTTTTAATAATATTACTCAACAAAGGCTGAAATTTTGTTTAGAGATGGCAAACTTTCGACGAGCACAAACGGCTGTTACATTTGACAGAATCTGTCTGATGCAGCATTTTGTTTGACACGATTGTATTACCCCGGAATGTCAGAGGTAACTGCCGAACAGATAGCAGTTGGTTCTAGCAATAAAATATCAATACAGTTTATGATAATTATCCCAGTTTGTGATTTTTAAAGTTAGTTGTTTGGTTTAAATCAAATTAATTGGTATCTCTCTGAATCATTCTCTACTTATAAAATTTTCGCATGCCCGTAACATTTTGACAGCTTTTTCAGTGACTGGAAGTAACAATTGACATGAAAAAGTTGTCCATAGTAATGTCCGATCAAAGTTTGTTTTCATCAACAGCACAAGTTCTCATGAGCTAATATCCATCATAATTGAAAAATTATCAGGATTTTGTTTTTTTGTTTTTGAAGTTTTTTCTTTGGAGCAAAATCAAGTTCAACTGTGCAATGTAAGAGTATTCCGTTACATTTTGACATAACTATTTTTTTTTTTTTTATGTTAAATTTGACAAACATTCTCAAAACACCTGGGTCAATAGTAACTGCTGATTAGGTTTTCCTTTGGCTGGTAAGCACGCGGCTCTGCGATTGTTCAGGGCCTACTTCAGTGCTAGGATGTGATCAACCTTCAGGCTAAACCTGAGCCCCTTGGCTTGGTCCTGTCGCTTATAGGCCACCAGCTTCCTCTGGATGACTTTGCGGAGCTGCTGCTCGGTGAGTGTGCGTGCACCCTCAGAGAGGGGGGTGGGGGGGGATACTACCCGCTCGAGCTGGCTGAGATACTCCACCCATGAGACTGCATGAGACCCTGACTCGAGTGAACGGTGAGGGCATAGCCAAGAGCCCAGTCCTGGTCCCACTTGCCGTCGAGGACCTCGCGGGCATATTTCAAGGGCACATCGAGCTCTTGCTGGTCTCGCCTGCCATCCAGCAAGGGCCCAGCGATGGTGACCATGATGTTTTGCCATCGAGTATCCTTGGGACGATATAACAGAGGCACGGAGGTGTCCGGGAAATACTCCTCATGGCGCTCGAACAGCAGCCTCTGGGCCCTGTCGCGAACCTTCTGCCTTGAGGTCTGAGATCACATGGCTTCCAGGCCTCCAAGAAGAGTTCCCAACCGAGGCAACCAGGAAGCGCCTTTTGCACCTCTCGGCACTGGACCCTGTCGAGCTGAAGCGGATTCGCTTCTTGAGGGCTTTTGGCTCTGTGGTCTACCTCGACCCCTTCTTAATAGGCGGCATGCCTGCGGAGCCAGTCGTGTGGCATTTCTCCGGTGATTTGGGGCAGCTGCCCTGATTGCCACAGCAGATGTCCTGGACGCCCCGTCCCTCGAGCCAGTCGAGGAAGGTTTACAGAGTGGGGCAGGGCACTGTGCAGACCTCGTCCCAGATGATCACATGGGGAACGAATTTCTGTCCCATCCTTTCAGGCGTCCAGTCCGTTTGGCCGCTCCATCGGAAGAAGCTGTGATAGGTCTGGGCCTGGATGCCCCCTGGCCCGCATTTCTTTTTGGCTCTGTGGTCTACCTCGACCTCTTCATAATAGTCAGCATGCCTGCAGAGCCAGTCGTGTGGCATTTCTCCGGCGATGAGGGGCGGCTGCCCCTGATTGCCACAGCAGATGCCCTGGACTCCCCGTCCCTCGAGCCAGTCGAGGAAGGTTTACAGAGTGGGGCAGGGCACTGTGCAGACCTCGTCTCAGATGATCACACGGGGAACAAATTTCTGTCCCATCTTTTCAGGCGTCCAGTCCGTTTGGCCGCTCCAGCGGAAGAAGCTGTGATAGGTCTGGGCCTGGACGCCCCTGGCCCGCATTTCTTTGGCCAGGCGATGGGTCGGGGTGAAGACGAGGGGGGCTTCTGGTATGGAAGAGCTCGATCGCTCGCATGGTTTTGCCGCTGCCCCCTCGACGCTGGATCCCTGATAGGGTAGAGGCCGTAGAAAACTGCGGTGAATGGGTAGGCGTTCTGATAGAACACACTGTCGATTCCAATCAATACCCCAGGGCTTGTGTTCCAAGCGACCTCGACGCCCCCCTCCCCCGCACCCCCCCGGCCCTTCTTTCGCTCAGCCCGGACTGGATCAAACTTGTCTTTAAGGACCCAATCATCTTCAGCTTTCTCCTGGAGAAACTTGATTCACAGGAGAAACTCCGTGCCCCCCTGGGAGAGCCGCCAGAAGTTGTGTAACCCTAACGTCGGGCATCCAGTGCCAGCCTGTCGACTCTGGCATGCATGCCGTCGCGATCTCGACATCACCAATGTCCAGAGGGTCTTCTCATTCAACCCTCCATGTAGAGAAGACAGGGGCGGCCCATCGATCTAGAATTTGTCTTTGACGTCGTTAAGTATCTCGACCCAAGGCTCGTAAGCCGGGAGTCTTACTGGGTTGGGGACACGAACAGGTCGGTAAATGGCCACTGTGGTCTGGAATGGGCACATCGAGGATGGGCCTTTGCGAGTATTTCTGCGATCAGGTCATCAATTGTAGCCATGGCGCCAGATGGGTATATACCTTGTATCACCTTCCTCTAAATGGAAATCTTGATGGCGGCCAGACGCGCAAATTCCTTTCGCATCGCTCTTGTTGCACAACGCCACTCACTCCTATACCCGCACTGACAACAGAGCTGTTGCTTGTTAGTATCCCCTACCCCACAACCCCTGCAGGGCTGAGTGCGTGAGCCTTTACAAAGTCTCACCAGATGAACTTTACAAAAGTCCGTAAGACAGCTTTTACCACAGAGCTCCGTTGAGCTTACGGTCAGCCATTTGCATGTGTTGTGTCCCTTGGGCATGTCACTTGTAGTGGTATATCAGCAGTCATCCACTTCTTTAATAGATGAGCCCAAAGGCCGGCGAGGGTAGGGGCCGTCCCCAGGGGCTCTCACTATGCTCACTTGGGGGCCACGGGGGGCACGGGCCTCAGGAAGAGCCGATGCGCGGCCGCACGCCCGAGGAGGTCGTCTTGACGTACATACAGAATTGTTTGTCTACGTGGGAGCATCTCGACGTTGATACAAATTGTTGTCTACGCGGGAGCCCCTTTGGGCCCCCAAAAAATAAAGTCCATTCCCCCCCTGCTGCTTTAATTCTATACATTTCCACTTTATCTTTTCAGCTGATGCAAACTTTTAAAAGAAGTGGACACCAAAGTTCCGGAAGTCTGATTTTTTGTTTTGTTCTGTGAAGTGGCGGGAAAGAAATAAATACATTTATTAAATGTTTCATCTTGCCTTCTTTATTACTGAAAAGCAAGTCATACCAGACAACTCTGATAGTCTGTTCTTAAAATCATAAAGCCTATAATACTTTTAAAACTTACTTTGAATTCTTACTTAATGTTTTCAATTAGAACTATACAGTTGTTCTGGTATGATTTGGCCCAGTATCACAGTATGTTTTGCCCCAGTATCAGAGTTTGTTAATTTATCATCTTCTGGCTTTACTTGATGTGATAAGTATGCCAATAACATTATTGATTTGAACAGTAGAAATTTGCTGCAATGATTAAGTTTCTAGCGTCTAAAGTTTACATTATGTCCAACATTTCACTTGTTCCAGCTTTTTTTTTTTTTTTTTTTTCAGCTTTTTAACTTTGACTGGAGTGTAAGAGTGGTATTAGTACTTAATAGTTTGCATCTCAGATCAGATGCGGAGTCCATCAGTCTCTCAAAATTTGATGAAAGACAAGATAAGTAGATATAAATGGAATATCAAGTCATGTTTAACATCCGTCACTTTTCTTTATTAGTCAATCGGTCAAGTGTAACGTCCAAACACATTTACATCAATAATAGTATAAATTGCATAATGTATTACAATTATTACACACTATCAGGCAGTCAAGCTCGAATAGTATAAACCAGACTTTTACCAGTGATAACTAATGCCCTTTCCACAAAGCTGACTTGACGCAAATGTAAAATGCATTGGAAAAAGAAGTAACGTCCGTCACTTTAAAACAACTCACAAAAAGGAGAAACAGAAATCCCTCTTTTCCCAAATATTTGTTTAAAAGATATACTACACTTTTAACTCTTTAATGAAAAATTTATTTATATAAATAACAAAACATACTATGTCATATATTCACATATACATTGACCAGGTAACATCCATCACATTTACTAGGTCATAAATTATTGTTCATATTTTTTTAAAGAAAATCATAAACTATCTTTTTTCTGCCAATTTTTGAAACTTTAATTATCATTTTATCAGTATAATACAAAAAAATGGCTCAAATTAGATTTTTAATGATTCAGTGTGATGGAGGTTATTTTTTCCATTTACCTGAAATAGACCCATATCCTTCTGCAAACTTCAATAAAATCAATGCATCTCTGCAAAAGTTATTGATTAGAAACAAAAATTATGTCCAAAAAAGGTCAACTCAGCCAAAATTTGGTGGATGATTACCAACATTGGACTTAACCTGTATTTTATAGTGATATAAAGTTCTGCAAAATTTGAATGAAATCAATACATCATTAAAAAATTATTGAGCGGAAAGGAAAAGTCTGATGACTACAACAACACCGACAGACATGATCGCTATGTGACTGCCATGCTATGCAGGCGACACAAAAACAACTACAAAAAATATAAATAAAAAAAAAAAAAAACTCTGATATAAAAGATAGTTTTTGGGTCCACAACAGAAACTTATAAATAAAAAGGAAGCAACTCAAATTCCCCAAGCACAGCTTGGGCTATTTGAGTTGCTTCCCTTATTTGTTCCAGGAAATCAGAACATCCTAAATTGTCAATTCCGAGTTCTGTTGTTTTCATTTAAGCTAGTTTATCAGATAGTCTTGATTAAAATTATTTGTTAGACTGAATACTGTCCTTAAGCATTTCTTATCCTATTTTAAATGGAAAATATGGCTGAAAACTTGACTGAATGCCACTTATCAGCGATGTCTCAGCAAACTATCACGGCCACAAAACAAGTGTTATACATGCCCTTATACATGCATGGTACATGGCTTGACTTATATCTCAATCCAGTTATATCACAAAAGTGGACTTTGGACTCCTAGAACCGCGACATATACTGGCTAGATCTACAGTGTGTATATATAAACAACAATAACACATGGTATTTGGGAACGTATAAATATATAGACATATAGACATGTATTTTCAGAGAATACAATTATTCACCTGAAATGTTGAATTTTCTCAGAAAAATAAAATATTAACATAACAATATTTGAGTCTGATGTCTTCCACAATTTTGCATGGTGTTTAATTTGATTGTGTTGGGGTTTAATGACATGTCAACCCCTGTGGGTCATTTTGTGTTGTCTCCCAGAGAAAGGGAGAAGAGAGATCAAAACCATAGTAAAGGAGATGAAAAAGAGGGACAGGGGAGAAAGAGAAAAATGAATGAAAGTGAAGAAACAGAAGAAATACATGTACAAAACATTCCCCCTCTATTCTTATCAGCTGCAAGGGTAGCAGGACTTGTCCAAGTGTAAGCGAATCTCATTTGGATATGCCCCAGTGACTAAGATACACAACACCTTCACCTCACCCAACCATCCCCGCATGGAGTTTAAGGATAACACTAAAACTGTTTACCTCTTCTTCCTCATTGTCACTGAGGTTTCTGTACCTAGGAGTTCTTGGTGGAGTCCACATTCTACTTTTGGCACGCTCAGGATTCACTGGTTGGAAAATGGATGGCACCACTTTACTGAAATTACATCCAGAAATAAGTATATACTGGAGTGCCTGTTAATAAGACAATTCATTATAAGACATTTAAACGTGCCCTAAAACTGCTGTATCCAAACAAGAAAACCACCTAACGGCATTATGGACAGGTTTTTGAAATAATTAACAAAGAAAGTGAAAGTTGCCTCTCTTACATGGGAAATACCTACTGGTCCTCCTCTCTATCCCTACCAAATATGAAAGAAATCCACTGAAGAATAAAGGTAACATATAACTTTGAAAAATGGTTAACCAAACACTAACCTTGAGGATGCCCGCTTGATGCCCAACAACCCAAACATCGCTATTTTAAGAGACATTTTTAAAAACCTGTCCAAAAATGTATAGATTATATAGAATAATGACCATGGTCATTTTTCTATATATTCTATAATTTTTTGTTTGGATACAGCAAAATGTATAGATTCTTAAGCAAAGTAAATTGTGAAGGGTATTCGAGTTGCAGAGCTGGCACGAAATCAAATTCAAACACAAGAAGGGAAGATAAATCCAAAATTAAGAAAGCCAGAGTTGTCATTCTTGTACGCAACACATTGGCTCGTCCTGTTCTACATTTCTACCAAGTAAAATTAAAATAATTCAAAATGTATTGGAATAACAGAACAGACACAAAATCAAACTCAAACACAAGAAGGGGAGATAACTCCAAAAGTAGGAAATCAAGAGATGTCTTTTTTATATGCAACACCTCATCTCATCCTGTTCTACATTTCTACCAAATATCATCAAAATATTCCAAAGGGTGTTCGTGTAACAGAGCGAACATGAAATCTAGTTCAAACAAAACTAAGGGCGATAACTCTAAAAGTAAGAAAACCAGAGTTGTCATTCTTGTATGTGATACATTGTCTACTCCTGTTCAACATTTATAACAAGTATCATAAAAATTTTCATAAGGGAGCGGACATGAAATCATTGTCTCGTCCTGTTCTATATTCCTAACAAATACCATCAAAATATTCCAAAGGGTATTTGAGTTAAAGAGCAAACATGAAATCAATTTCAAAAACAAAACTAAAGAATATAATCTCAAAAAGTAAGAAAGCCAGCGTTGTCATTCTTGTATGGGACATGTCGCCTTGTCCTGTTCTACATTTCTACCAAGTGTCATAAAAATATTCCAAAGGGTATTCCACTTACAGAGCGGACATGAAATCAATGCATAATCACTGTAAAATATTAAAGGGAGATAACATCAAAAGTAAGAAAGGCAGAGGTCATTCTTGAATGCAACACTAGTCTTGTTCTACATTTCTACCAAATACCACCAAAATATTCCAAAGGGTATTTGAGTTACAGAGCGGAAACAAAATCAATTTCAAACAACACAAAGGTAAGAAAGCCAGAGTTGTCATTTGGTATAAAACTGTAAGAAGAGTAGTACTCACAAGACACCCAGGGTAATGTTGACAGATGGAGGAATGGACGGACAGACTGACCGACAAACTGACGGAAACTTGCACGCTTAAGTCACCTATGCTTAAGCAGATGCTACAAAAAAAAACACTTATGTTTGATAGGGAGACCCGGATGTTAATGTCAAATGGTTAGAAATATAGATAACCACATCTTGGTCGTCGTTGTATATAGGATCCATTCCACAGTTTTGCACTTATGAATCTGGGGGAAAAAATGTCAATAATTAGGGGAAGGGCTAGAAACAAGTCTGAAAATAATTGCTGCACATTTTGGCGACAATTGAAGTTTTATGCTTGTCAAGTTATTGTTAACATTGGAGAAAAAGACTTTTCTTGTGGTCACATGACCTTAATATAAACATGTGTAGCATGCTTTTCAGTTTAAATCCCGTTCAGAACCACCTCCCAAGCCTGCAGAGAAAATCAAACCACTGGTATATCCAATTGATAAGCATACATATATATTATTTTCTCACTCCTTGTGCAGATTGTTAAAGAGCCTCATTATGAGCATGAAATATTTATGTGAAAATTTGAGTTTTGGAATACTTATTCTAATCAATTTTATAGTGGATATAACTATCAAACCAACAGTCTGGGACAAATGAGTTTGGGATAAATGTGACACTCTTGTGACTTACATTATATCTAAAGTTGCTCAGGTATCAACTTCATGTTAGATGTTTGACTTCATGTTAATCTGAATCAACTGATGAGTTAAGGACTCTCTATGCAGACTGAATTATTATATGTAGATGAAATTGTAACCGGATTAAGGGCAAGTTCTGGCACCTATAAAACAATTTAATCCCATTCCTCCCCGCCCCCCACCACCCACCAATAATTCTCCTTCAGCAGTATTTCTGTTGCAGCGTGTCTTCGCTTGTTCATTCTTTGTTTGATTAAGAGCTGTTTCTGTTGTCATCTCATATGATTCAACCCTTGCCAGGTACTATGGAAGGTCTGTTTTTATGGCAAGTGTAACTAAAAGTGATGTTCCGTTAATGACAGTTGAACATTGCATCACCAAATCTGGTTATGTGTGTGCTATGATTCTCCCATAAAATATAAAATTGCCATCAGAAGAGATGGCAAATCACCTGACCAAATCCCTACTTCTAGATTTCATGTATATTTCAATATTAAAGATACCATGAAAATACTGAAACAGTGCAGAGTAAAACAATGAAAAGAGAGTATGAAATGTGACCAAAATAATCAGTGAAAACAATAATAGGTGAACTGAAAATGATTTTATTGTTGCATGTTCTTTATTTTTTTTTTTTTTTTTATTTATTTATTCTTTTTTTTTTTTTTTTTTTTGTACAGGATACACAATACTTGCCAATACTTTGAATTTGTGAGTGCACAAGTTCAGAGGTATCAATAGCAAAATTAAATGCCTTGTAAAGGTATTTGTTGTATATTTATTGGGGCTAAAAAACCAACAGAGCAAAAGTTGTCCTTCTTGCATGTGACACTCCTTCTAAACCTGATGTAAGTCCCTATCAAAAATTATCTAATCTCAAACAGTTTGGGAGTTATGGTCTGCAAAAGATTTCTGCATCAGGGAGATAAGTATATAAAGAAGAAAATGAGAGCAGACTTGAACACAACATTCCTACTGGTCCTTATCTATGTCTTTACCAAATATCATCAAAATATTTCAAACCATTAAAAAGTTTTGGCTTAGAAATTCATTCAGAGGAGGTTACTAGAAACAAACCCAGCAAAGGTTGTCCTTCTTGCACACGATACACTTTATAGTCCATTTATAACCATTAAGAAACTAGAGCTGCTGTTTGTAAAACACTATGCCCCCAACACTGCCTGACTTTAACACTGCTTGCCCATGACGGTAAAAAATATATATGAGATTTCAGTGTTATTTTATTAAAAGGGTAATAACTCTAAAATGGGAGATAATTTGAATAAGAAAAAAAATACAGGTCAACTATTTTTTCATGAGGAATCCATATATAAAATTTCGAAACATTAGCATACATGGTTCTAAACTTATGCTATGCACAGGAAAGCAACAAATGGCCAAAAATTTCAGAGGGCCATAACTCCATCAAAATTTCATTAAACGGGCTGAAAATTTAATCAGGTGATCTATTTCTCAGTCCCAATCAGTATACCAAATATCAAGGCTCTAGCTCAAATACTTTTTAGCTCACCTGAGCCGAAGGCTCAAGGTGAGCTATTGTGATAACCACCTGTCCGTTGTTGTCGTCTGTCTGTCCGTTCATAATCTTTAAACAACATCTCCTCCTAAACCACTGATTGGAATTTGACCAAACTTCACAGTAATAATCCTTGGTTGGTCCTCTTTCAAAGTTGTTCAAGTGGTTCCGGTCCATTGCATATCTAGGTCACAGAGCTAAAAATAAATTTTTTAACTAAATATTTAAAAAATCTTCTTGTCAGAAACCACTAGACCTATTTCAATACAATTTTGCAGAAATGTTCCACTGGTTTTCCTCTACCAAGATTGTTCAAGCCATTTGGATTCATTAAAAAACATGGCCGCCAGGGGGCGGGGCATTTTCCCTATATATCTATTTAGAAAACTTTAAAAATCTTCTTGTCAGAAACCACTGGACCGATTTCAATATAATTTTGCAGAAATGTTCCTTTGGTGATCCTCTACCAGGATTATTCAAGCAATCTGGATTCGTCAAAAAACATGGCTGCCAGGGGGCGGGGCTTATTTTCCCTATATATCTTTATAGAAAACTTTACAAATCTTCTTGTCAGAAACCACTGGACAGATTTCTATATAATTTTGCAGAAATGTTCCTTTGCTGATCCTCAACCAAGATTATTCAAGCCATTTGGATAAATTTGTCAAAAAACATGGCATCCAGGGGGCGGGGCTTATTTTCCCTATATATATCTATATAGAAAACTTTTAAAAATCTTCTTGTCAGAAACAACTGGACCGATTGCAATATTATTTGGCAAAAATGTTCCTTTGGTGATACTCTACCAAGATTGTTCAAGCCATTTGGATTTGTCAAAAAACATGGCCACCATGGGGTAGGGCTTATTTTCCCTATACATCTTTATAGAAAACTTGAAAAATCTTCTTGTCAGAAACCACATGACCGATTTCATTTTAACTTGGTAAAAATGTTTCCTTGGTGACCCTCTATCAAGATTGTTCAAGTAATCATGATTCGTCAAAAAACATGGCCGTTAGGGGGTGGAGCTTATTTTCCCTATATATCTATATAGAAAACTTGAAAAAATCTTCTTGTCAGAAACCACTGGACCAATTTCAATAAACTTGGCAGAAGGGTTTCCTTGGTGACCCTTTACCAATATTGTTCAAGTCGTCTTGATTTATCAAAAAACATGGCTGCTAGGGGGTGGGGCTTATTTTCCCTATATATCTATATAGAAAGCTTGAAAAATCTTGTCAGAAACCACTGGACCGATTTCATATAACTTGGCAGAAATGTTTCCTTGGTGATCCTTTACCAAGATTGTTCAAGCTGTCATGATTTGTCAAAAAACGGTTGTTAGGGGCGGGACTTATTTTCCCTAAATATCTGTATAGAAAACTTTAATGATCTTCTGTCAGAAACCACTGGACTGATTTCAATATAACATTGCAGAAATGTTTCTTATGTAACCCTCTATCAAGGTTATTCAAGCCGTCATAATTCATCAAAAAACATGGCCGCCAGGGGGCGAGACTTATTTTCCCTATATATCTTTACAGAAAACTTGAAAAATCTTCTTGTCAGAAACCACAGGACCGATTTCATTATAACTTGGCAAAAATGTTTCCTTGGTGACCCTCTACCAAGATTGTTCAAGTAATCGTGATTTGTCAAAACGCATAGCTGCTAGGGGATGAGGCTTATTTTCCCCATAGATCTAAAGTTTAAAGTTTTCTATATAGATATATAGGGAAAATAAGCCCCGCCCCCTAGCGGCCATGTTTTTTGTTGAATCCAAATGTCTTGAAAAATCTTTGTAGAGGATCATCATGATCCGTTAAAAAGAAAAATCATGGCTGCTGGGGGTGGGGGTGCTCAGGTGAGCGATATAGGACCACCATGGTCCTCTTGTTTAGATATCTTTCCAATGAGATTTCAATGTTATTTTAGTAAAAGGGCAATAACTCTAAAATGGGAGGTAATTTGAAAAAGAAAAAAAAATATGAGTCACCTATTTTTCATGAGAAATCCATATATGAATTTTCAAAATATTAGCATACATGGTTCTAAATTTATGCAATGCTCATGAAAGCAACAAATGGCCAAAAATTACAAAGGGCCATAACTTCAACAAACTTTCATAAAACTGGCTGAAAATTTTATCAGGTAATCTCCTTCTCACTCCAAATCATTATACCAAATATAAAGGCTCTAGTTCAAATAGTTTTTGAGATATCTTGCTAAGAAAATTTCAATGTTATTGCATTACACAGGAAATAACTCTAAAAAGGGAGATAATACGGATAAGAAAAAAATTAGGGTCACTTGTTTTTTCATGAGGAATCCATATATGAAATTTCAAAACATTGGCATACATGGTTCTAAACTTATGCTATGAACATGAAAGCAACAAATGGCCAAAAATTGCAAAGGGCCATAACTCCAACAAAATTTCATTAAATTGGTTGAAAATTTAATCAGGTGATCTCCTCCTCAGTCCCAATCTCTATACAAACTATCAAGACTATCTAGCTCAAAGACTTTTTGAGATATCTTGCTAACAAGATATAAATGTTATTTTATTAAAAGGGCAATAACTAAAACATGAGATAATTTGGATAAGAAAAAAAATATGGATCACATATTTTTTCATGAGGAATCCATGATATATGAATTTTCAAAACACTAGCATACATGGTTCTAAACTTATGCTATACACAGAAAATCAACAAATGGCCAAAAATTGCAAAGGGCCATGGCCAACAAATTTCATTAAATTGGTCCAAAATTAATCAGGTGATCTCCTCCTATGCCTCAATCAGTATACCAAATATCAAGACTCTAGCTCAAATACTTTTTGAGATATCTTGCTAACGAGATTTCAATGTTATTAAAAGGGCATGGTTCTAAACTTATGCAATGCATGTGAAAGCAACAAGATCAAGTAGCCAGAAACTGCAAAGGGCCATAACTTCAACAAAATTTCATTAAACTGGCTGTAAATTTAATCAGGTGATTTCGTCCTAGGTCCCAGTCAGTATACCAAATATCAAGGCTCTAGCTCAAATACCTTTTGAGATATCTTGCTAACGAGATGTCAATGTTATTTTATTACAAGGGAAATATCTCTCAAATGGAAGATTATTCTGATAAGAAAAAAATATGGGTCAACTATTTTTTCATGAGAAATCCATATATGAAATTTCAAAACACAAGCATACATGGTTCTAAACTTATACTATGCAAAAGAAAGCAACAAATTGCCAAAAATTGCAAAGGGCCATAACTCTAACAAAATTTCATTAAATTGGTTGAAAATATAATCAGGTGATATCCTCCTCAGTCTCAATCAGTATACCAAATATCAAGACTCTAACTCAAATACTTTTTTAAATTTTTAAATATCTTGCTAAAGAGATTTCAATGTTATTTTATTAAAAGGGCAATAACTCTAAAATGGGAGATAATTCAGATTTAAAAAAATACGGGTCACCTATTTTTTCATGAGGAATCCATATATGAAATTTCAAAACATTAGCACACAGGTTTCTAAACTTACACTATGCACATGAAAGCAACAAAATTAAACAGCAAGAAATTGCAAAGTGCCATAACCAACAAAGGGCCATAACTCCAACAAAATTTTATTAAACTAGCTGAAAATTTAATCAGGTGATCTCCTCAGTCCCAGTCAGTATACCAAATATCAAGGCACTAGATCAAATACTTTTTGAGATACCTTGCTGACGAAATTTCAATGATATTTTATACAAAGGAAACAACTCTAAAATGGGAGATAATTCGGATAAGAAAAAAAACACAGCTCACCTATTTTCTCATGAGGAATCCATATATGAAATTTCAAAACAATAGCATACATGGTTCTAAACTTATGCTATGCACATGAAAGCAACAAATGGCCAAAAATTGCAAAGGGCTTCTTTGTCGGTGGTGATTCTGGAGAAGGAGGTTGTGGAACTGGTCTCTGGATGATAGGTGATGGCGTAATCTGTGCTGTCTTCAGTGGTCTTTGCACTGTGATGGTAGCTGGTGTTTCGAGCTGTAGTGTCTGCGGTGCTGGCGGTTTTCTCCTTCTCCGGCATTGTAGACTGTTGGCGTGCTGGAGGCGTTGGTCTGGTTGTTGTTGGTGACGGTTGTCTAGCAGCTGTGGGCTGGCAAGGCCACTCGCCAGCAGAGGGTGCAGGCTGCCTCCTGCTTTCAGCCCTCCTCTTGTACACTGGTAGCATTGGTAATGTCTTATGGAAGGTCAGTTCAACGCGAACATGATCTTTCCCGTCAGCCATCCTCCAGAGAGGATGACCAACAAACTTGTACTCACTCAGGGCCCTGAGTAGTACTGCAGGTATAATAGATTCGGACATGGTTACTCTTTAGTTATTCTGCAGACAATGTTGACACTTCAGAGGTCGAAGGTCAAATATGTAGCAGATCAGAAAGGGTTTAAATAGCCCTTAGGTAACTGACAGATTCAAACATTCTATATTGTTTTGCTGTTGTTGTTGTTTTTCACAGAAAATAAAGCTTGATATTTCCTGGGAAAGGTGACACTCTGCCTCTAACTGCCTACCCATCTATTCAGGTCGACAGATATGGTGGGACTCACCCCAAGGGTTTTGTGACATACTCCTTTAGTTTATTTTAGAAGAGATTCATAGCAGTCTGTCTAAGAGAAACAGACAAGCACTTGATTGTGTTAGCAAGTATTTGGTGCTTTCAGTATATGGTTTTTACATAATTATCTTCTAGACTAACAAATGTGGATAGTATAAGTATGACTGTCGTATTCTTACAGTCAGATAAATATTTGGGGGATCTGTCCCTTCTTCAGTTGCACAGAGGAAAGGATTTGTGTGTATCTTGTTAAAGTGGTATGGAATTCAGTATAAATTTGGTGGTTTTGTTATAGCGCTAGGGATATAGCAACCTGAACCATTCAGTCATGGGGACTGCCTCCCTGAGAATATCAATGAGGCTCTATGACTCACAGTGGGATTCAATTTTTCAAAAAATAATTTGATCATTATAATTTCAAATACAGATTTAATATATATTTGCTATTTGTATTCTATTAACAAATCAAGCTGACAGTGCTTGCATTAAGGGAAGTCTGGGAGTCAGAGACCCCCAAAAATTGCCCTGGGATTGCCAAAACTCAATGCCAGGAAGTCTGGGACTCCCAACTTTTAAAGATATTTAGTCATTTATAACAAAAATTTAGAATGAATTTATGTGTTATAAATTTAGCTGAGGAATGGCAGTTTTACTCCATAAATGAGAGTTTTAGAATATTGAGGTTGAATTTCTGAAAATGAGTGAGAAAATTTGATCACCAGGACTTCCAGATATTGGAGCTAGGAAGTCCTGGGACTTCCTGATTTTGACAGTTAGTGCAAGCACTGCTAACATACATTCTTAATAACTATTGGCTTTAGAAGTCCTTTCCTTATATCAAAAATAAACTGAAATTACAGTGAATAGTGAAAACATTGTGATTTGGTCATAGTGAAATTTCCTTAAACTTTCCTTGGATTGCTTAATAAATATTACGCTATATTATTTGACACAACAACAAAATCCCATGGCTTTTCTCTGCACTGGCAGTGGATCCCGTGACTTTTTTCTGCATTGCAATGGCAGTGGTTATCATATATTTTCAAAATAACTGAAAATGGATTTTCAAAAGCATAGATTTTGTTGTTTTTGTTTTGTTTTGTTTTTTCAGTAAGACATTTAATTTACTTTCACTCAAGGTTTGGTGCCATTTCAGGCTAGTTTGTCTATATTGTATGGTTTCTTTCACATTTTGCCATTATCGACACCAATTAAACCTGAATAAAGACCAGATGTTTTGTCTGGTTAGCAAGGTTTCTGGCCAGTACACGATTTTAGTTGATTTGGTCAGCAATTTATTGGGTCAGCATTCAACAATTCTGCGGGAAAAAATCAGCATTTAGCCAAACCCTATGATTTTGAGTGTGATCAAAAATTTTTGTGAGCATCCAGCAATTAAGACTAATGGCTTACTGTCCTGTCAACATCACTTGAAAAGAAGTGTTTTGCTTGTTGTTATATATGGCAAGTTGTTTTACTATATTTATTATGCAACAGCATCCTTTCTGGATCCAGTGCTACCAAAAAGATTTTTTGTTAGATGTTATGCTCCTTTTCCCAACTTATATATATATATATATATATATATATATATATATATATATATATATATATATATATATATATATATATATATATATATATATATTATATATATATATATATATATATATATATATATATATATATATATATATATATATATCTTATATAGTATATAAGCTAATACAGGATATAAGACATCTGATATACTAATTCATATATTTATATATCCTCTATCAGGTATCTTATATCCTTTATAAGTTATCTGATATAATATATTAGCTATCTTATTTAATTCCACATATATAAGATATCTAATTTAACATATATCTTATTTGCTTAAGACATCTTATATAGTAATATAGATATCTGATATACTAAATAAGATATCTGATATACTAAATCTTATCTCATTGAATAAATGAGATATCTTCTTTGGTAAATAAGGTATCTTATATCATATATATCTTACATAGTATATCAGATATCTTATGTATCAATAAAGATATCTTATTTATACAAGATAACTGATATGATAGGTATCTTATATATTATATGATATCTGATATATTAAATCAGATATCTGATTTATTGAATAAATAGTTTTTTTACTTATATCAGATAACTAATATAGGATAAAAGATATCTGAATAATATATCAGATATCTTATATCCTATATAAGATATCTTTAATCCGATATAAGATTTCTGATATATCATATTAGATATCTTATTTAATTCCACATATGTACCATTTAAGATATCTTATTTGTTAAATGAGATATCATATCTTAATATAAATATCTGATATACTAAATAAGATATACATACTAAATGAGATATTTAACTGAATAAATGAGATAAATTCTTAAGTAAATAAGATTTTGTTTGTGTTGAGGTTTTACGACCCAGTCAACCCAGTGGGGTTATGTCGAGTGGTCAGTTTACCTAACCACACGTTTACTGGGCAGGCTTTGCCCTCTAAACGGTTAACCAATATTGTGCACATTCTTTTGCCTGAAACTTACAACTGCCCTTCTTGAATCAGCGGAAGGGAGAGAATGACCGTAAAAAATATTTCATGATCAATCTCCACATAAGAATGTTGCCAACCGTCGGCGTGGGTTGAATCCGCGACCTCCTGGTCTCCAGTCGGACAGCACATCCAACTGAGCCACTGAGGCAGGCAAGAAAATAAGATATCTGATATCCTATATTATATATCTAATTTATCACATGACCGTCAAGTTATTCAGTGAAATAACCCATGTCATAAAAATCATATAACCACACGTGTTATAACACCTGCAAGGCTTCCCATTGGTTAGCCTAATTACCCTCATTAATATTCGTATTACACCGCTTATTGATAGCAACCAAGATGGTGTCCGCATTCGTCGATACAACTTTCACATTTGGAACAGATCCTGCCTTCAATTTTGAGATGATTTTGAGAAGAATGATAAATGTCAGACCGACGGAGAGGGGAAGACACAAAACAATGACACTGTGAATAACACGGCTACCAGAAATATTCATGGTGGTTAAAATTCGATGTTTTCCGGCAACATATTTGTAGGCACTCTCAACATCGATATTGTGAAGCCGTCAATGAAAAAAAAAAAAAAAAAAAAATCATCACCTTCTCAAAAAAAGCATTGGAGGATGACATGACTCAGACAGTCAATAAATGTGTCATATCAAAATCCAACCTACAGTTAATAGTCTTGAAATCTGTCGTTTACTTGAGTGCGTCAAACACCGCATAAAACTGTATTGATCAAGGTCAATGACCTTTAAATACATGTATGACAGCTGATTGAGGGGGATTTCCCTATTGATTCTCAGTGACGTATTGACTCGCTATGACGTTGTTCAATGGAATGTTTAGTTTTGAATAGATTTATTCAAGTGAAATTTTTATTAGCTCAAATAAAAATTATCATTATTTCCTTCAGTTTAACGAAGTAATAAATGGCATATTTATCTTGTTTCTAGTTATTTTCAGGGTAATCAAATAATATGCGAACTATATTTGTTGCGTAGTACTACTTAATCCTTGGTAGTGAGTTGTTCCGCTTAGCTATGGAAAGCCGTTATCTTTAAAAATATATTTTTTGCATATTTTGTCATCGGAAGGGCCATGTGATAAACAGAATCTTACATTCGTGGTCATTTAATATGAAATTTATGAAACTCGTTGGGTCATTTCGGTATTTTGCTCGCTAAAGCTCGCAAAATACCAAAATTACCCAAACTCGTTTCATAAATTTCATATTAAATGACCACTCATGTAAGATCCTCTATATATAGCATATCAGATATAGCATATAATATATCTGAATTGACATATACGAGATCTTACATAGCATATAAGATATCTTAATTGATATATATCTTATTTATATAAAATATCTGATATATCAGATATCTGATATTTAAAATCAGATATCTGATTTAAAGAATGTAGTAAAATGGCTTGTCCTAGTTTTATTCTAAATGAAAATAATTTGGTTTGATTGACCATATCTGAGCAGACATCCATTTGTCTTTTCAGTTTCTGTGTTTTGTTCTAAAATATGTACCCTAAAATTACTGTGCTTTCCTCTAAAGTTTTTTTTTTTTTTTTTTTTGCTAAGTGATTTACACAGAAGTAAATTTACAAACTTACTTCATGATTCAATGCAAAACTATTTGTTGTAACTATCTATGCACAAATAGTTTTATTCTAGTCATGTATTTTTTTTTTTTTTTTAATAATCAAATATTTCCACTTTTCCCCACAGTAAAAATGAATGCAAATTATGCAGAATAGGGTAGGCAACGAGGCATTTTTTTTCAACAAGTTCCGCTAGTTCAACTGTTCTGAAATTTCTGAAAAAATATCATTGAAACAATTGTATTTGTTTTAGGAAAAACAGTTGGATTGTTTCTTAAAGCTGTATTTCAAAACACGTTATAAAATTTACGATTAAATATTAACCAAAAGTCATTTATTTTCCAAATAAAATTTGGCTTGAATCCACTGATATCAATGGAACCAAAAATGTTTTTGCCATCCACAATTTTTGGTCACATGGCGTAACATTGTAATCACATGGTCAGTAGCCCGGATAAAAACAATAACATTAAAAAGGTCTATAATTACCTATCTATTTTGGGAATTTACAAGAGGCTTAAAACTAATAACAATTTTAAATCAAACACAAGTCATTTATAAATACTCTGTTTATTAAGATGAACAGTATTACAAAACTATCATCGTCCATCCAAAACACATATTTTATGGCGAATATACATATCGGCATGTCATGTATTTTGATGTACATCTAATTTGACACGCTTTCATGGTTCTTCCCATTCTTGGACGCAGCAACTTTTTAGTAATGCTTCATCGTTATTGGGGTAGAGCAACATAAGAGGGTCACATCCAGGTGTTTAAGTAGAAATTCTAGGATCTTCTTGGAAAATTGCAACCACGTAACCTTGAATGGTCAACATTTTGAAAAAATGCCTAAAGCATTTTTTTCCTTTGTATTGAAGCTCAAAAATTTAAAGGTGCATCAGTCATCAGCTACCTCTGATTCAAACATGCTTCTCTGTTACAGTGTCACCTAATGCATTTATTCACAAGTATGATATATGGTTGAAATGCTATATTGCATACATAATATTAGTTTTCAAATAAATATAAGGTCTTATATGAAAACATTTTGCAACTGGAAGAAGAGAAATTCATAAAGTAATTTTCTGTGTATTTGTTTGATGCCAAGTATAAATAATTTGAAGAAAAATATTTTTGCTGACAATAAATAATCTATTTAGAACATATTTCATTAACCCTTTTCCTGCTGAATAAAGATGCCACGCCCACTTCTAAGTTTCAGCCAATCAGATTACTTGGTCCGGATTGTTGCTATAGATTCATATACTTAATGGCAAACAGTGCAGATCAGCTGGCTTCTTCAGAAGCCAACTGATCTGGATCTACACTGTTTGCAAAGGCAGGGTATATCCAGGTTCAGCAGGACAAGGGTTAAGACCTGGCAAATGTTTACATGCAAGCAGGAGACACAAGCACTTCAACTGTCCTACCCCTTAAGATTGATATATAAATATGGCGACAGTTTGCAAAATGAGGTCAGATTTTTAAAATATATAGGTATCATTCAACAGTGATTCTTGTCATTTTATTTTGTTCGAACAGACAAATAATGCTCCTTGAACATGGTCATGATATTGTTGTAAAACTTAAATTACAATACTATCTTGCAAGAAAAATAACAGCCTATTTGATGCTTCATTTCACATGAGTAAAAACCAAAATGACAATCACCATGGTGGTCCTATTTCACGCGTAATTTTTATGAAGGCAGTTGTAGAAGATTTATTTTATGAATTTAAATATTGTTCTAGAATTCCATGATTGTTTTACACAAAAAAAAATATACGTTACCGGTAGATTATGACATGTCAAATAAATCTCTGTTTATTAAGATCATAGATGCAGACAAGCAAAACTGTTCTTGCCCATCTACAACACATTTTTATGGTAAATAAGCATATATTTTGATGCCATGGGGTGCCATGTGATGATTGGTAGGACACGCATTCTCAATAAACCGGTGCACATTGAATTTTAGACTGTCGTCGGTATTTTCCAAAACCGTTGAACGTTTTGGAAACATTATTTGTTTGACCACAGTTGCTCAATACCCCAGCAGTCCTAATCGCCTAATAATTATCTTTCTGTCGATCTTTTCTATTTTGTATCAGCTTTGAAAAGATGACAAAACGACAGGTTCGTTACTGTCGCTTTGCAGTTTTCAACATTTAAACTATATTTTTATAGTATTACATGACAAATTAGTAAATTAATTGTGTTTGGTGAAGTCCTACATGCTTCGACCTCCATAGGAGATAACGTGTATGTAACTCATCATCTTTTTGCGGATTTAGTCCAGCATTCCCTGTTGTCATCAAATCAGTAGAAAGGTTCATTACATAGATTTAAAATTTGTTTAATTATAGGCATTTTGAGCGACTGATACAAAACATGTAGTATTCTATACTGTTTTATAATACCAACAATAAAAGATTGCTAGAAGCACCTGAGAAGATCCTACTTTTATCGAATTTCTTATCAAAAACGAGAACAAAAAAGTTAGAGTTAAGCATGAAAGGTTTGTTGCTCTGAATTAGACTTACCTGTCTTGGTTTTATCCAATGTACATAAAGCATGTGCTGATTCAATCAGTACAAGGACGCATGTCCCCATAAGAGACATTTAAAGCAAGATTCTTGTACAGTGCTGAAGGTAAGGGAAACAAAAGTAAGGTTCGTAATGAAAGGTTCGTTAACATCGTTTGACAAACCAGTAAAAATATTGATATACATGTTTAAATAACTGTCAGTTACTTTGTCCGCAAATTTCAGTGACGGTATAAATTTGATGATGTTTCATTCTTTCGAAATTACCTTCCCAGAGATCACATACACATGTAAGAACTGAGATTATTTCTTTTTCTTTTGGTTCGGTACAAATGGTAAGATGCATTTACACATATATTTACATATTGAATTGTTTTAATATATTTTAGAAACCAGTCAATATATTATTTATCTGCAAACAAACGTTAAACATTATGTTAATCATAAATGCGTGGCAAGCACCAAACAATGAGAAAGATTCGCGATCATAGGTAACGAACCTTTTAAAAAATGTGTCTACCTCGGCATATTTCTATTGTTTGTGTTTTGACATTATTCACACGTCCTCTAAAGGAAGTACTAAATAAGAGATATCATATATGATTGAAAATGAACTGAATACAAAATACATAACTTCTACAAGCATTTATTACATGATTATAACAAGACACCAGTTTATGAATACGCTGGGTGTTCAAAGGTGTTTTTATATGACAAAAATACTAACATCGAAATAATTTTCGATGCTCTAAACATTGATTTTTACATTCATCTCTATTCTATAAAGATGAAACACGACTCTACACAGATGAAACGCATGACTATTAGTTACTGAAGTCAGTAGTATGGGTATTATGCCTGTAAAGGTTCGTTACCTGTTGATAATGAACCATTCCATATTTGAGATGCATAGCATTCATTATCAATAGGGATGTTTTTGTCTAGAAGTTCTAAATTAATATGCAACTAGATCAAAAGTAAGTGGTATAATTTATGGTGCTATCAACTATAAAAATTATATGGATCCGTTTAAATATAGCACTTTACCTTTCAGAAATAAAAAAAAATAATAAATAAAAAAAAATCTGAAGCATGGCGTTTTTCATAATTAATCCTGTGGTCACAAAATAAACTTACATAGCCTACAAAACTAGGATTGGGGAGTAAAGTTGTATACAGCTCTTTATCCTTTTGTACAAAAATATACGAATATATTCTATTTCTCTGCAGTATGTCTGATTGGTAATGACCTATCTGAACTCTAATAAGAAGAACAGATAATTTATTCCTCGCTGACCCACAGGCTAGGAATTATAGGTTTGTAGTTCGTCTGTCCTGCCTTCCGTCAGTCCTAGGTATTGTTCGGAGTATATCTCTTGATCTGTATGACCTGGGAATACCATATTCATACTTTGTGTATGGGTATGTCTAAGAACACACAAACAGTAACACTTCACACATTTGATTAGGATTGGTCATTGTCAGTAATGACAGACGATCCATGCAATGGGTATAACAAGGAAAATGACAGATCGCGTTCCAAAAGTAGGTCACTAGTTTATATATTTCTACCCTCTGGCCTACATTATACAGAACAAATCTTCTGGCGCTTATTTTATACACTATAGGGTCAATGTTTATGCAATTTGATGTGTAGGTATATCTAACAAAGACGCTGTGTTAAATATCAAATGTAGGTCACTGAGACATGTAATTTTAGCTCTGATCTTCTTTATACAGGAGATAAAAATATCTGGTGCATATCTGCTGTACAGTACAGTACAGTAGACATGCACCAGACAAGTTTACTTACTGGGATTACAAAATGTGTTAAGTGGATATATCTATCGCATTTCAAAAGTAGGTCACAGTGATCTGTATGTGCATTTTTTATCTGACCTACCTTATACAAAATCTTTACCAGTCGGTAAGTCAAGGAAAATGCCCGAAATCAATGAAAAAGTTCTTGAAAAGACCAGGATTATAATTCTTATTTATGTAAAATAAAATAAAATAAAGTTAATTGATGTGTATAGGCTAAAAGTCTTTAATTAGTTTGGTTACGAACCTTTCTTTCATTCTGTGTTCATAAACAGCAGTTCAGTTAGAGTTACTTTATATTAATTAAATTACAAAAGACTACAAGGTGATATTAAAAAGCACTGCTTGTATTCTGCTTAATTCAATCGGTATACATCAACTGATGTAAAATCTAATATAGTGTTGACAAGTAGTTTCTATAATATATCGAACTTTTCATTTTCTCACTATAACATGAGTTGTGTTTTAGATTAGTATGCTTCATTGTTTAAAACATCTAAACATATTAAATAAACAAAAACGATTGTGTTCGTACATATTTGGTTTTACTCATCATTTAATTAGTACTTTATTTTAAAAGGTACTTTTACAGAAAGGTTCGTTACATTTTACCCATGTAAAAAAATATGTGCCTCAAACTAATTAAAGGTACACTGTACTTAGCGGCTTGGCCAAGATAAAGGGGTCATTTTGTGCTTTCATGTGTTATACATCAATCTCTAAGTTATAAAAAAGCATATATTGCTGGCTGTGACTTTTCTGATTTCTTTGGACACAAACCTTTCTGGTGATATATAGTTTTATATTCTTTAAATTAATCAGTTTCAAGTCACAGGCTTTGAAAGCTTCATAATTTGCAGTTTTTTGCGTGTTATATTGTTTCAAAATAAAAAGGCTGTTCTTTATACTGCTATATAGTAAGAACTTTATACAAACTATGACAATAATTTAAGGTCATCTAATCAAGCCAACTTTACAGGTAATACTACTTTTTACGGCTTAACAAATGACAAATATTTTAATGTTTTATGACCAAATATGTGAAGGTACAGGTATGTTATACTTTTTCCATTTTCCATGTATATGTGGAAATGCCACCATTTAGTATTAAATAGAAATAATTTTAAGAGAAAAATATGCAATTTCATGTATTTGGACATGTTTAAACTCAGATCTTCTAAAACTTTTTTACTGAAACTCTTTTTATAATATAATAATGAAAAAAATCAATTGAGAAATGTCAATATTTTGTACAGTCCGTAGACCCAAAATTTAAGATGGTGTATTCTGCTGATAATCACATGTATCAAAAAAGTGTTTTCCTCTTTTATTGCATGGTGTGCAGGCCTGATGACTGACAAGAGATTTTCCTTACAGCAAATAAGAAGGAAATTCTACATGCAAAAATATGTTGTCCGTAGCCCCGTACAGTCCGTAGCCCCTACAATTTTTTATTTTTAAAAACTTAACGAAGTAAGCAGTCTCTTATATTTTCAGTTTTAATATTGTTACATGCACAGTATAACACAAACTGGCTGTGTTGAGGAATTTTAAACACTGATTCAAGGAATATTGAAAAGTCAGTACACAAATGATACAGCACTCAGAGCATAAATCTGATTGTGGCTCACATAATGATGTACTCAAATAGAATTGATGTCAACAAACTGTATGTAAAACATTTTTAAAGATCCTCTTGTAATAATATATTAGAACTTAAAGAATAATTAAATGATTTGATAATTTAACTTATGATAAATGAAAATACCTAGAGGGGCTACGGACTGTACATAAATAATGCATTATTTATATGCTGACTAACCATGCTCATATTTTCAGCTCATGTAGATCATAACTCAAATATTGTTTGACTTTGACAGACCTCCGTACAAGGACGCTCTGAGACATACATTGGCATGTCTAGGTTGCTTTCCAACCTGCATGCAGAATTTTGCATGTCTGTTGTTGATGAAGAAAAATTAAATAGAGTATAGCATAAAATAAGTTGACAACATAACAATACATTTACTTTCTTATTACATTGAATATATATATATATATATATGTGTTTTCAAAAGTCCTCAGAAATTTTCATCACCTAGAATGTATTATTTAAGCATTTAATTTTGTTTGGATATCAATTCATGTGTAAACACACGCCTTATATCTACTCAGGCATAGGGGAGCGGAGCCTGAGGTTTTTCTCCTTTACAGACTGGGCCTAAATTGTGTTAAGGATTTAAAATTATCTTTATTAGGACAACCACTATTTGCCAAGTAGAATTGTGTAGTGCACGTTATAAGTACAAACATGCTTTCAGCACTAATTATTTAAGCATTTATTTTTTTTAATATCATTACATACATAAAAACATATTTACAGAGATTGTAGTGACGTGGAGTCCTAGGTATTTCTCCTTTACAGACTTGGTCTAAGCTCTTATGACTGATAATTGTTAGGAAAACAATGTTTACTAAGTAGAATTGTGTACTGCACATTATAAGTATTAACATGCTTTCAGGACTAATTATTTCCATTGAATACAATATTGTATATCAGTAACGTAAATAACAATTTAATACTTAATGTTGTAATTATACATTTTACCCATTATGGTAATGTATAAATTTGTGGTACCACAAGTGTACCACTACAAATGCTAGTGTTGTGCCGATGATCGATTATAATTGATAACTAGTGTTGGTTCTACTAACTGATTGTGTTCAGTGATAAAAGATTATAATTAAAAATATGTACATTTAATCTTCTTTGAAGTTTCAGTTCAAATTTTGCAACTTTAATGCAAAATATATGCTAGCTCAAACTATTCATCTTAAGTATATCAGAAATGCAAAACAATAGTGTTTCTGCAACAACTGGAAACCATACAGCACAACTTAGAAATTTCAGTGACTTCAAAAATGAATATGTCTGAGCCTGTTGTGATACAGGTATTGGAACGCAAATCATGCATGTAATTGACAAAGTATGTAGATTTTTTATGGACAGTCTGTAGCCCCAGTTATATCATTAGCTATGTTTAAAAAAGAAGTGTTTTTGTTGCTTTGTTGGACCTTAGTTTAACTTGAGTTAAGAGTTGAAGAAAATGGTTTCTTCTTTGTTAAATTGATAAAAGCTTGGCACCAGAGTGAATTATTTTATTTTCTAGTTGTTTTTGAACCGTTTAAATAGTTTTGAAGACTTTGAATGTCATGTTTTATAACTGGCATAATAGTAAAGTTCCTTTAACTTCTGTTTAACATTTAACAATGCTTGAATGATGGAAACATTGAACAGTAATTGCCACTTGATGATAAATATTGTTTGATCTTCTGGTTTTTAATAGTAAGTTTAAAGTGTACAGTCCGTAGTCCAGGCCACACAGATTATCATTTACATTGAAATGTTGTTCTTGCTACCCTGATTTTGTGAAGATTACTAATAAGTCTTCAAGATAACATAATAATCCCAGTTATAAGTTCATTAAACGTTGATTGTATTGTTGCCTAGTAATTTTTGTTGAGCTGAATTTAAAGAATGTTCACTCTTGTTGAGTTTCTTTTGAGTAAATTTAGATAAAAGAAAAAAAAAATTCACATAGTTAAATGTGCATCAGTTACTGTGAAGCATATACCAGTTTGAAAAATGTACATGGCAGCCAGATATCAACTTAGAATTTAGGTTTAAATAAGACTTTGAATGTATTATGTAAATGTACAGTCCGTAGGCCTTTTCAGGGTAAGTTGTAATGCATCAGTACAAACAATAACAACAAACAGTATTAAGTATTGATCTTTTGTATGCATAGAGAGATATTTACAGATATTGTCTGCATCATATTATCAATTCAAACACTTATTTTGTAAGGTTCTTTTTAAATCACAAAGTAGTGTTTATTTTTAAAAATACACTACTCGGTGTTTCTCTGTCAAAAAATCAGTTGACCTGAAAGGAAGAAATATTTTATGTTATAAATGATAAAGAAGTATTACATACATTTTGAAAAAACTTATTCAGAAAGCTGAAAATTGTGCTTTTGAATATAAATTACATATGTTATGCTTCACTATGTACAGTCCGTAGGCCACACTGGGTAGGTGCATATGAATTACTGTAACTTTTTAATTACTGTATACAAATAGAAAAAACTTTAGGAGAATCTCTGTGGGGGTTTATACAACAAAATTTTAAATATGGCAATATGTTAGTATGAAGTTCAAAAAATGACTTTCTTGCAACATCAGGTGAACCCTTTATCTTGGCCAAGCCGTTAGAGAATGATGGATACATTAATCTAAATTGATAAAAATTTCAATTATATGAGTTAAATACAATAAAAGAAACTTGCAAAACTTAAATCCATAACATGATTTTAATATACAAACCAAACGGTACAAAGTAACAAACTTTTCAATTTAAAAAAATGTTGTTGTTTACCTGGCTTTTTTTCATGGACTGTCACACGAAAACCTGACAATTCATCTTGAAAATATTTGAAATGGACTTTCTACAATGGTCAAACGTTCCTTTCTGACACATATATTTGGGATAAAATGAAGTTGATTTTTTTGTTATATTGAAATCAAAGTGCACCGCTTTATTGAGAATGAGTGAGGACCGGGACAAATTCGCATTTATCTAGCGGTAGCCTATTTTGTGTAAAGCGCGAAGAAAAAACGACTTTCTGACAGATGTCGAAAGCACAGTAGTCTCAATAAACCAACCAGTCGTCGCCTTTTGGTTTTCATTTATTTATTTCAACTTACCTTATTATACCTCACTGCAGCTTAGCGCAGATCCACAATTTTGATAATGCGTCCATATTTTCCATATTTAATGCAGACGAAGTCTCACGTGATTGTCACGTGAAATTGTTCTGGTACTCTGCTCATCCTGACCAAACACTACGAAACACATTCGATCAAGCTGAAACTTGGTTTATATAATTAGACCATGATGTGGAGCAGCATTTATTATTTCGAATTTGCAGTCCACCAAATATTAACAGAGTTATGCCCCTTTGAAAATTTCTGTCAATATTTCGTTTCCGGCTAACTTATCCTGTGGGTTACATTATATTGATCTATATTAAGCTGAAACTTTGTAAATGGTTGCACCATGATGTGGGGCAGCGTATACTATTTAAGAAATAGATCGGTCTAGCAGTGATTTATTGCGTAATAAATCACTGTTTGGAGGTCAGTTGTAAAGTAGATCAAATCACGAGCGCGGAGCGCGAGTGATTTATCTTCTTACAACTGACCGACAAACTGTGATTTATTACTCAACAAATCACGCACAAGAGCTGATCTATTTCGATTCTAATATGAGCTTAACTATACCTAATTTAGTGCCACAGAGGCCTTTCTAACACATAGAAAACGACGAAAAGGTAATTGTATCCTTTAGATTTTTCAAACTTTCCGCCATCGAATAAAGAAACCCCGCCAAAAGTTTTGACTGTAACGCTGACGTTTACATGCATTTCTTACGTTGCTGAAGTGAGAAAGACGACGTTACACAGTCTAGCGTCGTAGAAACTAAGACTGACGTCAGCAGCGTGTCGAAATGACGTCGGAAAGGCGCCAGATAGCATCGCGCGTTTCCGCCCAGTGATTTATTGCATAATATATATCACTGAGTTTAACCATTGGCTATATAGGCGAGGAGTGTTAGAATTCGAGGTAACAGTCCACCAGAAAGTAGCAGAGTTATGTCCCTTTGAAAATTTCTGTATTTTTTTTTTTTTTTTTTTTTTTTTCTGGCTTACTCCTCCTGCAAGCTGAAACTGGACTAGACCATGATGTGGAGTTTTGAGGTTAAAGTCCACAAACTATTAGCAGTAATGCCCCTTTCAAAAATTCATTAATGGTGTTATGTCTGTATCTATATCCGTAAACTTTTCTTTTCGGGCTAAACCTCCTACTCTATGTCAGTATAGGTGCTATATCTGATGTATTTGCCACGGGCGTATGATGACTTGCTTGCGGAGCTCTTGTTTCTATATATACTGCGGCACCCTCATTTTCTGATTATATTACGCGCTCAGGCTTTCATGGGTAGAAACCAGTATTAAGCTATGCGGATAAAGTGTCTTGCTCGCTGGGGGCGAACGCGCTGCTGAGACCCACGAACTCCCTATCTTAAACCCGACGTTTCGCCACTGCACCACAGCGCTCCTGGATATAGCCTTGTTTGGATAGACAACAGAACAAAAACAAAGCTCTAGAATGAGACAGCATATAGATTTTAGATTCGAGACACCCATGACATTTTTGAGAGAGAAAAAATAAAAGCATGAGCTTTTGCCAGTTTTCATTTGAGCCATATGTATAAACGCAAGGAGATGGGGTTGTTAGTATGCTTAGAAAAATGGCAGGATAGTTTATGTTTGTAATTTACAAGAGAAAACACAACAAAAAGCTATTGTAGAACACCGTTTTCCAGACAGAAGTTTTTACTCCCTCCCCAGAATTTTTTTTTAAAAAGTCGACCCTACCAGCCAGATTATGAAAGCAGAACTTCGTATGCCGTCTTAACTCTCAAAGCGCCAGCAGAATTTGTAATAGACGACATTAAAATGCTTTTTTTTCTTGTTGTGTGTGTGTGTGTGTGTGTGTGTGTGTGTGTGTGTGTGTGTGTGTGTTTCTTATAAAACAAGTCGTGACATTTCATTTCAGACGATTTATATGAAATGTCGGATTATTTTCTACGAATAAGAATAATAATGATAATATCGTCTGCTGCAATTGTTGTTGGCGTTTAATGGCTAACAATATCACGAAACCATACCTATATAATATTTCGACCTCCTTAAACCCCACTTTTATAGAGTAAAACTGGGGTTTACAGGAGTATACATTTTCTTATTTCTGCTCAAAACATAGATTGTGTGCACTCGTAAGAACCGGCTCGCCGAAGCGGTTCAAACGAGTACCTACAATCTATGTTTTGAGCAAAAATATGAAAAATCTCAGATTTTTTATAAAAAAAAACTTTTAGTTTTTTTTGTGGTGAAATGTTCAATATTTTTGAAAAGGTGTGTTTTCGTAATGAGAATGTATACAGAACCACAAACTAATAAACTTACCACGGAAGATAAATTATATAAGCCAAATATCCTAAATAAGATCATTCCATAAGTTTTTCAAATGATAACAAAACATAAGTGCACTTACATTTGACGTCCAGATATCAAGACGATGCAATGTACATGCAATGTGTGTACAGTAGAATGTATGTACAGTAGCGTACAAAATACTGCACCAGTTTCACACACACTCACTCATTATCCTTAAACTGCCAATCACAACAAATGCCGTCTGCTTTGTCATTTGCTCTTTTAAAATGGCAGAAATCTAGTAGGTACCGTATTTGTTCCGACAGACAGGCCTCGGCAAATAGTGTAAACCCAGATCAGATGCCGCAGAACCCGGCTTCTGATCAGGGTCTACACTGTTTGCCATATATACAGCAATATTTTAAGCACATCAAGAGGTAGTAGAATGGACTATTTCAAACTTTAGGACAAGTATGGTCTGTAGATAAGGGGGTCCAATACTTAGGGTTATTACGGTACACCAAGTCACCTTAATCAATGAGAATAAATTTGGCACGTATTTTTGCTGATGTACTGTGTCAAACTTCAGGCTAAGTATGGTAAGTAGATAAGGGGATCCAATACTTAGGGTTATTACGGTATACCAAGCCACCTTAATCGATGAGAATAAATTTGTCACGTATTTTTGCTGATGTACTGTACACTGGATTATAGCGATAAGACAGTATTTCGGCCAGAAGATGACATATCGAGATAAGGACGGACAGGCAGTAATGCAGCATTCCTGTTTTTAATTACTGATTCATGTGCAACACAAGAAGGCATATGAATAGAGAATGCCCAGACCAGCGTAGTCTGATCAATATTCTGTTGACACATCCATGTTACACATCCCCTCCCCCTCCCCCTCCCCCTCCCCCTCCTCCCCTGGTTACACCATATGTTCCTTTAAAGCATGCATAGATATAAAAAAAATAGTAAAGGGATTTTTTGCATCTAACCTAATTATTTTATTTTTTTTATTTATTTATTTATTTATTTATTTTATTTTATTTTTTTTTTATTTTTTATTTTTTTTTGTCAGCGCTTTGCACTGCACGAATTTCTTTTAGTGGAGGCAATAACAACAGTTTCCCACGAGAAAGGATACATTTTCAGGGGGAGACAACTATCAAATTGTTTTGTTTCCCTTCTGAAATGGGTCTATACAAAAAGTGAAAAATTTAGGGGCAAATTCTTTCTGTAGTTTGCTTTCTATAAGAACAAACTCCTTTCCAGAACGAAATTGGTGAGCAGAAAAGTAAACGCAAAATTACAAAATTTATCCTTCTTAAAACAGCGAAAAGCCTACCGAGTGCACCCATTCCATTATGAACACACGCCTTTTCAAAAATATAGAAAATTTCACCTCCTACAACTGATTTTTTTTTCAGAGTAGCTCACGGGCTGATAAAGGCCCGCTATAGATTTATTTAGAATGCTAGCTGGGATGCTACAACTTCAGCAGGCTGGGTAAAATTGTCAACAGACGATGTATTAAAATATTTTTTTTATATTTTTATTTTTCCCAGAAAATAGGCTTTGGCATTTCGTGCAAAATGCCTCCCCAGTAGATAATTTGCATGAAATGTCAACGCATGTTTTCTTGGAAAAGTCTTTGACATTTCAATCAAATTGTCTCATGTGCATTTTTGATATGCTAAGCTGGGATACTACAACTTCGGCATGCTGGGTAAAATTGTCAACAGACGATGTATTAAATATTTTTATATTCTTATTTTTCCCAGAAAATAGGCTTTGACATTTCTAGTAAAATGCTTCCTCAGGAGATAATTTGCATGAAACGTCAACGTTTGTTTTCTGGGAACAGGCTTTGACATTTCATGCAAATTGTCTCATGTGCATCTTTGATATGCTAAGCTGGGATACTACAACTTCGGCATGCTGGGTAAAATTGTCAACAGACGATGTATTAAAATATTTTTATATTCTTATTTTTCCCAGAAAATAGGCTTTGACATTTCTAGTAAAATGCTTCCTCAGGAGATAATTTGCATGAAACGTCAACGTTTGTTTTCTGGGAACAGGCTTTGACATTTCATGCAAATTGTCTCCTGTGCATTTTGATATGCAAAATAGCATTGCTTCTTGTTTGCATTGTGCTATTCGAAGTACTACTGAGTAAAATGTGCTGTCTTCTGGTGCTCGATTTTGTCGCATCTGCTTGTAGCAGGGTGCGACATAGTAGTTCGAATTTCCATCCGTCCGTCTGTCAACAATTTACGTCGAGTCTAGCATTAAAGTGCATTTCTCTGAAGCAGTGATAGCTGGGAGTGTCAAACCTCGCGTAGTAATTGTCCCCGACATACCCTTTAGTAACGCACCATGAACCTCAACCTAGATTTCGTGCTTGAGTGACTTTGTCATGATTTCAGTCGAGTCCAGCATTATTCACGTCGAGTCTAGCATGAAAGTGTATTTCTCTGAAGCGGTGATAGCTGTGGGTGTCAAATCTTGTATAGTTATTGTCCTCGACATATACTCTTCAAACGAGCTATGACCCGATTTCTTTGACGTAGATTTCCTGCTTGAGTGATTTACGTCGAGTCAAGCATTATTCACGTCGAGTCTAAGCGTTGATAGCTGTGAGTGATAAACCTTGCATAGTAATTGTCGTCGACATACTCTTCAAGCACGCCGGCCTCGGTGGCTCAGTTGGATGCGCCGTCCGACTGCAGACCAGGAGGTCGCGGGTTCAACCCCCGCAGAGGTCGGCAACATTCTTTCTTGAAGATTGATCATGAAATATTTTCTACGGTCATTCTCTCCCTTCCGCTGATTCAAGAAGGGCAGTTGTCAATTTCTGGCGAAGGAATGTGCACAATACTGGTTAACCGCTTAGAGGACAAAGCCTGCCCAGTAAACGTGTGGTTAGGTAAACTGACCGCGCTCGACATGACCCCATTGGGTTGACTGGGCCGTAAAACCTCAACACAAACAAACCCTCAAGCACATACTATGACCCGGTGTCCTTGCCTAGGTTTTATGCTCCGTTGACTTTGTAATGATTTTATGTCGAGTCAATCATTAAAGTGTGTTTCTCTGTAGCGATGATAGCTGCGTGTGTCAAACCATGCATAGTAATTGTCCTCGACAAACTCTCCAAGCACGCACTAGGACCCGCCGCTCTTGGCCCAGATTTCGTACTTCATTGATTTTGTCATGATTTTACGTCGACTCTAGCACTACAGTGCGTTTCTCTGTAGCTGTGATAGGTGCTTGTCAAACCTTCATAGTAATTGTCCTCGATATTCTCTTCAAGCACATACTATGACCCGGTGCCCTAGCTTGACATAGATTTCATACTCCATTGACTTCGCCATTAGTTTAACATTAAAGTGTGTTTCTCTGAAGCAGTGATAGCTGCGAGTGTCAAACCTTGTTTTGTAATTGTCTGCAACATAATTTTCAAGCATGCACTATGACCTGGTGCCCTTGATCTAGATTTCGCGTTTCAGTGACTTAAAGTGTGTTTCTCAGTAGCGGTGATAGCTGCGATTGTCAAACCTTGCATAGTAATTGCCTTTGACATACACTTCAAGCATGCACTATGACCGGGTGTCATTGACCGAGATTTCGCGCTCCAGTGACTTTGGCCAGGGCAGGTGCGACATCGACTTCCGTGGAATTCTTGTTTCTATATTAGAACTGTGTTCGACCTGATACCATCAGTATTATTTGGAGCTAATGTGCATGGCGCCCTCCATTTTACTGTTGGTTAAATTTATGTGATATGAAGAGTGTACCGTTTCCCGTTGTTGGAAAGCCCGGCGGGGAGGGACGGTCATTTCACTTAGTTTATGTCGAAATAGCTCACCCAAGCAAAATAAATGTAATATAATTGTTTCTTGTTGTGGATTCTTACCCTGGTATTCTTACTAGAAACATTTACTGAGTGCTTATAAGATGAGGACTTGCTACTATTTTCTGGGAAGAATAGCATTACGAAAACAAGCCTATTCAAATATACTGAGAATTTTACCATCAAAAAATGAAAATTTTCAGATAAAAAAAATCCTATATTTTACATATTTCTGATCAAAACATAGATTGTGGGTACTCGTTAGAACCGCCTCGATGAGGCGGTTCTAACGAGTACCCACAATTTATGTTTTGAGCAGAAATAAGAAAAATAATATATACCCCTGTAAACCCCAGTTTTACTATATAAAAGTGGGGTTTAAGGGGGTCAAAATTATATAGGCATATTTTCGTGATGGGATAACTATCGCGAATGTGCTTAATGGCTGTTATTAATTAAAATCCATAAATGATTATAATTTCATATTAACAAATAAATTAGGATATTTGTTTACTCATGGCATGGCTTGCAATTACGATTTTGTAAGCCATAGAATAGCAGTGTATGCAAGATGTTTTTCAACTACATGAATTAAGGTTCTTTTTGTGTGTGTGTCCACCCTATATCAAAATATTAAATAATTATTAGCAACCAACCAACGAGTTGTTGCCGCGAAGCGGCAACAACGAGAGTTGGTTGCTTTATGGTAGTATTCTGTTCTATTCAAAAATTGCTATACTAAGACCGATTTTTTTCGTGTAACCGGAAATTGTGAATATGAAACTTTAAATACGTCACTTCCGTTTTCAGCGTTTGTTTACAATCACCCAGTGACAGCAACTGTTAAACTTAACAGATATCACGTTTCCATGCTAAAAACAAATAAAAATCCGGCATAGGCGAGATTTTAAGGTAAGAATAAAACACACAATAGTTTTGTCAGTATTTTCGGTGGTATTCCAGAAGAACGTATACCTTGCGCGCGCATAACGTGACATCCGGTTGAAACGAAAGTAGAAAAAGCTCCACTGATATCTGCGCATTATCGCATATCTAGAGTGAAAATAATAGACTTTCCAAACAGTTCTTAACGGTAATTTGAGGGGAATTTGGGCTTTACAACCCTTTGAAGAATATTTCACTTAAATCGAGCTGATCGTTCATCAAAAGTGGGCGAAAACCGGAGAACCTACAGGAAAAAAACAAAACAGCTGACCATCCATAATCAGAACACAGGAGCTTGAAGTTCTGTCCATAAATAATTAATAATGTCCAAAATCAAAAGTGACGGTAAGCCATTTCGTAAGATCTTTGAAATTGCTTCAGAATTTATATATATGTATATATATGGACATTTTAAGTACGTTCGATGGACCAAACTTCAAGCGCCTGTGATCAGAACTTGGCTTTCCCACATATGACCCAAGGGAGGCTCGAACCGCAGTGGTGAGAAACCTAATGGATTAAGAGTCGGTTCTCTTATCCACTAGGCTATGGGGGCCCGCAGGGGGGAGGGTGGTTGGGGGGCATTCCAGCTGTCAGATTCAACATTATCTCAGTAGACCTTGATCTTATTCAGTCCAAGTACTTTTTCTGGCAAAAGAATGTACACAATACTGGTTAACCACTTAGAGTAAGTCTGCCCAGTAAACATGTGGTTAGGTAAACTGACCGCTCTTGACATGACCCCATTGGGTTGACTTGGCCGTAAAACCTCAACACAAACAAACCAAGTACTTTTAACTAACACACACATTTATTTATTTTTTTTAAACAATCATCACTTAACATGACTTTCCACAATAATGTTTCAGGCCATACTTATAAATATGTCGATAATCTAGCTTAAACTCCAGACCTTCCATACCCTACATCATTGACTAAATCACTGAATGATACTCCAAATATTTAGCATTTTTTGACAAATTTTGATTTTTATGCTTAAAATTGTAAGTGAAAACTGATTTTCTTCAAAATCAGCTGTAATGTTAGTCATTTCTTATTAATTTTAATGTGGCATAAACTTAAGAAAGATTTGTTTTCATATTATTCTAAGAAGGTGAACGGAATTATGAGAACATGCCATAGGTCTGGGTTTACTCTGTCGCTGACCAATATTCCGATATACTCTCCATGTGACAGACCACTATACTCAAGGTTACTGACTGATATGCCAGCAGGGATCAATTTTAGCACCTGCTAACTTGCTAAATGCTGGTTAATTTGATCAAAAAGCAAGCTGCAATTTCCATCACTTGCTAACTCTAGCAAGTTGGAAAATTTTTCTTTAATTGGCTGAACCTGAGGCATTGTTGCAGAAGTTTTGCAATTTCTTTTTCAAAGGCAATAACAATATTTTTCTTACTTTTCCCCTAAAGCAGGTTTTGACATTACATGCAAACTGTCTAAACCTGTTTTCTGGGAAAATAAGAAAAATATTTTAAAAAGTCTGCTGTAATTTTACCCAGAGTGCTAAGATTTAAAGCCACATTTAACAGTATTTACAAGTGTGAAAAAGCAAGTTGGGACAAATAAATATCATTTGATTTCTGTTTCTGTTACATTACAGTATTTACCCATAGTATTCAGACACCTCAACTCCTTACCATACTTAACTAAAATTTGAACAAGTACAACTTACTACCCAATGTTGTATGGCTGCTACGATACAGTCAGCTCACGATACGATATGTATCGCGATACTTGCCTAAAGATTCGATACATATCACGATACTACTTTCATGCATAAGTCCAGGAGGTCGCGGGTTCAACCCCCACCGAGGTCGGCAACATTCTTTCGTGGAGATTGATCATGAAATATTTTCTACGGTCATTCTCTCCTTTCCGCTGATTCAAGAAGGGCAGTTGTCAGTTTCTGGCAAAAGAATGTGCACAATACTGGTTAACCGCTTAGAGGACTAAGCCTGCCCAGAACGTGTGATTAGGTAAACTGACCGCGCTCAACATGACCCCATTGGGTTGACTGGGCCGTAAAACCTCAACACAAACAAAATTCATGCATAAGTCGGAGGTTGAAAGTTTTGATACTCTTGGAAAACAGGTTCAAAACCATCTCAGAGGTTCATTATTGTGTGAAAATGCCTGTGTAAGATGACCCATTTTGTCATATAAGTGATCAGTGTATTTCAGTAACAGTTTAGATCTTTGTAATTTGTTATAAAAATGGTCTTGAAATATGTTAAAGCTACTATTTTCTTTGGAAATTGTACTTTTAGGCGTATCGTCAGGTATTGCGATACTAGCCCCATGATACAATACTCGTATCGTGAGAAAAATTATCGTGATATGATACAATTTTAATGAATCGTTACGCCTCTACAATGTTGTATCTAATAATTCCTGAATGAGTGGCAAACAGTGTATACCCTGATGAGACACCACATTTTCATCTGGGTCTACACTGTTTGCTCAGGCCTGTCAGGGCAAGGTAAAGTGCAGTAAAGTATAACATATGGTAAGAGTCATGCTGAGACGACAGGTAAAATTATGACCAAATCTTCAGTGATTACTAATCGATTATCGATCACAATGGCAGGACTGATTATCATGTTAATCATCTTTTCAACTCTGATTAGCCAGCCCTATGCACAGCACATAAATTAGAACAAAATATGTGCAAAGCATTCCAGAATATGTGCACAGCACATACTAGAATATATTGCTCAACACATACCAAAGTATGTGCATAGTACATAACTTATGCAAATAGTACCATATGTGAAAGGTCAGTATAGGTCTGCCGGCATTAGCATTGCAGTACAGTTGATCGTTATCTGGACCTTGCTTATCTCTAATAACCGCTTATCTCGAAGTGAAAATCTTGTCCCTGGCTAAACATGAAAATCTTACAACAGGTTAAAAAATATTGTTGAAAAGAGGAGAAATTGGTCCACAATATCCACAATATTTTCAATATATCTCTTATCTAAAAAAGTCCAGTTACATATAAATTTGCTAAATGTGGTTGTTGGAATTATGTTTTCCTCACTTGTGCAAATCTGATATGTGGAGCTACGGATATCTCAAAGTATTTCAAAGAGTCCCTTGGAATTCGAGATAACGAGAGTCAACTGTACATATAATTAACAACACAGTTTAAGTATCTTAATATGTTAAGCAAAATTTAGCTTCAAGCCACCATGTTTATTATGTTAAAAGGATTCAACTGACATAAGGTGACATTTAATTTATGTGTGGTGATATTTTTCAGGAATTCTATTCGGCCTACAGCGAGCCACTGAAGACCTTCAAGACACTGGAACTGAAAGGGGATATGCCAGAAAAGACCATCACACATAGATCATTGATGACATGCTCAGTTTTGTTCAGGAATGGTAAGCAGAAATATCTTATATGTAAATCCCTTTTCACTTTATGATTTTATAAAATGAACCATGCATCACTTTTTAGACCCTGCCACACGATAATGGCGGGGTTTTATGGTTTCACGTTGGACGTCAGTGTGTCTGTCTGCACACCCACAAATGGGTAGTTAGATGGCTAAGAATTATGGACAATTGCAATGTATTTCAGTGGGATTTTTTTCCGTCAGCCGGGGGTGGTCGGGTGGTGCGAAGGTGCTGTGTATCTTACATCACCGGGGCGTCCAACTGATATTGGCTTACAGTTGGGCAAGGCCTGCTATCCTTGTAGTGGGTAAGGGTAGAGGGGGAATGTTTTTATTTCTTCTGTTTCTTCACTTTCATTCCTGTTCCTCTTTCGTCCCTGTCCCTCTCTTTCATCTCCTCTACTCTCTCTTCTATCTCTTTTCTCCCTTTCTCTGGGAGACGACACAAAATGACCCTCAAGGGTTGACGTGTCGTTAAACCCCAACACAATCAATCAATTTCCGTCCGCCACATAAATTCAGTCTTTTATGTGGCTTTTTTACTGTTAGGTGGCCATTTTTTAGCCACATAAGTATGCTAAAATAGTGATGGTAGCCACATAACTATCCATTTGTTAGAACATCCGTCTGTCACACGTCCGTCCGTCCATCCATATTTAGTGTCCAGATGATTTCTTGAGTAAACATCAGTGGATTTTCACAAAACTTGGTATGTGTATTGATATTGTAGAGCTCTGGTTTGGAATTGCTAATGCGCAAATTTCATCAAACTTCGACAGAGTTATCTGCCCGAGACACGCCCATATTTTCGTTTCCTGACAATAACATGTAAATGTCAGGGGATTTAACAAACTTGGTTCATGTATTGATATTAAGGAGCCCTGGTTTGGGATTGCTAATGGGCAAATTTTGTCAGTGTTTGACAGTTATCTGCCCGCAGCACGATTATGGTGGGGTATTATAGTTTAACATTATGCATATAATAGTGAAAAACCTGAAGCTTTGCTGTTTTATCCCTATAGGTGAATGGATACATCCAAAAGACATCACCCTGCCATTGAAGTGTTTCCTCCCCTTTCAATGGGGGATTACTCTTAAAGGAAAGAAATTGCTTTTACCCACAGGAGCAATTTTTTTTTCCTTTAACAGTACACCCCTTCTTTGAAAGGTCTCACCCTATATGAACAATAGACTAATAAAAAAAACATATCCTTTTTAATTGCAGGTTTTCCATCTTCAAAGTGGAGCCCCAGAGGTGTTTTTTCTGCTTTCCAGTACCAGCTGTTAGTCAGTGATAAAACCAGCCTCTCTAGATATGGGAATTGGATTTGTGCACTCTGCACCAACATCTAAAAGACATTTTACATGCGGACCAGGATGAGTTAATCCAATAGCAGTATAAGTATTACTGTATTGATAAAATGAACAGAATTACAAATAACGAGCAGAACTATCGTTGTGCATGTTAATGAACTTGGCTACTACTGGACCGGACCTGATGAGTTCAATCCAAATACAGGGTGCCCACTGGTCAGGGAAATCTTACTTTTTCTTCCAAGGTCAGGGAAAAGTCAGGGAATTTTGCGAAATGATCAGGGCAATTTTAAATACTAAGAAAGTCAGGGAAATTTTTAATTTTGGCCCAAACTTGTTAGGCTATGGCAGGTATTTTATCCATTTTGAGTGACTGAAAGTCTTGTATTTTTTTTTCCGCTCACTCCGCATTGCTACAAATTAATGCTCATTCTAGAAAATGAATGCCCAAAATTTTGACAATATTTTATTTTTTTTTACTGAACAATTAGGGCGGTATATTTATAGCAACCAACCAACGAGAGTTGGTTGCTTTATGGTAGTATTCTGTTCTATTCAAAAATTGCTATACTAAGACTGATTTTTTCGTGTAACCGGAAATTGTGAATATGAAACTTTAAATACGTCACTTCCGTTTTCAGCGTTTGTTTACAATCACCCAGTGACAGCAACTGTTAAACTTAACAGATAATATGAAATAGGTGCAACCTAATGAGCAACCAACCAATTTGTGACTTTCCCAAAATAAAGTAATAACTAAATAAAAATGGACTTTTAAGTTTCAACAATTTGCGGGGTGGTGGTGAGGGTGGATGCGGGTGTATCTTATTTACAAGTATTCCTCAACATTTTTTTTTCATCCAAGTACAATGAATAAGTTCCCACTGAGTGACCTCAGTATAAGTTTAGGGGGTGACTACTTCCAGTTCCAGTATAATTTCTCACAACATTCACCAATACTAAACTGAGCCAAAGCATGACAAAATCTACGGCAACCTCTTTGTGGTTTTGTCCATTTAATTTAGATACCTGCATTTCAAATACAGATATACCTGCTAATAAACACAGATATCTTTATTTCATTGTTATTACAAATATCTCTAATTAAAATGCAGCTATATGTAATTGAATTGAGATACCTCTTACTGAAATGCAGATATCTGTACTTGAGAAATACAGATATCTCTATTTTCAATTGTAACATAGAAATCTGCATTTGTATTAGAGACATCTGCATTTAAAAATACAGATATCTTCATTTCAATGAGAGATACATCTTGTGTAGCTGAAATTCAGATATCTGCATTTAAAATACAGACATCGCTAATGCCATTACGAAAACACGCCTATTCAAATATATAGAAAATTCTATCTCCAAAAACTTAAAAATCTTCATATTAAAATCTTTGATATTTTTCATATTTCTGCTCAAAACATAGATTGTTGGTACTCGTAAGAACCGCCTCGCGAATACGCACAATCCTTGGTTTTAAGCAAAACTAATGTATACCCTGGTATACCCCAGTTTTACTATATGAAACTGGGGTTTAAGTGGGTCAAAATTATATAGGCATGTTTTCCTGATGCAAATGCAGATACCTGTATTTGAAATGCAGATATCTTTATTTCTAAATTAAATACATACATCTGCATTTCAAGTACAGATATCTGCATTTCATTACATATATCATTATTTATGGTTGAAAAAGAGATCCTTATTTACTCTTACGCGTATGCACTGTTCCACTGGTTACAACATGTTGGGAAGCACATTTCCCGCCTCTGCAGACCATAAAAAAACTAATTAAAGATGCTCAAGATTTCAAACCATTATGTCTTTACAGTCAAATCCATCGCTCCTTTAAGAGGAGCACAAAAAAAAAAGAGAGAGAGAAAGAGAATGTGTAAAATATATTTTAGGAATCTATCATGGGTGTGAGGGGTAGACAAGAAAATTCAGGCTTGCCGAGTGATGCAAGACTATGATCTCGAGGGATGGATATTTCGATCTACCTGTCACGCACGAAAGATTCTTTTTCTTGCATACTTTGTATCATATCTGAAGTCAAATCCCTTTGATTGTTGACATCTTCCATATTTTGATAACATTTCTGTGATGCTTAATGACAGCATTTAACTTCAGTGATATTAACCTTAACGATGGTGTACCTCTTGATTCCTATACAACCAGTGCACATCAAAAGCGTGAGAAATCTCAATTTTTATCTTACCCTGGATAACTTTTCATTTTCCGTATGCTTCTATAATCATGCGATTTTTCAGTACCTGTATTTAAGAGAACCAGTTTTTGAACAGTTCTATCACATAAATTCAGGCATTCTAGGCAGGTATACATGATACATTCTGGGTTGCAGAATGAAGGTCCACAAGTAATTATTTAGATAACCAAATGTATGGTTCTTTAACCTGCACATGGGTACTTGATTTTCCATGCAGAAGCCAGAGAGGGCCCCAGCAAAGACTGCAGTTATTATGTCATCCCTGCAAATCACAAAGGAAAGCGTGTTCGGATTCCATTTATTATTATTATTTTTTTTTTTTTCTCTCTCGCCATGGCCGAGATTGAACGTACCTCCAGCACTTGAGGCTATTGGACTCACCACTGAGCTACCCGCTGTTGTCCGAGTTTAAGGGAAGCCTAGTAGGCTGCAAGGGACTATTAATTATGTTGAAAATAAAAGATGAAAATAATCAGGTTCTTAAGAGAACTTTGCATTTAAAATTACAATTATCTGTAGTTTCTATAAATAAAAATTTCTGTATTTGAAATACAGATATATGTATTAGAAATACAGACATCTCTATCAGGCTTTCAAGTGCCCTCTGTCAAAAAAGTAGGGATAAAATCGGGCTCAAAATTTTGAAAAAGTAGGGCAAAAGAAGGAATTTCAATCATGAAAAGTAGGGATGGTAGGGATGTTCTAAGTGTTTTAAGACTTAGTGAAAGATATAAGCTAGCAAACTTTTCTCTGAACAATAAAACTACATTACCATGGAAAAGAAATACCAAAATAAATGTTCCAAAAAAGGAGTTACAACTGAAGTAAAAATAATTTTTAAACTTTTGCATTGTGGCTGCTCAGTTTAAGTTGATCTGATTTTTAGAAACTCCGAGTGAGCAAAGCAAGCGAGGAAAAAAATTACAATTTTTGGTCACTTCAAACATTTTTGGACTAAAAAGTAGGGATAGTAGGGCATTTTCAGAAAAAAGTAGGGAAAAGTAGGAACACAAAAAAAAAAAGTAGAGAAAAGTAGGAATAGTAGGAAAAGTAGGGCCCACTTGAAACCTGCTCTATTTGAACGGCAGATATATTTTATTTGAATAATAATCATAGATATCCGTATTTCAATTAGAGATAGTTGTATTTCAAATAAAGATATTTGTATTTCAAAAACAGTTACCCGAGTTTCTAAAATGTACTTATATCTTACTTAAATAGAAATATCTGCATTTGAAACGCAGACATCTGTAATTAAAATACAGATATCTACAATGTATGTTTCAAATTCAGACATGTCCATTAAAGAACCAAAAAGAGATATCTGCATTTCAAATTCGTATAAATACTCTGTATTTGAAATACAGATATGCGCATTTAATGTAGGTAGCTGCATTTAAATGCAGATACTTTTATTTAAATGCAGATATCTGCATTTTAAATATAGATAGCTGTATTAAATTGGTTTTAACCCAAACGAGCCACCATAAAAAACAATGAAATGACCTATAAAAACACTTGTCCAAATGAATTTTTAGCTAGTCACAAATTATGGCAATATGTGCAAACCAATCTGTCATTCTGCGAGTACAGACAGTTCTTAAGTGAGAGCATTATGCTGCATTGAAATAAAACTCATCTGTAGATGAGGGAAGCAGTTACTGACAGTTCCTGGATTCACATGCAAGGTTACTGTATCTCTTTTATAACAGAAGTAATCTATAAGAGAATAAACTAATTCTTTGTAAATAAGAATTTCAACAATTAAAAATTAGATAAACTCCAGAATTATTATCATAAAATGCTTCTCTTTTCTACAGATTATTTTAGCAAGAGAAAGTGAACAAATATTTTTTTTTTTCTTTTTTTATTCCATAAAAGATTATAGGACTAGACTACTAATGGTGCCAAGTATAAGATAATAAGACATGACACATGTATAATTATTTTGTCATATGAAAGAAGCGTTTATAGAAGTCGTTTCATTGCAGTTAGTGCCTTTTAACACACAGTAATAACTGAGTGATGAAACCTGATACAAATAAAGAAATGAAACTGTTCAATGGTGATTCTTACAAGAATTATCAACAGAACAGTGCTTCCATCTACTGTCATTCTATGAAACAAAAAAAAAAAAAAAAAAAAAGAACAATAATGGTCTGTAGTGTTCATCTGAGCTTAACAGATTTACAAACTTAATTTCGAAGTTTCACAAAACTAGACTGTTCAAAATTTTTCTATAAATTTTATTTTAAAAAGACACATGATGGTTCTAAACAAACAACCCCCAGGCTTATAAATTGAACAATCTTGGTGCGAATCCACTAGACAAACTCATCCAAGGTTTTATGACCGTCCTCATTACCTGCCCGTCTGATGGAACAATTTGATAACTAGAAATATGTTTAAAAAAAGACACTATGCCCCCAAACCATATGCTTGCCTCTAAAGATAATACAAGGTAAAAATGGCCCAATCTACACAGGGTCATAATTCCTTAAACGTTTTTAAAAGTTAATTAGGTCAACTTCTAATCACTACGAATCTATTCATCAAGTTTTGAGGCGCTAGCTTCAATAGTTTTTGAGATCTTTTGTTGGCAAGGGAAAAAGTTTGAGAGATATTTTGCTGGCAAGGAAAAAATGCCCAAAGTTATAAAAAGGGCCATTACTCATGAATATTTTTAGAATTTATTCAAAATAATCAGGTTATCTACTCATCATTATCAATCAATTTAATAAGTTTCAATGCTCTAGCTCCAACAATTTTTAAAGATTCTGCTGACAAGGTAACAATGTCCAATATTACAAAGGACCATAACTCATGAAGTAATTTTTTAAAATTATTTCAAAAGTTAATCAGATCGTCTACTCATCACTACCAGTCTAGTCATCAAGTTTCAAAGCTCTAGCTTCAATAGTTTTTGAGATACATGTAGTTTAATGAAGTCTCTATCAGCCAGACTATATTTTTGCCATATTACATCTCTGGGAGTCTGAAAGAGCAGGTAACTCATGCAAGTAGTCTGATCTGGTTGAAAACTTGTGCAAGATTTATGTCCAGCTTCATTAATAGCAAGTTTGATATAGATCTGATCTTAAAACAAAGTCGCTGTTGCACGCTGCTTGGACAACATTTTCACCACAATATGTGTATGGGACTTTTTGGTTGCTATAGCATCCAAGGTTTTCATTGGGTTACCATGAAAAGTGAAGTTCCACCAAAGGCATGCTATAGATGAGAAATGATTTAGATGGGCCTGCAGACTGCAGATATAACTGATTAAAGTTACTGACGGATGACTGATGGATGAAGAATGGACTACCACCCTATAAGCTCCCCATGAGCCTTCAGTCCAGGTGAGCTAAAAAACAAAAAACAAAAAAAAAAAAATCTGCAGTTCTACAAAGTTTCATCACTGGACTATCTCGTGTTATATTATTCAGGGCTCAAACATTTTTCTTGAACTAACTCCTCCTGTAGGGCAAATGGCCTCAAATTGTTACTTGCCCTTAAGCTGTACTCATCCTTAGTCTTATATTTGGTACTAAAAACAAACCTGTCCATAAAGTCATGGAATTTAGTTCACGTATTGAAGCGGGGTTTACTGTTGCTGTTTTGCTGCGGAATAGTAAACTGTAACAGACACCTTCCAGAATTGAAATTTTAACTTGTCAGCAGATTTTGACATCTTTTTGTGACATTTTGGAGTGACTTTTAGAACTTTGTAATTATGCTAGGTAATCCAAATTTTTCACTATTTACCCTTACTGCGAAAAAACATACCTGTCCTGTTGGGCAAGCCCTTTGATTTTTTTTCACTTGTCCTTAAAGAACATCTACTCATAAATATGAGCTGACAAGTGCAAATTTCAAGACCTAGTTATTACATGTAACAATGACACTTTCTGCAATGAAAAGATTTCATATAAACAGTTCTTTCATTTGACAAAAGAATGTCATAAGTTAGCAGTCTCACTTCAATGAATATAGTTTTTACAATGGTAGTTCATCTACAATGTCCTTGAAGTAGGTCCATTAATATGTTGAAACCCTGCATCAGAGTTAAGCCAATGGCTTACTGAGTGCTTTCAGAGTGGCCACCCTCAGTCAGAATCAAAATTCCCCGACATTTCACTGACTTTTCCCTTACCCAATTCTATTTTTCCCTGATCAAAATGCTGAAAATTTAATGGGCTTTTTCTCATCTTGCAGAAAATAAATGATTCATTCTATTTTAACACATATAAATATACTGCCCTAATTGTTCAGTAAAAAAAAATAAAATATTGTCAATATTTTGGGCATTCATTTTCTAGAATGAGCATTAATTTGTAGCAATGCGAGTGAGCGAAAAAAAAAAAAAAATACAAGACTTTCAGTCACTCAAAATGGATAAAATACCTGCCACAGCCTAACAAGTTTGGGCCAAAATTAGGAATTTCCCTGACTTTCCTAGTATTTAAAATTTTCCTGATCATTTCGCAAAATTCCCTGACTTTTCCCTGACCTTGGAAGAAAAAGTAAGATTTCACTGACCAGTGGGCACCCTGTATTTGGATTGAACTCATCAGGTCCGGTCCAGTAGTAGCCAAGTTCATTAACATGCACAAAGACAGCGTATTTGTAATTCTGTTCATTTTATCAATACAGTAATAATTATACTGCTGTTGGATTAACTCATCCTGGTCCGCATGTAAAATGTCTTTTAGATGTTGGTGCAGAGTGCACAAATCCAATTCCCATATCTAGAGAGACTGGTTTTATCACTGACTAACAGCTGGTACTGGAAAGCAGAAAAAACACCTCTGGGGCTCCACTTTGAAGATGGAAAACCTGCAATTAAAAAGGATATGTTTTTCTTATTAGTCTGTTGTTCATATAGGGTGAGACCTTTCAAAGAAGGGGTGTACTGTTAAAGGAAAAACAAAAATTGCTCCAGTGGATAAAAGCAATTTCTTTCCTTAAAGAGTAATCCCCCATTGAAAGGGGAGGAAACACTTCAATGGCAGGGTGATGTCTTTTGGATGTATCCATTCACCTATAGGGATAAAACAGCAAAGCTTCAGGATTTTCACTATTATATGCATAATGTTAAACTATAATACCCCACCATCATCGTGCTGATGGCAGATAACTGTCAAACACTTACAAAATTTGCCCATTAGCAATCCCAAACCAGGGCTCCTTAATATCAATACATGAACCAAGTTTGTTAAATCCCCTGACATTTACATGTTATTGTCAGGAAATGAAAATATGGGTGTGTCTCGGGCAGATAACTCTGTTGAAGTTTGATGAAATTTGCGCATTAGCAATCCCAAACCAGAGCTCTACAATATCAATACACATACCAAGTTTTGTGAAAATCCACTGATGTTTACTCAAGAAATCATCTGGACACTAAATATGGATGGACAGATGGACGTGTGACAGGCGGATGTTCTAACAAATGGATAGTTACATGTATGTGGCTACCATCACTATTTTAGCATACTTTATAAATGTGGCTAAAAAATGGCCACCTAACAGTAAAAAAGCCACATAAAAAGACTGATTTTATGTGGCCGACGCGTTAAATCCCATTGAAATACATTGCAATTGTCCATAATTCTTAGCCATCTAACTACCCATTTGTGGGTGCGCAGACAGACACACTGACGTCCAACGTGAAACCATAAAACCCCGCCATTATCGTGTGGCGGGGTCTAAAAAGTGATGCATGGTTCATTTTATAAAATCATAAAGCGAAAAGGGATTTACATATAAGATATTTCTGCTTACCATTCCTGAACAAAACTGAGCATGTCATCAATGATCTATGTGATGGTCTTTTCTGGCATATCCCCTTTCAGTTCCAGTGTCTTGAAGGTCTTCAATGGCTCGCTGTAGGCCGAATAGAATTCCTGAAAAATATCACCACACATAAATTAAATGTCACCTTATGTCAGTTGAATCCTTTTAACATAATAAACATAGTGGCTTGAAGCTAAATTTTGCTTAACATATTATCTCGAATTCCAAGGGACTCTTTGAAATACTTTGAGATATCGGTAGCTCGACATATCAGATTTGCAAATTGAGGAAAACATAATTCCAACAACCACATTTAGCAAATTTATATGTAACTGGACTTTTTAGTTTAGAGATATATTGAAAATATTGTGGAAATTGTGGACCAATTTCTCCTCTTTTCAACAGTATTTCTTAACCTGTTGTAAGATTTTCATGTTTAGTCAGGGACAAGATTTTCACTGCGAGATAAGCGGTTATTTGAGATAAGCAAGGTCCAGATCAGGATCATCTGTACTGCAATGCTAATGCGGGCAGACCTATACTGACCTTTCACATATGGTACTATTTGCATAAGTTATGTACTATGCACATACTTTGGTATGTGTTGAGCAATATATTCTAGTATGTGCTGTGCACATATTCTGGAATGCTTTGCACATATTTTGTTATAATTTATGTGCTGTGCATAGGGCTGGCTAATCAGAGTTGAAAAGATGATTAACATGATAATCAGTCCAGCCATTGTGATCAATAATCGATTAGTAATCACTGAAGATTTGGTCATAATTTTACCTGTTGTCTCAGCCTGACTCTTACCATATGTTATACTTTACTGCACTTTACCTTGCCCTGACAGGCCTGAGCAAACAGTGTAGACCCAGATGAAAATGTGGTGGCTCATCAGGGTGTACACTGTTTGCCACTCATTCAGCTATTATTAGATACAACATTGTAGAGGTGTAACGATTCATTAAAATTGTATTGTATCACGATACTTTTTCTCACGATACTAGTATTGTATCGTGGGGCTAGTATCGCAATACCTGACGATATGCCCAAAAGTACAATTTCCAAAGAAAATAGCAGCTTTAACATATTTCAAGACCATTTTTATAACAAATTACAAAGATCTAAACTGTTACTGAAATACACTGATCACTTATATGACAAAATGGGTCATCTTACAAAGGCATTTTTACCCAATAATGAACCTCTGAGATGGTTTTGAACCTGTTTTCCAAGAGTATCAAAACTTTCAACCTCTGACTTATGCATGAAATGTGATATGTATCGAAACGTTAGGCAAGTATCGCATTACATATTGTATCGTGAGCTGACTGTATCGTTACAGCCATACAACATTGGGTAGTAAGTTGTACTTGTTCAAATTTTAGTTAAGTATGGTAAGGAGTTGAGGTGTCTGAATACTATGGGTGAATACTGTAATGTAACAGAAACAGAAATCAAATGATATTTCTTTGTCCCAACTTGCTTTTTTTACACTTGTAAATACTGTTAAATGGGGCTTTAAATCTTAGCACTCTGGATAAAATTACAGCAGACATTTTAAAATATTTTTCTTATTTTCCCAGAAAGCAGGTTTAGACAGTTTGCATGTAATGTCAAAACCTGCTTTACGGGAAAAGTAAGAAAAATATTGTTATTGCCTTTGGAAAAGAAATTGCAAAACTTCTGCAACAATGCCTTAGGTTCAGCCAATTAAAGAAAAATTTTCCAACTTGCTAAAGTTAGCAAGTGATGGAAATTGCAGCTTGCTTTTTGATCAAATTAACCAGCATTTAGCAAGTTAGCAAGTGCTAAAATTGATCCCTGCTGGCGTATCAGTCAGTAACCTTGAGTATAGTGGTCTGTCACATGGAGAGTACACCGGAACATTGGTCAGCGACATAGTAAACCCAGACCTATGGAATGTTCTCATAATTCCGTTCACCTTCTTAGAATAATATGAAAACAAATCTTTCTTAAATTTATGCCCCACTGAAATTAATAAGAAATGACTAACATTACAGCTGATTTTGAAGAAAATCAGTTTTCACTTACAATTTTATGCTTAAAAATCAAAATTTGTCACAAAATGGTAAATATTTGGACTATCATTCAGTGAATTAGTCAATGATGTAGGTGTATGGAAGGTCTGGAGTTTATGCTAGAGTATCAACATATTTATAAGTATGGCCTGAAACATTATTGTGGAAAGTCATGTTAAGTGATGATTGTTTAAAAAAAAAATAAATCTGTGTGTTAGTTAAAGGAAGTGTCTGGTGACAACCGGCTGTCAGCAGACTTTTAGGTCTGGTGACAACCAGCTGTACTTTTTTCCAATTATACTGTGTAATGATTATTGTTTTTAATTTAATTCTGCAATTTCAGACATTTATTTTCCTTTTTTTTTTTTTTCTTATATATTTATTCTCATGAACAAAATAAATTAATTTTCAGACAGGATAAATTACAAAGTCATCTAGTTTCTTGTGTAGAATCTGGACAATTCACTATGTTCCCTTTTTATATGAATGTGCGACAGAAAAAAAAAGAAGAAAACAAAAACAACAAACAAACAAAAAACAGAAAATAAGGGTATACTGTATATGCAGACAGGAACATCATGGGTCTTGAACGATGATAACTGTAATGACAGGTTTCATAGAAAATGTATAAAAGATGCTGATACTGTTGAAACAGACTCTGTGGTGTTTTTTTTTTTTTTTTTTTTTTTGTTCAGAGGACTAGAGGATTACAATACTAGAAGGAATCAGCAGTTGTGATCTTGTATTAGAAGAGGTTACTTATGCTTTAACTCTATGCTTCAGTAGCTAGCAAATAATTTAACAAGAGTTGTCAGAAGACAACTCAGCTCGCCGGAAAGGGCTGATCCAATAAGAAAACAATCTTTAAATATTAAAGATTAAATGACAGTACATGTATGACCTGACTTGGATGTTGGAAGAATGTCAAACTGAGGGATGGGGTATATGCCATTGAAACATCTTCCCTTAGGCTGGTATGGATGAAACATGAAAGCTATATCTTACATACTTCAGCAGCCATGTTCACTTTTCAAAACTTAAACACAGGTATAAGGGACAAAGTATGACCTGATCTTGACCTAGGCAGAAGGTCAAACTGAGGAAGGGGTGTGTACTATTGAAAGGTCTTACCCTAAGGTAGATGTAGGCCAAACATTAAAGCAGCATCTTGAATACTATAGCAGTTACAGACACTTTTCAAAATTTAAACACAAAACTCAAACATGGGTTTAAATGACAAAGTATAACCTGACCTTGACCTTGGCAGAAGGTCAAACTGAGGAAAAGTCTACGCTATTGAAAGGCCTTACCCTAATGTTGGTGTGGACCAAATAATAAAGCAGTATCTTGAATACTTCAGCAGTTACAAACACTTTTCAAAACTTAAACGCAAAACTCGAACATGGGTTCAAATGACAAAGTATGACCTGACCTTGACCTAGGCAGAAGGTCAAACTGAGGAGGAGGTGTGTGTTATTGAAAGGTCTAACCCTGAGGCTGGTGTGGGCCAAATATTAGAGCTCTATCTTGAATACTTCAGCAGTTATGTACACTTTTCAAAATTTAAACACAAAACTTAAACATGGGTGTAAAAGACAAAGTAAGAACTGACCCTGACCTACATAAAGAGTCTATTTTGGGGATGGGGATGTATGCTATTGAAAGGTCTTACCCTAAAGTAGGTGTAGGCCAAATATGAAAGCAGTACCTTAAACAGTTAAAAAACTATGCACACATTTGAAAACGTAAACACTGTGCTAACGTGGATGCGGACGTCGACGCAATGGCCTGGGTGACAACATAAGCTCTCCAGGGACATAGTCCTGGCGAGCTAAAAAATGGTTTAATGAATTTTGAGATACATTTTTTGTTTTGTAAGGAGTTATATATGTTCTGTATTAGAATACACGTAGCCCAGCTTTGAAAAATCGGGGCCAGGGTTTTCCCTTAGGATTTGAAAATGAGGGTCCCTGATACTCCCCAATATGAAGTTATAGGGTCCATTAATAAGATTTAGGGGTATATTGTTTTAAAGAGGTTCTTTTTGTCTAAATAATGATAATTATTGTACTTCTTGTGGGAAATGGATTAAAATTCCAAGCCAAAGTTATATGAAGTTCAGTTTAGATTGATATTAGATGCATCAATTGAAACAGGACCCTTAGCACTAACTTTCAAGGTCCTGGATATGGTTTTGTGGGTAAAAACTGCCAAAATACATATTAAATCCCTTGATAGGTTTTTCAATTTGCCATGAATGAAGTTTTCACTACAAATTTCTTAAAGAATTACAATGTATGATAGCTATAAAGTTGAAACTTGGTACATACATGGACAGTGGACTGCAGTATCATGTATAGCAGACACAGGGCCAAGGGCCTACAACTCTTGGAGTTAATCCCATGATAGGTTTTACAATTTGCCATAAATGAAGTTTTTGTCCCACTTTTCTCAAGGGCTGAATGTGTAACAAAGTTGAAATAAGAGCCAAGGGTCCATAACTCTTGGATTTAAATCCCTCCATAGGTTATACATTGCCATGTTACCATGTCCAACAATTATGTCATCTGGTTAGAATGACTTCTAAATATTTAAACACTATGATGGCCTGCAGTGGGACTAGTCAGATCCTTTGATTACTCTAGTTTTATGAAAAGAAACCAGTATAGATTTAAAGATGGGTTCATTGTTTCTGAACTTTTATCAATTGGTTATTTAACTGAAATTTGCTTCAACCAAAACAACTTCAAATTTGCATGAATTATAAAAACATGTTATTTAGAATTACATGTACATGTTTGTTTCCAGTTACATATGTACATATATCTGCATGTTTCTGTTTCTTGTTTTATATATAGAAATACATGTACTACAGCTGTTCCATAAAAGGTATGCTTGTACTAAATAATTTGATAGAAAATATACTCAGAGGCAATAAAATATATACAGTTTCGAGCTTTGAGTACTGGCTCATGTTGTACTCTTTTAGTTTAAAAGTTTTCATGTTCATTTTTGTCATACGTTTGTCTTTAAAATCACAAAGGTAATTCTTTCTCAGTCGTAAATCATGGAGTTATGAGCCCTTAATTAAAAACAGCATTTCCAGTCATAACTTGCTTTGCCATAAACAAATGTCATTTTACTTCTCATAAAATGTCTTGCACAAATGTCTGTGAGCAAAACCACAACGTTAATTAATTCAAAATTACCATCAATTGACATCAAGCTGGGTATGGATTTCTTTCCATCTGAAATTATCTCCCTTTTAATGAAAAATATAGGGAATTTAAAGAGTATATATATATCTGAAGCGGCGTTGGTCGTTTGTTACTTGACTGTTTCAAAAAAGTGTTGCTTGGCTTAGCCTCCTTATACCACATACAGATGAAATCTCTTAAAACTGTTTATTTAACAGAACAATGTCAATGTCCCAAAGAAATTCAGTGCATTCCATCAGAATGTCATGTGTTTTTTTTTTATAGAAATTTGACTGTGTACTCTACTATGCATTTAAAGTTGAACTATGTCCTTACAGCATTTTTATCCTTCTGTCGACTGAGTGCAATACAAATGCATAAATGTAAGTTTCTTTATTCCAATATGCACTTTTAAAGGGAAGCTACTCATACACAAATGTTGATTTAGATCCCTTATTCGTTTCGGTAAATGCCATTTCCTTGCTCTTCAATAGAATTTCCTGAAAATTGTTGCATATTATGCATAAATGACATGTTCTTAACTATGAATCCGTCTATGATATCAATAATTTATGCACATATGTAAAATTTCTGATAAAATTGAAAAAAAATAGTCACCTGTATACATGTACTTACTTTTGCCTCTCCGTATATATGAATGTTAAAATGGAACTATAGGCATTAAATAGTTATTCAGTCTTACTTATTATTTTTTTTAAATCATTATTATTCCAGTTTAAGGACAATTTTTCCATAACTTTATTGAAAAATATAGCTGGTTGTCAGCAGACTTTTAGGTCTAGTGACAGCCGGCTGTCACCAGACTTTTGGTCTAGTGACAGCTTGTTGTCACCAGACCTAAAAGTCTGCTGACAGCCGGTTGTCACCAGACCTCGCCTTAGTTAAAAGTACTTGGTTTGTTTGTGTCGAAGTTTTACGGCCCAGTCAACCCAATGGGGTCATGTCGAGCATGATTAGTTTACCTAACCACACGTTTACTGGGCAGGCTTAGTCCTCTAAGCGGTTAACCAGTATTGTGCACATTCTTTTGCCAGAAAAAGGATTGAATAATATCAAGGTACTGAGATAATGTTTAATCTGACAGCTGGAATGCCACCCAACCGCCCTCCCCTCTGCGGGCCCCCCGTAGCCTAGTGGATAAGAGATCTGACTCTTAATCCATTAGGTTTCTCACCGCTGCGGTTCGAGCCTCCCTTGGGGCATATGTGGGAAAGCCAAGTTATGGATATGATTATGGATGGTCAGCTTTTTTTTTTCTGCAGGTTCTCCGGTTTTCGCCCACTTTTGATGAACGATCAGCTCGATTTAAGTGAAATATTCTTGAAAGGGTCGTAAAACCCGAATCCCCCTCAAATTACCGTTAAGAACTGTTTGGAAAGTCTATTATTTTCACTCTAGATATGCGATAATGCTCAGCTATCAGTAGAGCTTCTTCTACTTTCGTTTCAACCGGATGTCACGTTGCGCGCGCGCAAGGTATGTTGTTCTGGAATACCACCGAAAATACTGACAAAACTATTGTGTGTTTTATTCTTACCTTAAAATCTCGCCTATGCCTGATTTTTATTTGGTTTTAGCATGGAAACGTGATATCTGTTAGGTTTAACAGTTGCTGTCACCGGGTGATTGTAAACAAACGCTGAAAACGGAAGTGACGTATTTAAAGGTTCATATTCACAATTTCCGGTTACACAAAAAAATCAGCCTTAGTATAGCAATTTTTGAATAGAACAGAATACTATCATAAAGCAACCAACTCTCGTTGTTGCCGCTTCGCGGCAACAACTCGTTGGTTGGTTGCTATCACGTTTCCATGCTAAAAACAAATAAAAATCCGGCATAGGCGAGATTTTAAGGTAAGAATAAAACACACAATAGTTTTGTCAGTATTTTCGGTGGTATTCCAGAAGAACGTATACCTTGCGCGCGCATAACGTGACATCCGGTTGAAACGAAAGTAGAAAAAGCTCCACTGATATCTGCGCATTATCGCATATCTAGAGTGAAAATAATAGACTTTCCAAACAGTTCTTAACGGTAATTTGAGGGGAATTTGGGCTTTACAACCCTTTGAAGAATATTTCACTTAAATCGAGCTGATCGTTCATCAAAAGTGGGCGAAAACCGGAGAACCTACAGGAAAAAAACAAAACAGCTGACCATCCATAATCAGAACACAGGAGCTTGAAGTTCTGTCCATAAATAATTAATAATGTCCAAAATCAAAAGTGACGGTAAGCCATTTCGTAAGATCTTTGAAATTGCTTCAGAATTTATATATATGTATATATATGGACATTTTAAGTACGTTCGATGGACCAAACTTCAAGCGCCTGTGATCAGAACTTGGCTTTCCCACATATGACCCAAGGGAGGCTCGAACCGCAGTGGTGAGAAACCTAATGGATTAAGAGTCGGTTCTCTTATCCACTAGGCTATGGGGGCCCGCAGGGGGGAGGGTGGTTGGGGGGCATTCCAGCTGTCAGATTCAACATTATCTCAGTAGACCTTGATCTTATTCAATCCAAGTACTTTTTCTGGCAAAAGAATGTACACAATACTGGTTAACCACTTAGAGTAAGTCTGCCCAGTAAACATGTGGTTAGGTAAACTGACCGCTCTTGACATGACCCCATTGGGTTGACTTGGCCGTAAAACCTCAACACAAACAAACCAAGTACTTTTAACTAACACACACATTTATTTATTTTTTTTTAAACAATCATCACTTAACATGACTTTCCACAATAATGTTTCAGGCCATACTTATAAATATGTTGATAATCTAGCTTAAACTCCAGACCTTCCATACCCTACATCATTGACTAAATCACTGAATGATACTCCAAATATTTAGCATTTTTTGACAAATTTTGATTTTTATGCTCAAAATTGTAAGTGAAAACTGATTTTCTTCAAAATCAGCTGTAATGTTAGTCATTTCTTATTAATTTTAATGTGGCATAAACTTAAGAAAGATTTGTTTTCATATTATTCTAAGAAGGTGAACGGAATTATGAGAACATGCCATAGGTCTGGGTTTGCTCTGTCGCTGACCAATATTCCGATATACTCTCCATGTGACAGACCACTATACTCAAGGTTACTGACTGATATGCCAGCAGGGATCAATTTTAGCACTTGCTAACTTGCTAAATGCTGGTTAATTTGATCAAAAAGCAAGCTGCAATTTCCATCACTTGCTAACTCTAGCAAGTTGGAAAATTTTTCTTTAATTGGCTGAACCTGAGGCATTGTTGCAGAAGTTTTGCAATTTCTTTTTCAAAGGCAATAACAATATTTTTCTTACTTTTCCCCTAAAGCAGGTTTTGACATTACATGCAAACTGTCTAAACCTGTTTTCTGGGAAAATAAGAAAAATATTTTAAAAAGTCTGCTGTAATTTTACCCAGAGTGCTAAGATTTAAAGCCACATTTAACAGTATTTACAAGTGTGAAAAAGCAAGTTGGGACAAATAAATATCATTTGATTTCTGTTTCTGTTACATTACAGTATTTACCCATAGTATTCAGACACCTCAACTCCTTACCATACTTAACTAAAATTTGAACAAGTACAACTTACTACCCAATGTTGTATGGCTGCTACGATACAGTCAGCTCACGATACGATATGTATCGCGATACTTGCCTAAAGATTCGATACATATCACGATACTACTTTCATGCATAAGTCCAGGAGGTCGCGGGTTCAACCCCCACCGAGGTCGGCAACATTCTTTCGTGGAGATTGATCATGAAATATTTTCTACGGTCATTCTCTCCTTTCCGCTGATTCAAGAAGGGCAGTTGTCAGTTTCTGGTGAAAGAATGTGCACAATACTGGTTAACCGCTTAGAGGACTAAGCCTGCCCAGTTTACGTGTGATTAGGTAAACTGACCGCGCTCAACATGACCCCATTGGGTTGACTGGGCCGTAAAACCTCAACACAAACAAAATTCATGCATAAGTCGGAGGTTGAAAGTTTTGATACTCTTGGAAAACAGGTTCAAAACCATCTCAGAGGTTCATTATTGTGTGAAAATGCCTGTGTAAGATGACCCATTTTGTCATATAAGTGATCAGTGTATTTCAGTAACAGTTTAGATCTTTGTAATTTGTTATAAAAATGGTCTTGAAATATGTTAAAGCTACTATTTTCTTTGGAAATTGTACTTTTAGGCGTATCGTCAGGTATTGCGATACTAGCCCCATGATACAATACTCGTATCGTGAGAAAAATTATCGTGATATGATACAATTTTAATGAATCGTTACGCCTCTACAATGTTGTATCTAATAATTCCTGAATGAGTGGCAAACAGTGTATACCCTGATGAGACACCACATTTTCATCTGGGTCTACACTGTTTGCTCAGGCCTGTCAGGGCAAGGTAAAGTGCAGTAAAGTATAACATATGGTAAGAGTCATGCTGAGACGACAGGTAAAATTATGACCAAATCTTCAGTGATTACTAATCGATTATCGATCACAATGGCAGGACTGATTATCATGTTAATCATCTTTTCAACTCTGATTAGCCAGCCCTATGCACAGCACATAAATTAGAACAAAATATGTGCAAAGCATTCCAGAATATGTGCACAGCACCTACTAGAATATATTGCTCAACACATACCAAAGTATGTGCATAGTACATAACTTATGCAAATAGTACCATATGTGAAAGGTCAGTATAGGTCTGCCGGCATTAGCATTGCAGTACAGTTGATCGTTATCTGGACCTTGCTTATCTCTAATAACCGCTTATCTCGAACTGAAAATCTTGTCCCTGGCTAAACATGAAAATCTTACAACAGGTTAAAAAATATTGTTGAAAAGAGGAGAAATTGGTCCACAATATCCACAATATTTTCAATATATCTCTTATCTAAAAAAGTCCAGTTACATATAAATTTGCTAAATGTGGTTGTTGGAATTATGTTTTCCTCACTTGTGCAAATCTGATATGTGGAGCTACGGATATCTCAAAGTATTTCAAAGAGTCCCTTGGAATTCGAGATAACGAGAGTCAACTGTACATATAATTAACAACACAGTTTAAGTATCTTAATATGTTAAGCAAAATTTAGCTTCAAGCCACCATGTTTATTATGTTAAAAGGATTCAACTGACATAAGGTGACATTTAATTTATGTGTGGTGATATTTTTCAGGAATTCTATTCGGCCTACAGCGAGCCACTGAAGACCTTCAAGACACTGGAACTGAAAGGGGATATGCCAGAAAAGACCATCACACATAGATCATTGATGACATGCTCAGTTTTGTTCAGGAATGGTAAGCAGAAATATCTTATATGTAAATCCCTTTTCACTTTATGATTTTATAAAATGAACCATGCATCACTTTTTAGACCCTGCCACACGATAATGGCGGGGTTTTATGGTTTCACGTTGGACGTCAGTGTGTCTGTCTGCACACCCACAAATGGGTAGTTAGATGGCTAAGAATTATGGACAATTGCAATGTATTTCAGTGGGATTTTTTTCCGTCAGCCGGGGGTGGTCGGGTGGTGCGAAGGTGCTGTGTATCTTACATCACCGGGGCGTCCAACTGATATTGGCTTACAGTTGGGCAAGGCCTGCTATCCTTGTAGTGGGTAAGGGTAGAGGGGGAATGTTTTTATTTCTTCTGTTTCTTCACTTTCATTCCTGTTCCTCTTTCGTCCCTGTCCCTCTCTTTCATCTCCTCTACTCTCTCTTCTATCTCTTTTCTCCCTTTCTCTGGGAGACGACACAAAATGACCCTCAAGGGTTGACGTGTCGTTAAACCCCAACACAATCAATCAATTTCCGTCCGCCACATAAATTCAGTCTTTTATGTGGCTTTTTTACTGTTAGGTGGCCATTTTTTAGCCACATAAGTATGCTAAAATAGTGATGGTAGCCACATAACTATCCATTTGTTAGAACATCCGTCTGTCACACGTCCGTCCGTCCATCCATATTTAGTGTCCAGATGATTTCTTGAGTAAACATCAGTGGATTTTCACAAAACTTGGTATGTGTATTGATATTGTAGAGCTCTGGTTTGGAATTGCTAATGCGCAAATTTCATCAAACTTCGACAGAGTTATCTGCCCGAGACACGCCCATATTTTCGTTTCCTGACAATAACATGTAAATGTCAGGGGATTTAACAAACTTGGTTCATGTATTGATATTAAGGAGCCCTGGTTTGGGATTGCTAATGGGCAAATTTTGTCAGTGTTTGACAGTTATCTGCCCGCAGCACGATTATGGTGGGGTATTATAGTTTAACATTATGCATATAATAGTGAAAAACCTGAAGCTTTGCTGTTTTATCCCTATAGGTGAATGGATACATCCAAAAGACATCACCCTGCCATTGAAGTGTTTCCTCCCCTTTCAATGGGGGATTACTCTTAAAGGAAAGAAATTGCTTTTACCCACAGGAGCAATTTTTTTTTCCTTTAACAGTACACCCCTTCTTTGAAAGGTCTCACCCTATATGAACAATAGACTAATAAAAAAAACATATCCTTTTTAATTGCAGGTTTTCCATCTTCAAAGTGGAGCCCCAGAGGTGTTTTTTCTGCTTTCCAGTACCAGCTGTTAGTCAGTGATAAAACCAGCCTCTCTAGATATGGGAATTGGATTTGTGCACTCTGCACCAACATCTAAAAGACATTTTACATGCGGACCAGGATGAGTTAATCCAATAGCAGTATAAGTATTACTGTATTGATAAAATGAACAGAATTACAAATAACGAGCAGAACTATCGTTGTGCATGTTAATGAACTTGGCTACTACTGGACCGGACCTGATGAGTTCAATCCAAATACAGGGTGCCCACTGGTCAGGGAAATCTTACTTTTTCTTCCAAGGTCAGGGAAAAGTCAGGGAATTTTGCGAAATGATCAGGGCAATTTTAAATACTAAGAAAGTCAGGGAAATTTTTAATTTTGGCCCAAACTTGTTAGGCTATGGCAGGTATTTTATCCATTTTGAGTGACTGAAAGTCTTGTATTTTTTTTTCCGCTAACTCCGCATTGCTACAAATTAATGCTCATTCTAGAAAATGAATGCCCAAAATTTTGACAATATTTTATTTTTTTTTACTGAACAATTAGGGCGGTATATTTATATGTGTTAAAATAGAATGAATCATTTATTTTCTGCAAGATGAGAAAAAGCCCATTAAATTTTCAGCATTTGGGTCAGGGAAAAATAGAATTGGGTCAGGGAAAAGTCAGTGAAATGTCGGGGAATTTTAATTCTGACTGGGGGTGGCCACTCTGAAAGAGCTCAATAAGCCATTGGCTTAACTCTGATGCAGGGTTTCAACATATTAATGGACCTCTTCAAAGACATTGTAAATGAACTATCATTGTAAAAACTATATTCACTGAAGTGAGACTGCTAACTTATGACATTCTTTTGTCAAGTGAAAGAACTATTTATATGAAATCTTTTCATTGCAGAAAGTGTCATTGTTACATGTAATAACTAGGTCTTGAAATTTGCACTTGTCAGCTCATATTTATGAGTGAATGTTCTTAATTTAAGGGCAAGTGAAAAAAAATCAAACGGCTTGCCCAACAGGACAGATATGTTTTTTCACAGTAAGGGTAAATAGTGAAAAATTTGGATTACCTAGCATAATTACAAAGTTCTAAAAGTCACTCCAAAATGTCACAAAAAGATGTCAAAATCTGCTGACAAGTTAAAATTTCAATTCTGGAAGGTGTCTGTTAGAGTTACTATTCCGCAGCAAAACAGCAACAGTAAACCCCGCTTCAATACGTGAACTAAATTTCATGACTTTATGGACAGGTTGGTTTTTAGTTCCAAATATAAGACTAAGGATGAGTACAGCTTAAGGGCAAGTAACAATTTGAGGCCACTTGCCCTACAGGAGGAGTTAGTTCAAGAAAAAATTTTGAGCCCTGAATAATTTAACACCAGATAGTCCAGTGATGAAACTTTGTAGAACTGCAGATTTTTTTTTTTTTTTTTTTTTTTTTTTAGCTCACTTGGACTGAAGGCTCATGGGGAGCTTATAGGGCGGTAGTCCTTTCTTCATCCATCAGTCATCCGTCAGTATCTTTAATCAGTTATATCTACAATCTGAAGGCCGATCTAAATCATTTCTCATCTATAGCATGCCTTTGGTGGAGCTTCACTTTTCATGGTAACCCAATGAAAACCTTGGATGCTATAGCAACCAAAAAGTCCCATACACATATTGTGGTGAAAATGTTGTCCAAGCAGCGTGCAACAGCGACTTTGTTTTATGATCAGATCTATATCAAACTTGCTATTAATGAAGCTGGACATAAATCTTGCACAAGTTTTCAACCAGATCAGACTACTTGCATGAGTTGCCTGCTCTTTCAGACTCCCAGAGATGTAATATGGCAAAAATATAGTCTGGCTGATAGAGACTTCATTAAACTACATGTATCTCAAAAACTATTGAAGCTAGAGCTTTGGAACTTGATGAATAGACTGGTAGTGATGAGTAGACGATCTGATTAACTTTTGAAATAATTTTAAAAAATTACTTCATGAGTTTGGTCCTTTGTAATTTTGGACATTTTTACCTTGTCAGCAGAATATTTAAAAAATTGTTGGAGCTAGAGCATTGAAACTTATTAAATTGATTGATAATGATGAGTAGATAACCTGATTCTTTTGAATAAATTTTAAAAATATTTCATGAGTAATGGCCCTTTGTAACTTTGGGCAATTTTTCCTTGCCAGCAAAATATCTCTCAAACTTTTTCCCTTGCCAGCAAAAGATCTCAAAAACTATTGAAGCTAGCGCCTCATAACTTGATGAATAGATTCGTAGATTAGAAGTTGACCTGATTAACTTTTAAAAACGTTTAAGGAATTATGACCCTGTGTAGATTGGGCCATTTTTACCTTGTATTATCTTTAGAGGCAAGCATATGGTTGGGGGGTGGGGGGCATAGTGTCTTTTTTTAAACACAATTTCTAGTTATCAAATTGTTCATCAGACAGGCAGGTAATGAGGACGGTCATAAAACCTTGGATGAGTTTGAGTTTGTCTAGTGGATTTGCACCAAGATTGTTCAATTTATAAGCCTGGGGGTTGTTTGTTTAGAACCGTCATGTGTCTTTTTAAAATAAAATTTATAGAAAAATCTTGAACAGTCTAGTTTTGTGAAACTTCGAAATTACATGTAAGTATGTAAAGCTGTTAAGCTCAGGTGAACACTACAGACCATTATTGTTCTCTTTTTTCTTTTTTTTTTTTTTGTTTCATAGAATGACAGTGGATGGAAGCACTGTTCTGTTGATAATTCTTGTAAGAATCACCATTGAACAGTTTCATTTCTTTATTTGTATCAGGTTTCATCACTGAGTTATTACTGTGTGTTAAAAGGCACTAACTGCAATGAAAAGACTTCTATAAACGGTTCTTTCATATGACAAAAGAATTATACATGTGTCATGTCTTATTATCTTATACTTGGCACCATCAGTAGTCTAGTCCTATAATCTTATATGGAATAAAAAAAAGAAAAAAAAATATTTGTTCACTTTCTCTTGCTAAAATAATCTGTAGAAAAGAGAAGCATTTTATGATAATAATTCTGGAGTTTATCTAATTCTTAACTGTTGAAATTCTTATTTACAAAGAATTAGTTTATTCTCTTATAGATTACTTCTGTTATAAATGAGATACAGTAACCTTGCATGTGAATCCAGGAACTGTCAGTAACTGCTTCCCTCATCTACAGATGAGTTTTATTTCAATGCAGCATAATGCTACCACTTAAGAACTGCCTGTATTCGCAGAATGACAGATTGGTTTGCACATATTGCCATAATTTGTGACTAGTTTAAAATTCATTTGGACAAGTGTTTTTTATAGGTCATTTCATTGTTTTTTATGGTGGCTCGTTTGGGTTAAAACCAATTTAATACAGATATCTATATTTAAAATGCAGATATCTGCATTTAAATAAAGGTATCTGCATTTAAATGTAGCTACCTACATTAAATGCACATATCTGTATTTCAAATACAGAGTATTTATACGTATTTGAAATGCAGATATCTCTTTTTGGTTCTTTAATGGACATGTCTGAATTTGAATCATAGATATCTGCATTTTAATTACAGATGTCTGCGTTTCAAATGCAGATATTTCTATTTAAGTAAGATATAAGTACATTTTAGAAACTCGGGTAACTGTTTTTGAAATACAGATATCTTTATTTGAAATACAACTATCTCTAATTGAAATACGGATATCTATGATTATTATTCAAATAAAATATATCTGCCGTTCAAATAGAGATGCCTGTATGTCTAATACAGATGTCTGTATTTCAAATACAGAAATCTTTATTTATAGAAACTACAGATAACTGTGATTTTAAATGCAAAGTTCTCTTAAGAACCTGATTATTTTCAACTTTTATTTTCAACATAATTAATAGTCCCTTGCAGCCTACTAGGCTTCCCTTAAACTCGGACAACAGCAGGTAGCTCAGTGGTGAGTCCAATATCCTCAAGTGCTGGAGGTACGTTCAATCTCGGCCATTGGCGAGAGAAAAAAAAAAAAAAAAAAAAAAAAAAAAAAACAATAATAAATGGAATCCGAACACGTTTTCCTTTGTGATTTGCAGGGACGACATAATAACTGTGCAGTCTTTGCTGGGGCCCTCTCTGGCTTCTGCATAGAAAATCAAGTACCCATGTGCAGGTTAAAGAGCCATACATTGGGTTATCTAAATAATTTCTTGTGGACCTTCATTTTGCAACCTAGAATGTATCATGTATACCTGCCCTTTATGTGATAGAACTGTCCAAAAACTGGTTCTCTTAAATACATGTACTGAAAAATCGCATGATTATAGAAACATACGGAAAATGAAAAGTTATCCAGGGTAAGATAAAAGTTGAGATTTCTCACGCTTTTGATGTGCACTGGTTGTATAGGAATCAAGAGGTACACCATCGTTAAGGTTAACATCACTGAAGTTAATGCTGTCATTAAGCATCACAGAAATGTTATCAAAATATGGAAGATGTCAACAATCAAAGGGATTTGACTTCAGATATGATACAAAGTATGTAAGAAAAAGAATCTCGTGCGTGACAGGTAGATCGAAATATCCGTCCCTCGAGATCATAGTCTTGCATCACTCGGCAAGCCTGAATTTTTCTGTCTACCCCTCACACGCATGATAGATTCCTAAAATATATTTTACACATTCTCTTTCTCTTTTTTTGTGCTCCTCTTAAAGGAGCGATGGATTTGACTGTAAAGACATAATGGTTTGAAATCTTGAGCATCTTTAATTAGTTTTTTTGTGGTCTGCAGAGGCGGGAAATGTGCTTCCCAACATATTGTAACCAGTGGAACAGTGCATGTGAAAATACGCGTAAGAGTAAATAAGGGTATCTTTTTCAACCATAAATAATGATATCTGTAATGAAATGCAGATATCTGTACTTGAAATGCAGATATATGTATTTAATTTAGAAATAAAGATATCTGCATTTCAAATACAGGTATCTGCATTTGCATCAGGAAAACATGCCTATATAATTTTGACCTACTTAAACCCCAGTTTCATATAGTAAAACTGGGGTATACCAGGGTATACATTATTTTTGCTTAAAACCATAGATTGTGCGTATTCGCGAGACGGTTCTAACGAGTGCCAACAATCTATGTTTTGAGCAGAAATATGAAAAATATCAAAGATTTTTATCTGAAGATTTTAAGTTTTTGGAGATAGAATTTTCTATATATTTGAATAGGCGTGTTTTCGTAATGGCATTAGCGATGTCTGTATTTTAAATGCAGATATCTGAATTTCAGCTACACAAGCACAAGCTTCATCTCTCATTGAAATGAAGATATCTATATTTTTAAATGCAGATGTCTCTAATACAAATGCAGATTTCTATGTTATGATTGAAAATAGAGATATCTGTATTTCTCAAGTACAGATATCTGCATTTCAGTAAAAGGTATCTCAATTCAATTACATATACATGTAGCTACATTTTAATTAGAGATATTTGTAATAACAATGAAATAAAGATATCTGTGTTTATTAGCAGGTATATCTGTATTTGAAACGCAGGTATCTAAATTAAATGGACAAAACCACAAACAGGTTGCCATAGATTTTGTCATGCTTTGGCTCAGTTTAGTATTGGTGAATGTTGTGAGAAATTATGCTGGAACTGGAAGTAGTCACCCCCTAAACTTATACTGAGGTCACTCAGTGGAAACTTATTCATTGTACTTGGATGAAAATGCCTTTTCCCGCCTTTTAATACAGTCTTAAATCACTAAATGTGTGCTTCTGTATTATTGAATTTAAAAAACCTGTTGAGGAATACTTGCAAATAAGATGCACCCGCATCCACCCTCACCTCCACCTCGCAAATTGTTGAAACTTAAAAGTCCATTTTTATTTATTTATTACTTTATTTTTGGAATGGTCACAAATTGGTTGGTTGCTCATTAGGTTGCACCTATTTCATATTATTATTACTAATACTTTTGGTTTGCTTTGTTTAAGGATGTTCCCATGTCATTTTAAAAAAGTAACAAGATACGGAAGCGTATACGGCTCATTAGATCAGGACTTATATCTCATCATCTCAGGAAATTGTATATTGAGAATATAATTTATTTGTCTGAAAATGAAGAAAAATATCTTCACTTATCAACTGGTTTTTGTATATTTGATGTAAGAAATTCTCGATCTGTGTATTTATTATAAATATGTATGAAAACTACAATTTAACATAGTATTTATTGCATTTCGAATTAAGAAAGCCATTTTATAGTTTAATAAAATATACTTATATGTCGTCTGCTAGAATATACTTATATGTCGTCTGCTTCCAAATATATATTTGGATATGCCATTATGTTTCTGAAGATCTTGAGAAACTTTATAAAATGTTATCTATATATAAGTGGTCATTTTTTCTTTTTTTTTTTTTTTTTTTTTTGGTTTTACGGTCCTTTCAAGGTTATTCACTTATTTCGAGCCGATCGGTAATCATAATCAAAGATGGGCGAAAACCGGAGTACCCGGAGATCGAAAAACCACTTGCCGTTCCGTTGCAGAACTTGGCGTTTCACATGTGGCCCGAGCGAGGCGCGAAACACAGCGGTGAGACCTAATGATTAAGAGTTAAGTAGTCATTTAAACTCGAAATTGTGTTTGTAAAACACTATGCCCCAACCATATGCTTGTCCCTTAATGCTGCAATTTTCAAAGGACCATAACTAAAGAAAATTTTTCAGAATTTTTTCAAAAGTTAATGAGGTCATCTGCTCATCATTCTCTTTCAGCCTGTCAAGTTTCACGGCAATATCTTAAACAGTTTTCGAGATATCTCGCTTACAATATAAAAATGCCGAATTGTTCAAAGGGCCACAGCTCAAGATACAAGAAAAATATGGGTCAGTTATTTGTCATTAGGAACCTATATATGAAATTTCAAAACCTAACATACATGTTTTTTTAAGATATGGCAGGCATCAGAAAGCGTGACGAACGGACGGACGAACCAACAGACAAAGACAAACCAATATGCCCCACCAACTTTTTCAAAGTTGGGGGCATAAAAATGAAGGCTCTATCTCTAATGGTTTTTAATATATTTTGCTGACAAGATAAAAATGCCCAAATTTACAAAGGGCAATAACTCATGTATTACTTTTCAAAAATTTTTATTTCAAGGTTAATCAGATCATCTACTCCTCACTACCAATCCATTTACCAAGTTTAAAGGTTCTAGCTTCAATACTTTTTGAGCTATTTTGCTGAGAAGATTTCATCTTTATTTTTTGCAAAGGGCCATTACTCAGAAAAGGAGCATATATAAACCTGATGAGAAAAAATATTTATCACCTACTTTCTTATGAGAAATCCATACATAAAATTTCAAGAACCTAGCATGCATGGTTCCTAAGTTATGCTATGCATAAAAAATCATGACGAACGGACGAACGAAGGCAAACCAACATGCCTCGCCAACTTTTTCAAAGCTGGGGGCATAAAACAGGCGCATTCAGCGGGTCTCCTTGCATGGACTACTGGATAAGAGCGCCGACTCTTATTAATTAGGTCTCTCTCCGCTGTGGTTCGAGCCTCGCTCGGGTCAGATGTGAGGCCAAGTTCTGCATCGGAAGGTCAGGTGATTTTTCTCCGAGTACTCCGGTTGTCCCTCATCTCTGATTAATGATCGGCTCGTTATAAGTGAAAAAATCTTGAACGGGCCTTAAAACCAAAGCCCAAAACCAAGAAGACGAACCCTTATCATGAAACTTTACAGAAATGTATAGCGCATTAGGCGATAAGCAGAAGGCAACAGTCATAACTCTTGCTTTTCTACTTATGGCCCTTTGAACAATCAAAACACTGGTATTAGTTATCCACTGAGTCTGTTATGTACCTTGAAAACCTTTTGATATATTTTCATGAAACCTTTACAGAAATGAAAAGCATTATAAGGCGACGAGCAGAAGACAAGAACGATAACACTGGTTTACTTAGTTTAGGAATTAAGTCCTTTTGAATGTTAAAACTAATGATTTTTGTCATTAACCTATGTCAGCCCTGTAACTTCAAAACAATTTGAGATGTTCTCATAAAACTTTACTGAAATATATAGCGCCATTAGTGGATATGCATGTCAAGAACCATAACTCTGACTTTACTGCTTTTGATATGAAAATTTCAAGTTTCAGAACAGCACAGAGAAATGACAAAAATAACCATTAGATGTTCAAAGGCCCATAACTTCAATCGTAGGTAAAAAAAATGTATACCCCTGTAAACCGCAGTTTAAACACAAACGTATTTGCATGATGAAACGTCTGATTTGCAAGTTCTGAAAACGATTTTTAAGGTATTATTTGGAGATGATTTAGAGAGGAAAAATATTTAGCAATGAGGTTGTTGTAAAATATGCAGCAAAAATTAGAAAATCGGGAGACAAATAAAATGTTTATACTCATAAATAATAAATAATTTTAATATTGAATTTATGTGAGCAAGGGCGGTAATCCAAAATTTAGAACTTCATAATCTGGGTGTTCGTGCCGGCCCATTTCGATTTGTTTGGGTGAAGTTATACCTTTTATCAGTTTTGACAATTTTCAAAGATGTTCTTTTCCAGTGCGACTTGGCCCGCCGTAGTTCAACTATTGGTTTTCGTTTACTCTGGCATACAGTAGAATTAGCCATGAGTACTCGTCTTTGTTTATTATAGTGATTAATTTGATTTTTTTATGTTTTCGCTTTGATGCATTGACTGAGTTGGGAGCCTTTATGCGAACCGAATTTTTATGTATTTCTGTATTAAGAGTAGCATCAGGACCCAGGGTGAAGTTAGCTAGCTGTAAAAGTGCTTTAAACCCCGCGGTGGTTTGCTCTACCGACCGTTCTAAGGCGGTGTTCCCGGTGTTGGTCTTACTCTTTGTTGCTTTGTGGTTTATTCTACGAGGCGATTTGTTGTATGTCTTTCCGTGTGTCATTTTGTTCTTGTGTTGTTGTTTTTTTGTTTGTTTGTTTTTTTTTTCAGTCCTTTTAGTATTGCGATTACCTCGTTTGGGGAAGAGAGAGCTAATCTTAGTGCTTTTCGTACGTTTGTTCGGTTTGTGCTTGTTTAGATTTGTCGGTTTCCTCTTCCTCTTGGGGTCTGGGAAGGGCTGCGGTTTGTGATTGTGGCACTCCCTGGACTTTTCTCTTACCTTTTTTGATCAATCAAAGCCAAATTTTATACAGACCCTCATTAGGAAGAAAATATGAAAGCTTGTATAAATGCTCCAGATCACATAATCAAGATAACAACCATACCCATATATGGCAAAAAAAAAAACAAAAAAAAAAAAAAAATCAAAGTCTTCTCAAGAATCAAGATCCTTGTGACGACACAGAAAGGGAACACCGAAGGGGACAGTTTCTTTTTTTTTTTACGTAGGGTACCTTTTCACCTACATAAGGCCATTTTCGCCTTAACCCTACTTAGCTAGTAAAACATCATGCGATGTTACCATAAATAACTTAAGTACACGGGTTGCCCGTGTAACACGCGTATGATCCACGTGGTGGCGTAATACCGGCCCTATATAAACTCCACAGTAAATGATTCAGACCATTAGTGCGCCTAGCTCATACTCGACGTGCCCTGGGTTGAGTATAAAGTGGACAGGGCGGCGCTTGGTGATAGACAGCGGCACCAAGTGTGCATGGGTGATCCATGAAAGCAAGGGTGTACAAATACATGTATATCATAGCAATCGCCGCTGCCTCTATGTGCCTCGGGTGCCTGGTAGCGTTAAAAATCCGCACAACAACAACAACAACAACAACAATTCCCATAAGGGGCCGGCCTCGGTGGCTCAGTTGGATGCGCCGTCCGACTGGAGACCAGGAGGTCGCGGGTTCAACCCCCGCCGAGGTCGGCAACATTCTTACGTGGAGAGTGATCATGAAATATTTTCTACGGTCATTCTCTCCCTTCCGCTGATTCAAGAAGGGCAGTTGTCAGTTTCTGGCGAAAGAATGTGCACAATACTGGTTAACCGCTTAGAGGACTAAGCCTGCCCAGTAAACGTGTGGTTAGGTAAACTGACCGCGCTCGACATGACCCCATTGGGTTGACTGGGCCGTAAAACCTCAACACAAACAAATTCCCATAAGGGCGAAATTGTACACAGGAGTGTCATAGGACACCAGTTCTTGGTTATATGGGATTCATTTCGGTGAGTGAATATTTATTACTTTTGATAATTTTAGTGTTAGTCATCGGTTTGTAGGTTTTATTTGCAAGGTCTGAACGGCCAGAAATGAATTACTGTCTGATTTAAAACCTGCGAATTGTTGATTACACAGTCTATATAACAGACGCATGGTAGTACGGTTCTGCATTTTATTGTTTAGATTTGTTCACGTATGCTTACCAGTTGCGCAAAAATGTTACAGGCTGGTGCGGTTTTTCCCAGCGCAGGAGGTGTATGGGAAAGGCGCTGAGCAGGCTGAGCAGTATAATCAGTCTTATCGGGGTCTTTCCTACCAAGCGCAAATTCGGTCTAGTCGGTGTCTTCATTTTGCGGGAATGGTGTGGCTATAAAGGACGCTGATCAGACTGCAGTATATTCAGTCTGATCGGTTCTTTATGGCAGACGCAAAATATAGGGGGACTTGTGAACAGAGCAGAGCCGGACTTACCGATGAGCACATAGAAGCATCGCGATTATCATCAAATTCGCGACATGAAGGCATACACGCATAACAGACACGCATATATGTAATTTATGCCCTCTTCGCGAAAGACGGCACCGAATGTGGGCAAATAGACGCTTAGAGGACCAAGCCTGCCCAGTGTACGTGCAGTCTAAAAAAACTTTTCTTGTTAAATTTTGAAACACATAAATTGCAAGCATTCGCGGTTACATAGGACCGGGCAACATAATTTAGTAAAGTTAAAATCATTAATTTGTAAATATTTTTTCGTATGCTCAATTTTTTTGCCCTGATGCGGCAGACGAAATATACCGTAAAGCTGTATGTATTATATGATATGTTAGGGGTTGACATTTATTAGTGAATGACATTTGGGTCGACAGTACAGATGTCGGGTCCCAAATACTAGACGGTTGAAATGTCATAATAATGGATTGACAATCGAAATGTCAGTTTAGCCATGGGCATTTGATGTGTCATGACCCTGATGTGAAATGTCCTGATCGCAGGTAGAGTGAATGAAATGTCTTTGCTCTGGTTGCTATCTGTGTGCATTTCAAATGTCTTGTCCCCAATTTTATTAATTACTGTTATGTCAATTATTGTAATAATATGGAGTTTTGCATATGACGTCGAGAAGCGACGCTGCCGAGAGCTGGTAATAACTAGCTGTCGACTGCGCCGACGCCGACATTTGGATTGAAGCCGCGGATGAATCACGGCGACGTCGATAATAGCCGTCGAGGATTCAGCTGCGACGCCAATGACGTCACACCATCCGGCGACGTATAGCGTTATTGTTGATTGAAAGTTAAAATCATTAATTTGTAAATATTTTTTCGTATGCTCAATTTTTTTGCCCTGATGCGGCAGACGAAATATACCGTAAAGCTGTATGTATTATATGATATGTTAGGGGTTGACATTTATTAGTGAATGACATTTGGGTCGACAGTACAAATGTCGGGTCCCAAATACCAGACGGTTGAAATGTCATAATAATGGATTGACAATCGAAATGTCAGTTTAGCCCTGGGCATTTGATGTGTCATGACCCTGATGTGAAATGTCCTGATCGCAGGTAGAGTGAATGAAATGTCTTTGCTCTGGTTGCTATCTGTGTGCATTTCAAATGTCTTGTCCCCAATTTTATTAATTCCTGTTATGTCAATTATTGTAATAATATGGAGTTTTGCATATGACGTCGAGAAGCGACGCTGCCGAGAGCTGGTAATAACTAGCTGTCGACTGCGCCGACGCCGACATTTGGATTGAAGCCGCGGATGAATCACGGCGACGTCGATAATAGCCGTCGAGGATTCAGCTGCGACGCCAATGACGTCACACCATCCGGCGACGTATAGCGTTATTGTTGATTGAAAGTTAAAATCATTAATTTGTAAATATTTTTTCGTATGCTCAATTTTTTTGCCCTGATGCGGCAGACGAAATATACCGTAAAGCTGTATGTATTATATGATATGTTAGGGGTTGACATTTATTAGTGAATGACATTTGGGTCGACAGTACAAATGTCGGGTCCCAAATACTAGACCGTTGAAATGTCATAATAATGGATTGACAATCGAAATGTCAGTTTAGCCATGGGCATTTGATGTGTCATGACCCTGATGTGAAATGTCCTGATCGCAGGTAGAGTGAATGAAATGTCTTTGCTCTGGTTGCTATCTGTGTGCATTTCAAATGTCTTGTCCCCAATTTTATTAATTCCTGTTATGTCAATTATTGTAATAATATGGAGTTTTGCATATGACGTCGAGAAGCGACGCTGCCGAGAGCTGGTAATAACTAGCTGTCGACTGCGCCGACGCCGACATTTGGATTGAAGCCGCGGATGAATCCCGGCGACGTCGATAATAGCCGTCGAGGATTCAGCTGCGACGCCAATGACGTCACACCATCCGGCGACGTATAGCGTTATTGTTGATTGAATATATATGTAGTCATACGGCAAGCTTCATCATATGGTGGTGTAATTCTATCTAGTAATTGTTATGTTCTTTTTCTTTTCTTTTCTTTTAGCCCTTCAATACAACTTACTTCATACAGGCCTTTAGAGCCTGATCAAGAGATAATACATAAAGATGTGACGCCCATAGAGGCGAGGAAAAATTAACCAATTTGTGTGAAATGTACGGCAGCAAAGGCGCCAGTTCACCTAGAAATTAATGGTTAAATGGTTATTCAACCATCAACAAGAATATGAAGAATATAAAATAAATATAATAAAAATAAACAGGATCCTTAAAGAAAAAAACTTGTTATAAAAGTGATAAAATATAACAAAGGGCCCGTATTAACATAAAAAGAATTCGGGAAGATAACCCAGCATATTCTCTTCGCATCGGTCCAGGGTTCAGCACACTTGGGTGGAATCGTATTGATATTGTTAAACAATTTGGCTAACCTACCAAGTTAGTCAAATTGTAAAACATATCAGTCACCACCCGTGTTGGGCGACCGTAGCCGACGCGAAGAGTATAGCTGTGGTATGTCAAGACTGTTATTTGTGTGTGTGTGTGTGTGTGTGTGTGTGTGTGTGTGTGTGTGTGTGTGTGTGTAATAGTTAATTAGTGTCATTTCATGTTATTATATGTTGTATATATATATGTAAGAAAAAAGTTATAAAATCTAACGTTGTTAGAGTTTCTGTGTAGTGGTACGTATAGGCAAAGCCCAAACCGGAGTCTCAATCACCATCGGTTCCGTCCTGACCGCCCTAGGGCGTAACAATCCTATCATCTTGAATCTTGGGATGCAGAATTAGGGACACAAGCTCTACAAAGTTTATATAAATTATGACCCTGCATTAAGCTTAACCTTGATTTATCTACATATTTTATATAAATGATGACTTTCAGTTGCCTTGGCCTATTTCATACTAAGGCCAAATTTGGTATGTCAGATGAGCCATTACGAAAACACGCCTATTCAAATATATTGAAAATTTTACAACAAAAAAGGAAAATTTTCAGATAAAAAAAATGCTGATTTTCTTTTCATACATCTGCTCAAAACATAGATTGTGGGTACTCGTTAGAACCGCATCGGTGAGGCAGTTCTAACGAGTACCCACAGCCTATGTTTTTAGCAGAAATAAGAAAAATAATGAACACCCTGTAAACCCCAGTTTTACTATATAAAAGTGGGGTTTAAGGGGATCAAAATTATATATGGCGTGTTTTCGTGATGATTTACAGAACCACTGGTCCTCTGGTTTAGCTCACTAAAGGCAAAAGCTTTATTGAGGGTAACTGACTGAAAACAAAACAAACAAAATATCTCCAGCAACCATGAAAAACCTAACAATTTAAGTTTTTTTTTGTTTTTTTTTTTTTTAATTTTTCATATTATTTATATGAAACATGTCTTCTTTCACTTCGTCGTATATCTTTTTTTTTTTTTTTTTCCTTAAGATATTACTTGTTGAGTTATAAAGTGCCTTTCTTACTTTGAAATGCAATAAATACCATGTAAAATTGTAGTATTCATACATACTTAAAATAAATACACATATCGAGAAATTCTAACATCAAATATACAGAAACAAGTTAAAAAGTGAAGATATTTTACTTTATTTCCATACAAATTGATATCTTTCTCATTATACAATTTCCTGAGATGACGACATATAGAATTCGTTATCTAATGAGACGTATACGCTTCCGAAAGTAGGTGTCATTTTTTTTTTTTTTTTTTTTTTTTTTTTTAATAATTAATAATTCTCTTCAATTATCATAACCATTATATGTCATATTGAAGGAGTGGTCCTCCTGTAGTAGGGCCACGGCGCTGCCTCAATTTGACTCAGTTGCCTGGTAGCGTTAAAAATCTGAATAGATAAATACATGTAGATAGTAGGTCCATAAACTATACCCCTGGTCCTCTAGAGGACCTGGTCCTAAGTTCTTTGGTACACACACACACACACACACACACACACACATGCGTGATGATAAACAAGTTGGGGAGACACGACCGTGCGGCAAAGCAAGATGCAAAAGCTGCAAAGTGATACCCCCACACAGATCGCGCAGTCAGCGTCTGCTTAGGTGAAACACTAGTTGTAAGACGACCAATGTTGTCTACCCTATAACATGCACCAAGTGTAGAAAACAATATGTTAAGTGAAACTGGTGATCAGGTGAACCAATGGATGAACGGCCACCGAGATGTTTGGAAACACAAACGGTTCTAGAGTCTCCTATTGCAGAACACGTCTGTTCACCAGAACATGATTTCCTCAACCACACCACGCTTTGTTGCTTAGATCATAACCCGGAGTGGACAGATCGAACCAGGAAAGAGAGAGAGAGAGAGATCCAACGTCTGAACACTCTATACGGTATCAACAAGGGCGACCAGTAGAGGGAATCATCGTTCCTTAGTCAGGGCATGCGACAGCTTATGTGGAACGTTTTGTTTATGTGATTTTCCGGAATCACGACGTAAGTTGGGCCCATTTCCTCACATATTGGTGAGAAACACTCAGTTTGGTATATATCCCTTTCGATGTAAGGTTTATTTGCATTGTATACATTGCGTAATATGGGCACAGTGGTGTTGATAGTAAAGATAAGCTTTATAGTTTTTGCACGCTGTGTTTACGCGTATTGTTTACATTTCACATGTATCCAAACACGATGAGTTAGTCAAGTCGCAGCGGAAAAGGCTAGAAAAGGGCATAATCTGGTTTTCAACTCATGCAACTTTCATTTGTAAAATTTACATTTTTATGTCATTGTTATAAAAATAGAAAACCCCTGATGAAGGCGAGGGCCGAAAGGCCTCAGGTGAACAAATCATTTGCACTGATAATGATTAATGATAAACTCTCAACATGTAGTTTAACGCCTATTATTTCACAACTACGCTTATTAAAAAAAAAAAAAAAAAAAAGTTTCAGACAACTATCTGGATCCATGGGATACTGAAGCATGGAAAATGTTATTAGAATTTAAGATTTCAACAAAGAATTCCGGCCCAGGATCATAGGGAGAAATATGAAATACCACTGGGCTGGATCCAGAGAGTTCTGTATAAAATGAGTGCGTTAGCGCACCAAAAATATACCCTATTAGAGAAATCAAGCATAATACTGTTTCATGAAACTTGTTTTTTAACAAGCGTAGTGGTGCAGTGGTTATGTCTCTTGACTCTGAAGGGCTAGGCGCTGCCGTCGTAGCCGGCGTGTTTTTTTTTTTTTTTTTTTTTTTTTGTTTGTTTGTTTCTGATCCGATCCAAATCCGGTGATTACGCCCGATCCGGTCCGATCCGGTGAATTACGCACCGACTTCCGTGTGGTGTTTTACACCAAACCCGAAAACGAAACTGAAAGTAGAAACGTCAGAGATTCAGAGAAAAGTTTACTGAATTTTTAAAGCAAGAACAAACCTGAAATCTTTTTTCTTGTGACCAGCATGTAATAATAAAGGATAAAAATGTGATTTTATGTAGCATAAATTTGTATTAATACAAACCTGTTTCGGTGAGTTAAAAAAGTTTATACACACAGGAACTATCAGACTATTACGATATGTAAAGGATGATCTGCATGTATTTAGGAACTAAAAATCTGTTTGAGCGGTTATCAGCGTTCACATATATCACTGTCATATAAAAGGTTGACAGAATAACAAATTATTTTTACAAAATATAAAATTATGTTGTGTTTTACATATATTTGCAAATTTGTAAGGGACACTTGGTATGTTCTTTTTCAAGGGGACATTTTAAAACTATAAGGGATGCTATGCAATAGAAAAAAGCTATGTACTTCAACGTCCATTCGTTTAGAGAGTATATTTACTTTTAACAACAGCTGATCATTTTATTCTCAGTCATTTTAAGTTATTTTCATCTAGTGGACTGGATGTATTGCAGATTTTTAGTATAGTTGCTACCAGAACAACAAAATGACAGAAACACATTATACCACAACAGAGTTTGCCAAAACTTCATTAATTGTTTGCCAGACGTAATGGTTATAATGGTGTGAATTTACTGCCCAGATGGCAAGCAGTGTTTTACAATGTTGCATCACTCTCAATGTAAAGTCTTAGCTGGAGACGTCTTGACCTATGCCGCATCGACAACAGACTCTCAGTTATGTACAAGATCACACATGACCTTGTTGCTATCCCCAGGGACCAGTACCTAACAGCCCTGCAGAGACAGTCTAGAACCTCCCATCCGATGGCATACAGACAGATAGCTACATCCACAGACTATATTAAATACTCATTCTTCCCCCATACTATTGTTCACTGGAACTCGCTCCCACCAGAAGTAGTCTCCTTGCCCAATGTTGATGACTTCAACCGGGCAGTTAGCCAGATAAACCACGTCTCACCCTAACTTAACCAGTGCCTTGCTTTTAATCTTGTAACTAGACCTTTTTAACATTTCACGCTTTTACTTTCCTTTAAACTTCACAACTTTGTCTTTTCTTAGACTGGTTTTGCACTCACATGCTACAAGTCCCAGAAATGAGTTAAGCATTATTGGAAGATAGATAGATAGATCATGAAGCTGCATTGATCATGACACTGGATTGACATGGATGCAACATTGCATAACATCATGTGCCCACTGAGGGTATTTTACCTGTGTTGTAATTATAAAGTGACACTCTGCTAGCTATGATTATCTCCCATAAACTGAATGCCCTAAACAAAGGAAAAGAACATGTATTGAATTGGCCACAGAGGCCTACACTGCCAATGTTTTTGTGGCACAATTTTTGGCCCATGCCAGTTCATTTAGAGGGTCACATCCACGTGAATGAATGTCATTTGATGTATCACCAGTAAAAATTCTGATTCTGATACAAAAATCATGGAATTAATTGTCACAGAGGTACAGCCTTGGCATAACACTGTAAAATGACGTCTGTTTTCAACGGCCTTACACATGAATTGGTACAATTTGCATTTCACAAATTGCAATAGCCATTTTCAATGCATACAGTGGGTTACATTACGCTATTCCATAACAGTATTAAATAATTCTTTACAGCATATTACTGTGGTATTTCTGACAAGACAGGTAAGCAGGAATTAATGATAATATTACATTCAGAACAGAATGGATTTGGATGAGTTGAGTGCTTTGACGTATATATACCCTTGTGACACCTTGAGTATATTTTGAACATTTACCCATTTATGTTGAGTGGACTCTTCTAGCACAGCTTAGGACCAGTGTATTTCCAGTAGCAGAGCCTGGTTAGGTTTCAGCTGTCCTGAGCAAATGCTCAGGCTGAGCTATTTTGATTACCCTCTGTCCGTTGTCTATCGTGTGTCATCAACAATTAGTTCATTAACACTCTTGATGTCACAGTTTTGACCCAGTCTTAATGAAACTTGCTCATAATGTTTACTCCTATGAAATTTAGGTCAAAACTGGGTCACTTGGGGTCAGAAACTAGATTACCAGGTCAATTCAAGGGAAAATTGTTAAGATTCTCAGGCTTTCAAGTGGGCGCTGCTTTTCCTACTATTCCTACTTTTCCCTACTTTTTAGCTCACCTGAGCACGAAGTGCTCATGTTGAGCTATTGTGGTCAGTCAATGTTCGTCGTGCGTCGTCCATTGTGCGGCGTCAACAATTGCTTTAAAAGCCTACTCCTCCAACATTCCTGGGCCAGTTGACTTGATACTTGGTAGGAAGCATCGGGGTGACCTGTAGATCAAAAATAGCTAAATCATGCCGATCTGAAATCCAAGTAGGCCGCCATCTTGAAAATATTTTTCACTTCTTCTCCTCAACCGTAAGGCCAATTGACTCCAAACTTGCTAGGAAGCATCGGGGTGACTTGTAGATCAAAAATAGCTAAAATCGTGTCGATCGGAAATCTTTATGGCTGCCATGGCCGCCATCTTAAAAATCTATTTTTCTCTTCTTCTGAACCAAAAGGCCAATTGACTCCAAACTTGCAAGGAAGCATTGGGGTGACTTGTAGATCAAAAAAAAGCTAAAATCATGCCGATCGAAAATGCCAGATGGCCGCCATCTTGAACATCTATTTTTCGCTTCTTCTCCTGAACCGACAGGGCCAATTGACTCCAAACTTGCAAGGCAGCATCAGAGTGACGTATAGATCAAAAATAGCTAAAATCGTGCCGATCAGAAATCCAAGATGGCCGCCATGGTCGCCATATTGAAAATCTATTTTTTGCTACTTCTCCTGAACCAAAAGGCCAACTGACTCCAAACTTGCTAGTAGACATTGGGGTGACTTGTAGATCAAAAATAGCTAAATTCGTGCTCATCAGAAATCCAAGATGGCCACCATGGCCGCCATCTTGAAAATCTATTTTTCGCTTCTTCTCCTGAACCGAAAGGCCAATTGACTCCAAACTTGCTAGGAGACATTGGGGTGACTTCTAGATCAAAAGTAGCTAAAATGGTGCCCATCAGAAATCCAAGATGGCCGCCATCTTGAAAATCTATTTTTCGCTTCTTCTTCTGAACCGAAAGGCCAATTCACTCCAAACTTGCAAGGAAGCATCAGGGTGACTTATAGATCAAAAATAGCTAAAATCATGCTGACTGGAAATCCAAGCTGGCCGCATGGCCGCCATCTTGAAAATCTATTTTTTGCTTCTCCTGAACTGAAAGGCCAATTGACTCCAAACTTACTAGGAGGCATTGGGATAACTTGCAGATCAAAAATAGATAAAATCTTGCCGATCGGAAATCCAAGATGGTCACCATGGCGGCCATCTTGAAAATCTATTTTTCGCCTTTTCTCCTAAACCCAAAAGCCAATTGACTCCAAACATGGAAGGAAGCCTTGGGGTTACTTATAGATCAAAAATAGCTAGAATTGTTCCGATCGGAAATCCAAGGTGGCCACCATGGCAGCCATCTTGAAAATCTAATTTTGCTTCTTCTCCTGAACCGAAAGGCCAGTTGACTACAAACTTGTGTGGAAACATCTGGGTGACTTGTAGATCAAAAATAGCTAAAAACATGCCGACCAGAAATCCAAGATGGCTGGCATGGCAGCCATCTTGAAAATCTATTTTTTGCTTCTTCTCCTAAACCCAAAAGCAAATTGACTCCAAACATGGTAGGAAGCATTGGGGTGACTTAATAGATCAATAGCTAAAATCTGGGTGACTTGTAGATCAAAAATAGCTAAAATCATGCCGATCAGCCATGGCAGCCATCTTGAAAATTTATTTTTTGCTTCTTCTGAACCGAAAGGCCAATTGACTCCAAACTTGGTAGGAAGCATCAGGGTGTCTTGTAGATCAAAAAAAAAAAAAATATAGCTAAAATCATGCTGATCGTAAATCCAAGATGGCCACCATGGCGGCTATCTTGAAAATCTTTTTTTGGCTTCTTCTCCTAACCCCATATGCCAATTGACTGGAAACTTGGTAGGAAGCATCCGGGTGACTTGTAGATCAAAAATAGCTAAAATATTTCCAATTATACATGCAAGATGGCTTCCATTGCCGCCATCTTGAAAATCTATTTTTCACTTCTTCTCCTGAGCCGAAAGGCCAATTGATTCCAAGCTTGGTAGGATGCATCAGGGTGACTTGTAGATCAAAAATAGCTAAAATCATGCTGATTGGAATCCAAGATGGCCGCCATGGTGGCCATCTTAAAAATCTATTTTTCTCTTCTTCTCCTAAACCCAAAAGCCAATTGACTTGAAACTTGGTAGGAAGCATCGGGGTGACTTATAGATTAAAAATTGCTAAAATGCTAAAATCGTTCTGATTGGAAATTTTGCACTTCTTCTCCTGAACCGAAAGGCTTATTGACTTTAAACTTGGTAGGAATCATTAGGGTGACCTGTAGATCAAAAATAGCTAAAATTGTCCCTATCAGAAATCCAAGATGGTTGCAATGACAGCCATCTTGAAAATCTATTTTTCGCTTCTCCTGAACTGAAAGGCCATTTGACTCGAAACTTGGTAGGAAGCATTCAGGTGACTTGTAGATCTAAAACAGCTTAAATTGTTTTGATCAGAAAACCAAGATGGCCGTCATGGCAGCCATCTGGAAACCATTTTTTTCGCTTATTTTCTTGAACCAAAGGGCCACTTGATTTGAAAATTGGTAGGAAGCATCAGGATGACTGACTTGTAGATATAAAAATAGCTAAAATCATTCCGATCGGAAATCCAAGATGGTGGCCATCTTGAAAATCTATTTTTCCCTTCTTCTTCTGAACTGAAAGGCCAGTTGACTCGAAACTTGGTAAGAAGCATCAGGGTGACTTGTAGGTCAAAGACAGCTCAAACTGTTGCGATAGGAAATCCCAAATTGCGGCGATGGTGGCCATCTTGAAAATCTGTTTTGAACTTTTTCTCCTGAACCGAAAGGGCAATTGACACAAAGTTCATTGGAAGTATCGAGGTGACTTGTAGATCAACAGTAGCTATAATTTTTCTGATTGGAAATCCAAGGTGGCTGCCATCTTGTTTATGTTTATTATATTTCCCTGCCACTGCTGTTTACGTGTATAAAATCATGATTCTTCAGAAGCCACTTAGCCAGTTACCACCGAATTTCACATTGATCCTACTTTTGAAATGTGATTGATAGTTTATTCAAATGATCATGCTCCATTGACTCTCATACCATATATAATATTCTTCTTCAAAATTAAGAACTGCTTAAAGGATGATCTTTTCATTAGTTGCGATGACAGGATTGGAAAAATGTTGCATAATATCTGCATACTGCAGTGGCTATGTCACTCAGGTGAGGGACCCGTGGCCCATGGGCCTCTTGTTGTGCTTCTACTTTTCCCTACTATTTCCTGAAAATGTCCTACTACTCTACTTTTTAGTCCAAAAATGTTTGAACTGACCAAAAATTGTAATTTTTTTTTCTCACCTGCTTAGAGTTTTTAAAAGTCAGGTCAACTTAATCAGGGCAGTTATGATGCAAAAATTTATAAAGTATTCAGTTGTAACTCCTTTTTAGGTCACCTGAGCACAAAGTGCTCATGATGAGCTGTTGTGGTCAGTCAATGTCTGTCGAACAGCATCAACAATAGTTTTTAAAAACCTACTCCTCCTACGTACCTGGGCCAATTGACTCGGCACTGGGTAGGAGGCATTGAAGTGACTTGTAGATCAAAAATAGCTAAAGTCATTTCAAACGGAAAGCCATGGTCGCCATCTTGAAAATCTGTTTTTTGCTTCTTCTTCTGAACCAAAAGGCCAATTAACTACAAACTTGCTAGAAAGCATTGGGTGGCTTGTACATTAAAAATAGCTAAAATCATGCCAATCGGAAATCCAAGATGGCCTTCATGGCAGCCATCTTGAAAATCTATTTTTCGCTTCTTCTCCTGAACTGAATGGCCAATTGACTCCAAACTTGGTAGGAAGCATTGGGGTCACTTGTAGATTAAAATTAGCTAAAATCATGCCGATCAGAGATCTGTTTTTTGCTTCTTCTCCTGAACCCGAAAGCCAGTTGACTCCAAACTTGATAGGAAGCATTGGGGTGACTTATAGATCAAAACTAGCTAAAATCGTTCCGATCGGAACTCCAAGATGGCCGCCATGACAGTCATCTGGAAAATCTATTTTTCACTTCTTCTCCTGAACTGAAAGGCCAATTGACTCCAAACTTGCTAAGAAGCATCAGGGTGACTTGTAGATCAAAAATAGCTAAAATGGTGCCAATCAGAAATCCTGGATGGCCGCCATGGCAGCCATCTTGAAAACCTATTTTTTTGCTTTTTCTCCAAAACCCAAAAACCAGTTGACTCCAAGCTTGGTAGGAAGCATTGGGAAACATTGGGGTAACTTATAGATAAAAAAAAAGTTAAAATCATTCCGCTCAGAAATCCAAGATGGCTGCCATGGCAGCCATCTTGAAAATCTATTTTTCGCCTATTCTCCTAAACCCAAAAGCCAATTGACTCCAAACTTGATAGGAAGCACTGGGGTGTCCTGTAGATCAAAAATAGCTAAAATCGTGCCGATCAGAAATCCAAGATGGCTACCATGGCAGCCATCTTGAAAATCTATTTTTCGCTTCTTCTCCTGAACTGAACGGCCAGTTGACTTGAAACTTGCTAATGATGCATCGGGGTGAAATGTAGATCAAAAATAGCTAAAATCGTGCTGATGGGGAATCCAGGGTGGCCGCCATGGCAGCCATATTGAAAATTTATTTTCCACTTCTTCTCCTAAACCCAAAAGCCAATTGACTCCAAACTTGGTTGGAAGCATTTGGGTGACTTATAGATCAAAAGTAGCTAAAATAATGCCGATTGGAAATCCAAGATGGCCGCATTCTTGAAACATTATTTTTCGCTTCTTCTCCTAAACCCAAAAGCCAAGTGACTCCAAACTTGATAGGAAGCATCAGGGTGACTAATGGATCAAAAATTGCAAAAATCATTCCTATCGGAAATCCAAGACGGCCACCATGGTGGTCATTCATGAAAATCTATTTTTCGCTTCGTCTTCTGAACTGAAAGGCCATCTGACTCGAAACTTGGTAGGAAGCATTGTGATGATTTGGGCCAACTTGAAAATCTATTTTTCACTTATTCTTCTGATTGAAAATGCCAATTGACTCAAAACTTGGTAGAAAGCATCAGGTTGACTTATAGGTCAAAAATAGCTAAAATCTTTTTGATCGGATATCCAAGATGTCTTCCATGGTGGCCATCTTGAAAATCTATTTTTCGCTTCTTCTCCAGAATCAAAAGGCTTTTTTACTTTAAACTTTGTAGGAAGCATCGGGGTGGCTTGAGGATCAAAAATAGCTAAAATCATCTCTATTAGAAATCCAAGATGTCGGCCATCTTCTTTTTATTTATACTTACATAGGGAAAACCTTTAAAAATATTTTTGTCTGAAACCAGAAGGCCATGGCCTTTGATATTTGGTTACATAGCTTCATCTAGTTCACATGCCTATTCAACAATAAGGCACCATGCGATCATGCTTCTGTCCAGCACCCCCCAGCCTGTCATTGGAAAACTTTCTTTTCAACAAATTTTAAACTTACATAGTCCTATGAAGAGAAATCATAGTCTTTTAGAATATACTAGAGACAATGACACTCAGGTGAGCGAATTAGGGCCCTCTGGGCCCTCTTGTTTGGAATATTTATTTGGTATTTCCTTTCCATGGTAATGTAGTTAATTGTTTGCTTATTATATCTTTTTCAAAGTCCAAAAACACTCAGAACATCCCTACTATCCCTACTTTTCATGATTGAAATTCCCACTTTTGCCCTACTTGTTCAAAATTTTGAGCCCTACTATTTCAATTGAGGTCACTAGAAAGCCTGCAGATTAGAGGTCACATTTTCGAAGAATCATCATGAATCCTGCTCAAAATGTTTGTCTTGATGGTTGTTTGCTTATTATATCTTTTTCAAAGTCCAAAAACACTCAGAACATCCCTACTATCCCTACTTTTCATGATTGAAATTCCCACTTTTGCCCTACTTGTTCAAAATATTGAGCCCTACTATTTCAATCGAGGTCACTAGAAAGCCTGCAGATTAGCTGTCACATTTTTGAAGAATCATCATGAATCGTGCTCAGAATGTTTGTCTTGATGGTTTCTTGGTCAAATTTGAAACTGTGTTACTTGGGGCCAAAAACTAGGTCACCAGGGCAAATGAAAGGAAAACCTTGTTAACATTTCAGAGGTCACATTTTTTGAGTGGGTCACTTGAGGTAAAAAACTAGGTCACCAGGCAAAATCAAAGGAAAACCTTGAATTAACACTCCAGAGGTCACATTTTTTAAGTATTCATCATGTATCTTGCTCAATATGTTTGTCTTGATGATTTCTAAGTCAGGTTTCAAACTTGGTACTTGGTGTCAAAAACTAGATCACCAGGTTAAATCAAAGGAAATCCTTATGAACACTCCAGATGTCTCATTTTTTAGCTCACCTGAGCAAAAGCTCAGGATGAGCTATTGTCATCACCCTATGTCCGTCGTCGTCCGTCGTCCGTCGTCCGTCGTCAACAATTAGTTTGTTAACACTCTAGAGGTCACAGTTTTGACCCAATCTTGATGAAACTTGGTCAGAATGTTTGCCTCTATGAAATCTAGGTCAAGTTTGATACTGGGTTACTTGGGGTCAAAAACTAGGTCACCAGGTCAAATCAAAGGAAAAACTTGTTAACACTCTACAGGTCATAGTTTTGACCCAATCTTGATGAAACTTGCTCAAAATGTTTGCCTCTATTAAATCTAGGTCAAGTTCGAAACTGGGTCACCTGGGGTCAAAAACTAGGTCACCGGGCCAGATCAGCAGAAAACCTTGTTAACACTCTAGCAATCACATTTTTGAAGCAATCATCATGAATCTTGCTCAATATGTTTGTCTTGATGATTTCTAGGTCAAGTTTTAAACTGGGTCACCTGGGGTCAAAAACTAGGTCACCTGGCCAGATCAGCAGAAAACCTTGTTAACACTCTAGCAGTCACATTTTTGAAGCAATCATCATAAATCTTGCTCAATATGTTTGTCTTGATGATTTCTAGGTCAAGTTCGAAACTGGGGCACTTGGGGTCAAAAACTAGGTCACCGGGCCAGATCAGCAGAAAACCTTGTTAACACTCTAGCGGTCACATTTTTGAAGCAATCATCATGAATCTTGCTCATTATGTTTGTCTTGATGAATTCTAGGTCAAGTTCGAAACTGGGTCACCTAGGGTCAAAAACTAGGTCACCTGGCCAGATCAGCAGAAACCCTTGTTAACACTCTAGCGGTCACATTTTTGAAGCAATCATCATGAATCTTGCTCAATATGTTTGTCTTGATGATTTATAGGTCAAGTTCGAAACTTGGTCACTTGGGGTCAAAAACTAGGTCACCGGGCCAGATCAGCAGAAAACCTTGTTAACACTCTAGAGGTCACATTTTTGAAGCAATCATCATGAATCTTGCTCATTATGTTTGTCTTGATGAATTCTAGGTCAAGTTCAAAACTGGGTGACCTAGGGTCAAAAACTAGGTCACCTGGCCAGATCAGCAGAAACCCTTGTTAACACTCTAGCAGTCACTTTTTTGAAGCAATCATCATGAATCTTGCTCAATATCTTTGTCTTGATGATTTATAGGTCGAGTTCGAAACTGGACCACTTGGAGTCAAAAACTAGGTCACCGGGCCAAATCAGCAGAAAACCTTGTTAACACTCTAGCGGTCACATTTTTGAAGCAATAATCATGAATCTTGCTCAAAATGTTTGTCTTGATGATTTCTAGGTCAGGATCAAAACTGGGTCACGTGGTATTAAAAACTAGGTCACCAGGCCAAACCAGCAGAAAACCTTGTTAACACTCTAGCAGTCACATTTTTGAAGCAATTATCATGAATCTTGCTCAAAATGTTTGTCTTGATGAGTTCTAGGATATGTTTGAAACTGGGTCACTTGGGGTCAAAAACTAGGTCACCGGGCCAAATCTTGCTCAAAATGTTTGTCTTGATGAGTTCTAGGATATGTTCGAAACTGGGTCACTTGGTATCAAAAACTAGGTCACCGGGCCAAATCAGCAGAAAACTTTGTTATAATCATTTTGAACTTTGATCAGAATGTTTGCCTTGATCAGTTCTAGATAAGGCTCTCAAAGTGCTATGTTGCTCAGGTGAGCGTTACAGGGCCATCATGGCCCTCTTGTTTTTTAAATAATGGTCATGAATCTTGCTCAAAATGTTTGTCTTGATGATTTCTAGGTCAAATTTGATACTGGGTCACTTGGGTCAAAACTAGGTCACTAGGCCAGATCAAGTAAATATCTTGTTAACACTGTAGAGGTCACATTTTTGAAGTTCTCATCATGAATCATTTTCAAAATGTTTGTCTTGACTTGGGTCAAAAACTAGCTCACCAGGCCGAATCTAATGAAGACCTTGTTAATGCTCTGGAGGTCACTTTTTTTTTAAGTAATCATCATGAATCTTACTCAAAATGTTTGTCTTGATGATTTCTAGGTCAAGATTGAAACTGGGACACTTGCAATAAAGAACCAGGTCACTAGGCCAAATCAAATGAAAACCTTGTTAACACTCTAGAGGTCACATCATTGAAGTGGTCATCTTGAATCTTGCTCAAAATATTTGTCTTGTTGATTTCCAGGTCATGTTTGTAACTGGGTCTTTTATGACCTGTATTTCATGGTCTAGTGACTTACTTAAGTTTTTCCGTTTAGGTCAGTTTCTCAGTAATTGTTGGTCCTACAGCAGTGGTACTTTGCACTTGCATACATCTAAGCATGGCCTCATGAATGCAGTCATCTGTTTTTGACCTGTACAGAATGTACCTATATTTCAAGGTCCACTGACTTTGTTAAGCTATTGCATTTAAAATCAGTTTTTCAATAACTATTGGTCCTACAGCCAGTGATACTTAGCATATGCTTACATCTTAGCATGCCCTCTTGAGTGCAGTCATCCATATATTGACCTGGTGACCTTATATTTCATGGTGACCTTATATTTCATGGTCCATTAGGCATGCTACATTGTCTTACTTGTTTATATAATTATCATGACTCTTTGTCAGAATGTTTACCTGGATCATTTCTAGGTCAGGTTCTCTGCTATGATACTCAGGTGAACATTACAGTTCCACCATGGCCCTCTTGTTTATAATAACTATGTTAGAAAGAAATCCCTGTATTTAATGTAAAAAGTATAGATTCTGATCTGACACTTGCATTCTGCAGCATCTGATCGAGGTCTGCACTGTTTACCAATAACCCTTTTGGTTTAAACATATTTTATAAATCATCAAATATATGTTACAACATACACAGTATGACATACAAATTAACATTAGGATCAGAACAAAAGCTAGGTTTATTTAGTTCTTCTAACCTTTTTGGAAGTTTCCTCAACTAAAATAATTTACATGTCTGCATACAGCTACATACTCAGTACTTGATAAAATTATCCTGCTATTTATTACCTGCAAGAACAAGATTTACTTGAGCAGTGGCTTTTACAGATTGCATACAAAACATCCATGGTATGGCTACAGACAGGGAAAAAGACTAATAGACACCCAGTCACCCAAGCCTCCTAAATCTGAGAAAATACCTATACCCCTATATTAAATATTTATTTTTTGGCAGTGTAGACCCATTAGTCAAAATTGTTAGTGATTATCCCTGTAGAGAGAAGGCATGTATGAGCAGTTTTCATGCAGGTACACCACAACCTCTTTAAGACAATATTGTTGGGTCCATAGCATAAATCGTGTTAGTTAAACAACCATGTTATATCCAAACAAAAATGTAAAGATTATATTGAAAAATGACCATTTAATATGGTCATTTTTCTATATAATCTTTACATTTTTGGGATCCATCTTTGAACCGTGTTATATCCAAAACTGTGTTATAATGAACCGTGTTATAAAATGGATGTATTGTATATCTACCTACAATGTATACCAGTCTAGACTGTATGTTCTTGGTTAAAATATTTCAAGGGAATTGTCAGTAACATATAATGCTGACTGTTATATCATTATATAATTTCTTTTCTTATTTACTAATTTTTTATTAATTTAAGTGTAGAACTATGGTGGTCTGTAACTACTTTCTTCAAGGGAACTGTCGCCATGGAAACAGCTGTTGGAATGATCATCCAAGAGGTAGGATTTCATTTAAAACTGTGATTATGCTTAGCATGGTGGGTAAAAATTTCAGCAGATTACATTTTTAAAGGTTTTTCTTTTTTTTTTCTCAGAAAATAGGCATTGACATTTAATGTTCAAAGCCTGTTTTCTGGTGAAAATAAGAAAAATATCATCAGGGGTAGTTGTATTTCACTGGACGGGGAGGAAAAAGACAGGACCAGTTAAAGAGGCTAAAGTTTGATCACCCAGAAAAAGCCTTTATCTGTCCTGGAATTAAAGGATTTTTGGCAGGTATATTATAGTCTTCTTCAACATGCATATCAAGATTTTCAAATATTTCATGTTATTAAGGAAATATTGCCAACTTAAGGCCACAGTTTTTTTGAGTTTTTATTTTTAGGTTTACGGAAGAGCCTACCCTATGATTTTAGCCCCTACAGAAAAATAAAATTTGCATTTCCAATTTTATCCCTACCCTTCAAATTTGGGGCTGAAATATTGCAATTTCACATGTATTTCTGTTCATAAATTATTTTATTTGCTCAACCCAAGCTTTTTCATATTTTATTTTTATTCTTTCCTCCCAACAGCAGCTTTTAAGAAATTTACCAAAACCTAAAGATAAAAAACAATGGCCTAGCTAATGGGCCATGTCAGCTGGAGAAAAGATGAGATGAGATTCATCACGAAAACATGCCTATATAATTTAGACCCCTTTAAACCCCACTTTTATATAGTAAAACTGGGGTTTACAGGGGTATACATTATTTTTCTTATTTCTGCTCAAAAACATAGATTGTGGGTACCCGTTAGAACCGCCTCGTCGAGGCAGTTCTAACAAGTACCCACAATCTATGTTTTGATCAGAAATATGAAAATATATCAGAATTTTTATCTGAAAAATTTCAGTTTTTGGTGGTAAAATTTTCAGTATATTTGAATAGGCGTCTTTTCGTAATGTTTGTGTAAATGACCTTGTCCAGAAATTCTTCATCACCAAAATGATGCATGTGAGATCATTTTTATGGCATATGCTAGCTAAAATCATTCAGGTATTTCTCAAACCAAAACAAATTGACCCAGGATCAGGCCCGGGCCTAAACGATTTGCTGCACATGAACATGATGAAATTTTTGGTTAAATTAAATGGTATACATTATGAAAACACGCCTATTCTAGTATATTGAATATTTCACCACCAAAAATTGAAAGTTTTCAGATAAAAATTCTGATATTTTTTCATATTTCTGCTAAAAAACATAGATCGTGGGTACTCGTTAGAACCACCTCGGCGAGGCGGTTCTAACGAGTACCGGCAATCTATGTTTTGAGCAGAAATAAGAAAAATAATGTACACCCCTGTAAACCCCAGTGGGTTGGGGGGTGGGGGGGTGGGGGAGGGGGGTAGGCGGAATTTAACCAAACTTGCTACATGACTTCCCAACATGGTAAGGATGTGCGAGAGCAACATTACTATTTTGTCTGTCCCTCTATCTGTCCCTTTTATCTGTCCTTCACTCTATTTCCTTCTTAACCACAGGGTGGATAACCAAACTGGCTACATGACTTCTCCATATGGTAAGGGTGTGAGAGAGCAATATTATTTTTTTGTCCGTCCATCTGTCCATCATGCTATCTCCTCCTGAACACCTGAGCGGAATTAAACCAAACTTGCTACATGACCTCCCCACATGATTTTGGTGTCCGAGAGCAACATTATTTTTCATTTCTATCTGCTTGATGGTGAAAGCATGGGGATTTGCAACCTGTAACAGAAATATAATTTGACTTAATGGTGAACAGGAGGTTGAGAAATAGTTTTTAATGATACATGATACGTGTTTCATACATACATACCAATATACCCTTATGCTCGCAAAATCTGTGTATCTTTTTAACGTCGGTGCTGCTTTGTGTGGACACTATATATTTCCAGACAAAGTGTAAACAAAAAGTCAGAAAGATATTTTCATTTGAGTTCTTTGTGATATGATTTATTCTGCAGTAATACAAGAAATCTCTTGTAATTAAATTCCATCATATGTGACTCTGAATTGCAAATACTACATCAATAGTCCAACAAGAGCTAATGTCACGGTGTTACAGTGTTAGGATATTTGCTAACAAAAGTCAGATTGTTTTTGGAGTGTGTGTGTGTGTGTGTGTGTGTGTGTGTGTGTGTGTGTGTGTGTGTGTGTGTGTGTGTGTGTGTGTGTGTGTGAGGGTAGGGGGGTGGGAGAGGAGTGGAGTGGAGAAGGGTTCAAGGTATCATTTTCAGAGATAAATTGTCAATTATGCATTACACCATACTTTCTACAAGGAGTAAATTTTAAGATACAACTATATAGACATATTACAATATTCTTATCGAAAATGTTCATGTGCTTGCTGTATACCCAAACCATACATGGACTATGCTACACTTCCCTCTTAACTTAATTTCTTAAAGTTTGCAGATAGTCTCTTTATACGCCTGTTTGAAAAATGGGACGTATTATGTTACGGGGTATGGCATCTGCCGGTAAACTTTTTTGTTTCCGGCTAACTCCTCCTACAGTTTACATCTGATTAAGCTGAAACTTGGTGTATAGTTAGACCATGATGTGGAGCAGCGCATATTGTAACGGGGTTACAGTCCACCAAATGTTTGCAGAGTTATGTCCCTTTAAAAATTTCTCTAAACTTTTCATTTCCGGCTAACTCCTCCTGCATTTTACATCTGATCAAACTGAAACTTCATTTGTAGTTAGACCATGATGTGGAGCAGTGCATATTTTTTCGAGGTTACAGTCCACCAAATATTAGAAGAGTTATACCCCTTTGAAAATTTCTCTAAACTTTTTGTTTCCGGCTAATTCCCCCTACAGTTTACATCCGATCAGGCTGAAACTTGATTTGTAGTTAGACCATGATGTGGAGCAGTGCATATTGTTTCAAGGTTACAGTCCAGAGTTATACCCCTTTGAAAATTTCTATTAATTTTTTGTTTCTGGCTAAATCCTTCTACAGTTTACATCCAATCAAGCTGAAATTTCATAAATAGTTACACGATGATGTGGAGCAGTGCATATTATTTCAAGGTTACAGTGCATTAAATATTGGCAGAGTTATGCCCCTTTGAAAATTTCTTTAAACTGTTTTATTTCGGGCTAACTCCTCCTACACTTTACATCTGATCAAGCTGAAACTTCATAAATAGTTACACGATGATGTGGAGCAGTGCATATTATTTCGAGGTTACAGTGCACCAAATATTGGCAGAGTTATGCCTCTTTGAAAGTTTTTTTTTTAATTTTTCGCAGCATATTGTTTAGAGGTAATAGTGTGCAAATTTTTAGTTAGATGTTGATGTGGAGTAGGGCATGTTGTTTCAAGGTTACAGTCCACCAAATATTAGCAGAGTTATACCCCTTTGAAAATTTCTATTAATTTTTCGTTTTCCAGCTAAATCCTCCTATAGTTTACATCCTATCAAGCTGAAACTTCATAAGTAGTTACACGATGATGTGGAGCAGTGCATATTATTTCGAGATTACAGTGCACTCTATTGTTTAGAAGTAATAATGTGTGAATTTTATTTTATAATAGGTATATTTTTTGCAAATAACTAAAGTTATGGCCATATGGGCAAGTTATTTATTTATTTTTTTTTTTTTTTTTACATCTTCTTTTTTATTAGATTTCCAAGGAAATTTTGCCATTATTAAATCTTTATAAATACAATTATAAAATGATACAGAATTAAAAAGCTTGATTAATATCAAAACTTATAAACATAATTCTTTTGGGATTTTTTTTTTTTTTTTTTTTTTTTTTTTTGGGGGGGGGGGGGGGGGGGGTGTGGGGGGTGGGGTGGACGAGGGGGTTGTTTGGGTTGTTATTGTTTGGTCCGATATTGAAGTATAGGAAAATAAATCAGCCAAACGCTCATATGAGCTTATAATATAGCCATGCTTCTGTCCTGTGTCCTCCATCCGAAGGCACTTCTCCCTAGAAGCAGCAAATTTATCCCTATTTTCCTAGGAGGGAGAAGTCACTTCTCCCTTAATTTCTGGGCCAGCTTGGACCCTTAGGTTACAGTTCACCAAATATCAGCAGAGCTATGCCCCAATGAATTTTTTTTTTTTTTTTTTTTTTGTAATCCCACTTACAGTTTATATCCGGAGCACTAAATTTTACAGGAGCCAGTTTATGTGCTACATCTTATTACTTGCCACGGGCGTATAATGTCCCACTTGGTGGAGCTCTTGTTGAAACATACATTACTGTTCAGATGTCTTTCATTGTCAATATATTTTGGCCAAACTTCAGCCGATTTACTAGCTTAGCAGTTGTTTTCTCTACTTAGATGTTCAAACAATTAGTTGTTAAAAGGTTTACTTTAGTATTTCAGAAAGTCATGAGGGTACACATTTTCAAAATGACACACATTATTTTTCTGCATATCTTGACTTTTTTTTTTCTTAAAAAAAAAACAAACAAAAAAAAAAAAAAACAATGTAAGTTTTCAATTTGGCCTGTTTGGTTAATAATCTGTGTCTGTGGTTTTATAGAAACTCATTTGTATGGTATAAGAGTATTCTTTTAATTGACAGTTGCTTGACGTGTTTTTCTATCAAGAGAGTATTTGTATACTGTAATTAGAATTAAAGGTATAAATGAAACTTACATTACTGACGAAATTACAGTGCCTTTATTCAAATGTCATTCATAAATCAGAATATATATATATATAACACAGCTCGCATGAAAGGGCTGATCGGATAAGAAAACAATCTTTAAATATTAAAGATTAAATGCTGAACTTAAACTTAAACATAGCTGTAAATGACAGAGTATGACTTTGATGTCTGAAGATTGTCAAACTGAGGGTATATGCCACTGAAACATCTTCCTTAGGTTGGTGTGGACAAAATATGACAGCTATATCATTTGTAGCCAAGTTTTTTTTGTACATTCCTTTTGACTTTCTATTGAGTCTTTTTTAGCTCACCTGAGCTCTGCTCAGGATGAGCTATTGTGATCACTTTTCGTCCGTCATCCGTCCATCCGTCCGTCCGTGCGTCCGTCCATTAACATTTTCAAACGACTTCTCCTCTGAAGCTGCTGAGCCAATTTTGCTCAAATTTGATATGGAGCCTCCTTAGGGTGGGGGAACGAAAAAATGCTAAAATGGTCATGGTCCTTTGACCAAGATGGCCGCCACGCCCATATATGGTAAAAACCTTTAAAAATCTTCTCCTCCAGAACCGAGAATGCCTTGAAGCTGAACCTTTGCAGGAATCATCGGGGATGGGAGGTCTACCAAAATTGCTAAAAGAATTGTCGTACGTTGACGTTTGATTTTTTTACGGCAAGGTCAAGTTTGCTTCCCTATGCATTTGTATGGGAAAAACCTTTAAAAATCTTCATCTCCAAAACCGAGCATGCCTTATGACTGAATCTTTGCATATATCATTGGGAACAGGAGGGCTACCAAAATTGCTAAAATAATGGTCGTACATTGACATTTGACCTTTTTACTGTAAGGTCAATTTTGCTTCCTTATGCATTTGTATGGGAAAAATGTTCAGAATTTCAAACAACTTCTCCTCTGGAGCCTCTGGGCCAATTTTGCTCAAATTTCATATGGAGCCTCCTTAGGTAGGGGGAACAAAGGATTGCTAAAATGGTCACAGTTCGTTGACCAAGATGGCTGCCATGCCCATATATGGTAAAAACCTTTAAAAAATCTTCTTCTCTAGAACCGAGGATGCTTTGGGGCTGAATGTTTGCATAAATCATTGGGGACAGGGGGTCTACCAAAGTTGCTAAAATAATGGTCATACATTGACATTTGACCTTTTTACGGAAAGGTCAGGTTTGCTTCCTTATGCATTTGTATGGGAAAAAACATTTAAAAATCTTATTCTCCAAAACCGAGGATGGCTTGTGGCTGAATCTTTGCATATATCATCTGTAACAGGCGGTCTACCAAAATTGCTAAAATAATTGTCATACATTGACATTTAACCTTTTTACGGCAAGATCAAGTTTGCTTCTGTATGCATTTGTATGGAAAAAATGTTGATAATTTTAAATGGCTTTTCCTCTGAAGCCTCCGGGCCAGTGTTGCTCAAATTTCATGCGGAGCAGGAGAATGAAAGATTGCTAAAATGGGTATGGTCCATTGATCAAAATGGCTGCCATGCCCATATATGGTAAAAACTTTTAAAAATCTTCTTCTCCATAACCAAATAAGCCCTGGTCCTAATCTTTGCACAAATTATGGGGGACAGGAGATCTACCCAAATTGCTAAAATGATGGTTCTATGTTGACATTTGACCTTTTTACCTCCAAGGTCAAATTTGTATGGGCCATATACATCTATATTGAAAGTATCGAAGTGACTTGTAGATCAGCAGTAGTTAAAATTGTTCTGAGTGGAAATCTGAGATGGCCATCATCTGGTTTATATTTATAATATTTCCCTGCCACTGTGCTGTTTAAATGTATAAAATCATGATTCTTCAGAAACCACTTAGCCAATTTCCACCAAATTTCACATTGATCCTTCTGTTGAAATGTGATTGATAGTTTATTCAAATAATCATGCTCCATTGACTGTCAGGCCCATATATTCTTCTTCAAAACTAAGAACTGCTCAAATGATGATATTTTCATTAGTTGCGATGATAGGATTGGAAAAATGTTGCATAACATCTGCATGTCTGCAGTGGCTATGTCACTCAGGTGAGCGAATCGTGGCCTGTGGGCCTCTTGTTTTTTTTTTGTTTTTTTTTTTTTTATTGGGGAATAGCTCAATTATGGTAGAGATATGGATAACTTCTATAACAGATAATTCTAACATTGAATTGATAATATCTGAAGTCCAAATGACAATTTCCACATTTTTATTTTGTTATATATTTTCTTCTCTAGTTATTTTCCACATACAAATACAATGTTAACAGTTAATTTTCACATATGGAAATTGTTCTTGGCAATGGCCAGCAGGCCAGTGCCTGCTACCAAAACTTATAAAGTTAAATCATTTTAGTGTCCGCAAAACTCAGGAAAATGAACTACTGGACTTGTCAGTCCAAGCGCAAGATTTAGACTTCTCAATCTGGATGCATGATTAAGACTTATCAGGCCAGGTGCAACATTAAGACTGCTTGACAAAGCCTTCTACTAATTTTCATTTTGGCAGTCAAATGGTTGTCTCTTAGCAACCAGTCTTAAGCACCAACCAAAGTTTGTATTTTACTTTGAACTGTCACTCAAGACTTATTAGCAGAATTTGACATTTGATTATTTGACCATACTGTACTCATAAAAGATTACGAGCGTAACTTACGAGAATTAACACTTACAATTTTCACACATACCAGTGAATGAATTATTTAGTTTTTACCTTTTGTGAGGAAAGGACCTAATAATGCACACATTTAGCACAGTCACCTATTATAAATATTTGGTGATATGAAGACTTGATCTTTTCCCAACAAAGAAGGCAAAACAACAGTTGTATTTATTTGGTTAGCACAAATCAAATTATTGTGCATCTGTTTACAGAATGAACAAAGCTCTTTGTGAAAGTTTAGCCTGCTATTTAGGAATGAGACATTTGGTCTGAATGAAAAACTTGAAATATTCTATTAAAATTAAAACAAACTTCAAATTTCACTAAATTAAAATGTCATGCAAATTTTCCTTGTTCCACTTATATGCTGAATTCCTTAGGTTGGTGTGGATGAAATATGAAAGCTATATCTTACATACTTCAGGAGTCATGTACATGTTTCAAAACTTAACACAGCTGTAAATGACAAAGTATGACCTGACCCGATCTAGGCAGAGGGTCAAACTGAGGAAGGGGTGCGTGAAAGGTCTTACCTTAAGGTAGGTGTGGGCCAAATATTAAAGCAGTATTGTGAATACTTCAGCAGTTATGAACTTTTTTCAAAACTTAAATGCAGAATTCAAACATGGGTTTAAATGACAAAGTATGACCTGACCTTGTCCTAGGCAGAAGGTCAAACTGAGAAAGGGGTGTGTGCTATTGAAACTTTGGTGTGGGCCAAATATTAAAGTGGTATCTTGAATACTTTTCAAAACTTAAACACAGAACTTGAACATGCGTTTAAATGACAAAGTATGACCTGACCTTGACTTAGGCAGAAGGTCAAACTGAGGAATGGGTGTGCGCTATTGAAAGGTCTTGCCCTAAGGTAGTTGTGGGCCAAATATTAAAGCTGTATCATGAATACTTCAGTAGTGACAAACACTTTTCCAAACTTAAATGAAGAACTCCAACATGAGTTTAAATGACAAAGTATGACCTGACCTTGACCTAGGCAGAAGGTCAAACTAAGGAAGGGGTGTGTGCTATTGAAAGGTCTAACCTTAAGGCTGGTGTGGGCCAAATATTAAAGCAGTATCTTGAATACTTCAGCAACTTTTCCAAACTTAAACGCAGAACTCAAATATGGGTTTAAATGACAAAGTATGACCTGACCTTGACCTAGGCAGAAGGTCAAACTGAGGAAGGGGTGTGTGCTATTGGAAGGTCTAACCTTAAGGCTGGTGTGGGCCAAATATTAAAGCTCTATCTTGAATACTTCAGCAGTTATATACACTTTTCAAAACTTAAACGCAAAACTTAAACATGGGTTTAAATAACAAAGTAAGAACTGACCTTGACCCACATAAAGGGTCTAACTTGGGAATGGGAGTGTATGCTATTGAAAGGTCTTACCCTAAGGTAGGTGTAGGCCAAATATGAAAGCAGTACCTTAAAAAACAATTAAAAATTATGCGCACCTTTGAAAACTTAAAAATTGTGCTAAAGCGGACACCAACGTGGACATGGACGCCGAGGCCAATGAATGGGCGACAACATAAGCTCTCCAGGGACATAGTCCCAGTGAGATAATTAAAAATTTAAGTTCTTGTTTTTTCCTTTTTTTTTTTTTGCAAATCCCAAATGTTCTATCTTATTGAGAAACAGCATTTAGAGAAATTTATCATGTCATTTTAACATTATTCAAAATTGATACCACCTTATGATGTCCACAGCTTAAACCCCAGGGCTTTTTCACATTTCCAGTTGGTTGCACAGTCACTTTTTATCCCAATGCATTGTTTATGGTACAATTTTCTGCATCTTTTAACCTCACAACCAACCATATCATCAAAGAACTCAGGCATGCCACAAACACACCATAATTCCACTGTTTTAATTTTTTTTTTGTCATCTCATTGATTACGCCTCTTAATCTTGAACATTGCTTTGGGAATGGTTCAAAGTTTTTATTTTTTAAAGCATTTTAAGGAATGATTCCCCATGATTAAAGATTAGATGTTTGCATTAATAATCACAGACTTGGGTGGAGCACTATATAAATTTCAAAGTGACCTGCTATTAATTAATTAAACTAATATCAGAAGCAGCTTATGAGTCTAATGCATGGTAGTCCTGAGACATGTTAAAAAATATTGCATGCACTAATAAATAACCCTATATAGATTTCAAAACAGCATTATCTGTTGAAGTCATAAGATTGATGAAATGATCTTTATTAGAGACAACACTACTGATGTTTTGGCTATTGAACATTTGCAAAAATTGATTACGAGGTGTAAAGTACTTAATACAGTCACAAAAATGGATTTCATCCTCACCATGCATTTCATCCTCATCCTTACATGCACTACATACTCTATCTTCTAAGTTCTGACCTAAATATCTCCGATGTTCAGTTTGTAATTTATGTGCACTGGTTCTGAAAGCTTCTAAGGCCTTATGCTGTTTTCTATCAGGTAAAACTTCAAGATATTTTTCAAATCCAACTTGTTGTTTAATCAGTCTGTATGGTCTAAGTTTATCTATTTCAACATTAGAATTCATTTTCTGGCTCCAAAAGTGAATAAACTTGTCCTTTAATTTAGTTTAAATTCAAGTTAGTAGAGCAGACACATTAAAAGTAGATGGGTTATCATGTGAAAATCCTAACTCAGTTAAAACATCAGTTTGTGGTCTGCTGAATTTGCCCATAGAATGATACAGGTTAAAAACTGTAAGACTATTTTGTTGTTCATTATTAAGGGTTATTCATTCGGTTTTACTGTAAAGTGATATTCTGAGGCAAGAATTATTAATTTTAGTGTGTTCAAGAAATCTTTCTGCTGAGTTTAACTATGATTTTATAACTTGGTGGGCTGACCAACTTTATATTTTGGGATTAAAACTTTGACATTTCATGTAAATTGTTTGGAATGGAGAACCATACAAATTGTCTCCAATGGAGGCTATTGCATGAAATGTCAAGTTCTGTTTTCTGGAAAGAAATCAGAAAAGTGTCATCAATATGCTGTCTGTTGAAATTGCCAAGAGAGTCCTAAGCAGACAACATTTTGATAAAATTTTTCTTATTTTTCCCAGGAAACAGGATTTGACATTTCATGCAAATTATCTCCATTTTACATGAAAATGGCAAAATCTGTTTTCTGGAAACAATAAGAAAAGTGTCAGTAATATGTTGTCTTGCTGAAACTACCCAGAGAGTAGTAACGGTTAAGGAACTAAATAACTTCTCCACTGAGCAGCTTTCTAATTAATTATAACACATTTAGTTTTTGTTGAATAAAACACCTAAAACCAGACAGTCTGTCTGGAGTTTATTATAATGACCAAAGCTACAGCTGACATAAAAATATACAAAAAAAAGAAGAAAAAAGAAGAAAAGAAATACTGAATAGATAAAAGTATTATTTTGCAAGAAAAAAAAAACCCAGTCCCATACATTGATTAAAACAGATAAACCATGTTACATATTGTCTTTGTTTTGGGAATACTAGAAATTATATCAGTGTAATTTGTAACCTTTTATGTCTGACCCAAACTGGGCTCTGCCCCATTTGGAATCAGACTGTGAAAGGTCACTAAACTATGGTATAATTTACACTATACCCAAATCCTTGACAATAATCATGGTTTACCTATAACACTATAATTAGTGATAATTTTACTTCCTAGCAACTTGCCAAATAGATACACTTGGTAGTATAGTATGGATAACACATATTGCTACATAGTATAACCTTTTTAACCTTTAGATTGCTAAGCAAATGTAACAGATGACATTCTTTTTTTTTTTCAGAGGAAATAGGTCTTGATATTTCATGTGCATCGTCTGCTTGGCAGACACTTCACATGACATGTCAATACTTATTTTCTTTGAAAACTAAAAAATTAAAACTAGGTCTCAAGTCTGTGGCATGTCATTGCAAAATCCCCATGCTCCATACTAATGTTGCTTTTGCACACATACCTTTGCCATGATGGGAAGTTATGTAGCAAGTGTAGTTGAATCCTGCCCAATGCTTTTAGGAGGAGATAATGTGACAGACAGGTGGAGGCGTTCACAATAGCCCCATTGCTGAAGTGTTGGGATAAATATTTCAAAATATCATCTGCTGTAGTTGTGATTGGTGCTTTAAGGGTTAACTTTATGCAGAATTCATAGTTCTGTTTTCCAACAAATGTATTGATATTTTTTTCTTATGTCTCTATGTAAACATATGTTGTGATTACTCATTAGAAACTTTGCTGAGGTATTTTGAACATTTAATGAGATTTGTGATGTCATAAAGCCTTAATTAGATATGCAAAACCTAAATTGCTAAGAGTCACAAGAATATTCAACCTTCATATTTGTGTATATGTAGCTTCTTCTCTGGGCACTATGGATTTTGATTAAAAACACTTTAATTTCAATCAGAAAGAACTTACTCAATATTCAAAGTGGAGACACCCTTGGTAATTGTTTTTAAATCTTTAAACTATTTTAATTTCCTTAGTTGTTGTCTGAATTTGATTATGTTTAAATCAAAATGCAGGACTTGTTTAGATCTCAAATATTTTCTTTTCCTGCATTATGTTTCCCATTAAACAATAGATGGCTTTAATAGGTCTGACCCACAATAGCCCCAACCTAAACCCCAATAGGGTTCATTAGAGGTCAGCTAGCTGCCATTAATTGCTGTATATTTGGTATGAAAATGAAGGTTTTGGTTAGAACTTGTACAACAGATGACAAAGGGGCTCCTTGACACCCTGTACTGACCTCATCCCTAGAAGGGTCATTATATAGGGATCAACAGCATGCTATAGTCATGTTTGGTGTTAAATCCAAGGTTTTGACAGTAGACAACTTAAATGGGATTAACCTACTCTAGTCCCAAGATGACCCTTAGAGGTACATTCAGTATTGGAGCTCAAGATTGAATTTCTTTGTGTTTTAACCTTGTCCTGCTGAATAAAGATGCCACACCCACTCCTAACTTTCAGCCAGTCAGATTACTTGATCCAGGTAGTTGATACAAATTCACATTCTTAATGACAAACAGTGCAGATCCAGATTAGTTGGCTTCTTTAGAAGCCAACTGATCTGGATCTACACTGTTTGTAAAAGCAGGATATATCCGGGTTCAGCAGGACAAGGGTTAACCTCCTTGCAATACTTACTACTAGTTTACTACTTGTTGATGTGTCTAAAGACTGCTGGACTGAGTGGCAAACACTGTAGACCAGCATCAGATGACAAATTAAGGCTGGCTCATCAGAACTGAAAAGATAATCGATTATCAGTCCTGCCATTGTTATCTACAATCAAATAATCGATTAGTAATCACTGAAGATTTGGTCCAAATTTTACCTGTCTGTCTGAGCATGACATTTACCATATGTTATACTTTGCTGTATCTATTTGGTCAGAACAGTCTGAGCAAATAGTGTAGACCCTGATGAGAAGCCGCAAAATGCAACATCTCATCAGGGTCTGCACTGTTTGGCACTCAGCCAGCTATCTTATACACAACATTGGGTAGTAAATTGCATTTGTTCAAATTTTAGATAAAGTAAATGTATGGTAAGGAGTTGAGGTGTTTGAATACTAAGGATAAATAAGTTAAAGTAACAGACACAGAAATCAAATGATCAGCTATTAGCAAATTTGTAAGGATAATCATTTTTGTGGAATTTATGGATCAGTTAATTGATTATTCCATTAATTGTGCCATCCTTAGTGTCTGATCTGGGTCTGCACTGTTTGCTCTTGCCTGTCTGTCCCAGTCCTGGTTATTATGTCTCCCCTCCTTCAAGGTCTGACATATTGTTTTTACCATAGCTGTCTGTGAGTCCATCTGTCCATTTGTCTGTCTGTCCGTCTGTCTTTCACAAAATTTTGTCCACCCTGTAACTTGAAAAAAGTTTGAGATGTTTTTATGAAACTTTACAGAAATGTTTACCACCATGTGACAATGTGCATAACACAGGGACCATATCTGTGGTTTAACTGTTTTTAGAGTTATGGTCCGTTGAACATTGTATTTAGTGATTTGGGTCTTAAAATCATGTTTGCTCCATAACTTGAAAACCATTTGAGATATGTTCATGAAACTTTACTGATATGTTAACACCATGACACAAAATGCAGAATACAAGAACCATACCTGTAATTGCCTCATTTTGGAGTTATGGCCCTTTGAACATTGTAAATAGTGATTTTGGTCATAAAATTGTGTCTGCACCGTAACTTAAAAATTATTTGAGATCTTTCATGAAACTTCACAGAAATGTTAACCACCACACAAGAAACATATCTGTGGTTTACCTACTTTAGGAGAGTTCTGGTCCTTTGAATATTGTAAATAGTGATTTTGGTCAAAAGAGTGTCTGCCCCCGAACTTGTAAACCTTTGAGAATTTTTCATGAGACTTAACAGAAATTTAAAACAGCATGAGATGACTTGCAGAACACAAGAACCATAACTATGGTTTACCTACTTTTGGAGAGCCTTTTGAACATAGTAAATAGTGATTTTGATCATATATTCTTGACCTATCTGTACCTTGAAAAGGGGTTGAGATATTCATAAAATTTTACAGAAATGTTGAGCACCATGAGACAGTGTGCAGAAAAAAAAAAACTATAACTGTGGTTTACCTACTTTTGGAGTTATGGCCCTCTGAACAGTGTTAAATAGTGATTTTGATCACATCTCATGTCCGCTTGGTAACTTGAAAATGGTGTGAGATATTTTCATAAAACTTTACAGAAATGTTCACCAGCTATTCTTCTCTTAGAAAACTAAGCCCTTTGAACAAGAAAATAATTTTACCCATTTATGTCAAGTGAACTCTTCCTCCACAACTCTTTGGATCAGTCTGTTTCCAATAGTAGGGTGTCTCAAATTAGTTTTTATTAAATGTATTCCTTTGCTTTGTAGAAATTCATGTATTTAATTCAAACAGTGTAGACCCTGATCATACACTGCATTCTGGCACCTGATCTGGGTCCATACCATTTGCCGATTCCCATTTTGGGTCTCCAGACTGAAAAAGGTTAAAATTGTTGTCTGATAACATTTATATTCAGCCATTTAAAGTTTATTTGTCTACTTAAAGATTTGTCGACAGCAACAGCAAGTTCTGAAGCAGCAGTTCTTGTAAAGGATAAAGAAGCAATAGTGGCTAAGCCTCCAGATGTGAAAGATCAAACAGATACTTCTGGACAAATTCACAAGAGCCTTCTCCAGGATTGTGGTGGCTCAGCTGATGTAAATGAATCGACTGAAGTGAAAGATTTGGCAGTTGAAAACATGTCTTCGAGTGAAGTCAGTAAGATTAAAACTTTTACAATATCAACAGGTGATGCAAAACCTTTAGATGCTGAAATAACTGAGCAGCAAAATGCAAAAAACAATGATGCTATTTCAGAATGTTTTTCTGATGACTTGAAAAATGAGAATATTTGTGATAATAATAAGAAAATGTTAGGAACACTGATGACATTGTCAGATGGTTTAGCAGTCCAAGAAAGCAGCCTAAACAAAAACTATAAAATGCCTTGGAAAATTAGTACAAGTAAAGATGTGGATGAAAATGCAGTTAAAGAGAATCAACTGAAATCAAACGAAGTCACACATAACAAAATGCTTGATCATCTGACAGCATTGCCAAATGTAATTGATTCAGTTGGGACTTCAATGAATTGCTTCCACCACACTAAAGATCACAAAAAATACACTGACACTGCTGATAATTGTGTAGCATGTGACATTGATGATTCAAAAGCAAATTACAAGGAGACAGATTCTAAGAATATTGACAGCTCTGTAAGTTCAAAAGAACCTCAGAATCTAAATAACAACTCTTTTGATGCTTTTGTGACAAAATTCCAAAGCCAGATTTTAAATAAAAATGTGTGGTCATTTAAAACCCAAGTAAGCAAATCAAACATAAACTTAGGAGTAGGCTCAAGGATGAAGCAAAAAAAGACACTGAAGTCATGTTCTACCAAAATTGATAAAATGGTACAGTCTGAGCATCAGTCCCTTGATTCCACTAGAAAGAGTACAGAGGTCTTAATTCCTAAAAAAAAAAAGACAAGTCTTGAGAGATGCTTTATTCATTCTCTTCCCAAGCTGATGATTTGTTTTACTTGTAACCGGCAACAGTGTGCACAATGCATTTTGACAGATGGAACCTGCAAAGGACACACTCTAAGAGAAGCTAGTAATATTGCTGTACGGAGAGAAAAGGTAAACAAATTGCTATTTTATTCCCCCATAATTTATAATTAATCTTTGTCCTGCTGAACCCTGATAGACCCTTCTTTTGCTAACAGTGTAGATCCTGATCAGTTGGCTTCTGAAGAAGCCAACTGATCTGGATCTGCACTGTTTGTCATGCAGTATATGAATTTATGGGAACAATCTGGATCAAGTTACCTGATTGGCTGAAAATTAGAAGTAGGTGTGGCATCTTAATTTATTCAGCATGACAAGGGTTAAAATATATGTAGGGTCTACATTATTAGGGGGGGCTTTCATAACTTTACCTTTTTAATGTTTATTTCTTCTGGCAACCCTTTTCACTGCATAAATATATCTTAATAGTCTTTATAATGAAAGGTTTCCTCATTTTTCATTGTATATGGTGAAAGTGCCATGGGTTACATAGTTGTATATAAAAGAGGTACAAAGATTAATATTTTTCTTATTTCATCACAAAAACAAGAGTGTGGGTACTCATAAGAAGCACTTTTGCTAGGTGTTTATAATAAATTCCCATAACAATGTTTTTTGTTGTTTTTTTTTTGTGAGGAAATGAGGAAAAATCATTTTATGATTAAGAACTTTGACATGTACTGTATTAACAGTATCTATTCAGAGGTCTTTTTTAGCTCACCTGAGCCTATAGGCTCATGTGAGCTTATCATATGCCCAATAGTCTGCCTTTTGGCCATCGTCTCTCCGTCGTCAACATTTTCAAGGATAACGCTGACAAACAGCTGTGTACTGTTAAAGCTAAAAAGGGCTGGTTAAACAAATAAGTTGGCAACATGTTTCATTTGAATAGCTTTAGCAGGTTAGAAGTCATAGCCTTTTGAACATTTCAAAATGGTAGGCACCATTTTGAAACCCTTGTATCAGGACCAAATTAAAAAAATACTAATATCCCAGCAGGTTCAGTTTTTTCCACTTAATATAAGTATGTATCACTTGTTTTTTTAAAAGGAGAACACTCACAAGCATGAAGGTAACTTTAAAAGAAAGATACTGGAGAGCTGAACACTTCACAATGAACTTCATAAACATTAGTCAAGGGTTGTAGGAGGTATGACCTTTACATATGTAAATATTTGGAAGCCACCATTTTTAATGCCTGATCATGTGACCCAATTGGAAAAATGTAGATATATAGTAATAGCTTTGTTTTTTCAGATAATGTGATTTTTTTTTTAGCTCACTTGAGCTAAAGGCTCAGGATGAGCTATTGTGATTGCTCTCCCTCCTTTTTCCTTCTGTCCATCCATTGTCCTTCTGTCATCCATCCATCCACACTTTTGAACAACTTCTCTGAAATCCCTGGGCCAATTTTCTTCAAACTTCACGTGGAACCTTCTGTCAAAAAGGGATTGAAAATTTATACAAACAGTCACAGTTCATTAAGTAAGATGGCCACCATGCCTATAATGGTAAAAAACACTTAAAAATCATCTACTCCAGACCCAAGAAAGCTTTTTGGCTGAATCTTGATGCTAGCATTGGAGACTCAAGGTTTACCAAGTTTGTTGAAATGATGACCCTAAGTTGACATTCAGCCTTTTTATGGCAAGGTCAAATTTGCATCACTGTGCATTTATTTTGGGAGAATATTGAAAAGTCAGTTTCTCAAAATGTATCAAAGACTAATGGGTGAAACTTACAAAGTACAATCAAAGTTGGGGGTGGTTGGGTGGTGCGAGGGTGTCGTGTATCTCACGTCACTGGGGCGTCCAACTGATATTGGCTTACAGTTGGGCAAGGCCTGCTATCCTTGTAGCAGGTAAGGGTAGAGGGGGAATGTTTTTATTTCTTCTGTTTCATCACTTTCACTCTAGTTCCTCTTTCTTCCCTGTCCCTCTCTTTCATCTCTTCTACTATCTCTTCTATCTCTTTTCTCCCTTTCTCTGCGAGACGACACAAAATGACCCACAAGGGTTGACGTGTCATTAATCCCCAACACAATCAATCAACGATCAAAGTAGCAAACCCTTTTAATTACAATCAAAATTTTATCCCCCAGAGTTATCTGCCTTTTCCCCTGGGCTTTATACATGTATAAAATCTAATAATCTTTAAATGTCTTCTTCTCTGAAACATCTATATCAATTTTTACCAGATTTCACACTGGCCTTCTGTCAGCATATAATCATTCTTTTTAAGTGGTTTTGTATCATTGAACAGGATGGCTGCCATGTCCATATATTGTATAAAAACTCTTAATTTTTTTTTACTCCAGAACCAAGAATGCTTTAACGCTTAATCTTGGCATGTAGTATAAAGGACTCAAGGTCTACCAAGTTTGTTAAAATGATAATCCTAGACTGACCTTTGATTTTTCTACGGCAAGGTCAAATTTGCATCCTCATACTCTTGCATGGAGAAAATGTTGAAGAATCATTTTCTGAAAATTTACTAAAGACTTATGGCTGATATTTGCAATGTATGATTAAATTAGTTAAACCTTTTTAGTTACAATCAAAATTTTGTCCCCTGGGAGTTATATGCCCTTGCCCCTTGGCTGTGTACATGTTTAAAATAATGTAATCTTTAAACTTCTCTGACACCATTGACCAATTTTTACCAGATTTCACATGGGGCCTTCTGTCAGAGGGATATGAACAATTTGTTCAAATGGTTCTACAATATTGAACAAGATGGCTAACTTGCCCATATATGTTAAAAAAATCACTTAAAAATCTTCCTTCTCCAGAACCCAGAAAACTTTGAGACTGAATCTTTGTATATAGCATTTGAAACTCAAGGTCTACCAAGTTTGTTCAGATAATGATCCTAGGATGACTTTTGACTTTTTTATGACAAGATAAAATTTATTAGTTACAATCAAAATGTTATCCCCTGAAGATATCTGCCCTTACCCCTGGGCTATGTGCATGTATAAAATCATATAAATCTTTTAATGTCTTTTTCTCTGGAACTGCTTGCCAGTTTTCACCAGATTTTACATGGGGCCTTCTGTGGAAGTGGTACTAAGAATTTGTTCAAGTGGTTTTGTGTCGCAGAAAACTATTGGAGACCGAGAGATTGTCCCATTCTGCCTCGAGGGGGTTCGGGGGAAGAAATCACCACGACATAGTTATAAGAAGATGGTTTTAATGTTTTCCCTGATTCCCACGGCCAGCACACACTGTAAATATATAAAATGCGTTCCTTAGTTAAAAGGAGACATTTATGTAACGCTGTCCTTAGAGGAGAACGTAAGTCCTACCCCTGCCAGAGACAATGAAAGACTGACATGCATCTTGGGCAGTACCAGGCCCAAAGACGGGAAATACACAATTGAGCAAATATTTACAAATGGACACAAATTACAAAATTATCTGAAATATCACTACATGAAGACATGAAATAGTAAGCACATACCTGTAAACATATAAAATGCGTTCCTTAGTTAAAAGGAGACATTTATATAACGCTGTCCTTAGAGGAGAACGTAAGTCCTACCCCTACCAGAGACAATGAAAGACTGACAGGGCGCTAATATAGTGCATGTGCATGCGCATGCAAGCGTGAGCCAGTGAAGTGAATCGCACGCGCTAAATTACATAAGGACAAAAACCGGAAATTGACACGCGCCAACCCCCAAAACAATGCTTAAGAGCACCCGGGCCACAGGGAAAATGAGTGAAATGACATGAAATATAGGATAAATTGGACTGTGGGAGAATTTAGTAAAGGATTTCTTTAAGATGAAATATTTCACCCTGTGACATTCTCCGCCTCTTCGGGAAATGTCGTCCCGACATTTAATTCATAAAATTTACAATTTTGGCAATTTTACTATTTATAAATGTGTATTTACAACATTTTAATAGTTCAGATGGTATCTTATCCAGTGACACTTATTTGCTTGAACAAATCTGCACTCTAATAAAAAAAAACCTTTATTTGACAAAACATACAGGCTTTTACATGTACGCATGTACACGCTCTATCTGTATGAATAAAAAGAATTTTATCTATACTACTGTACAGATACTGTACAGATATCTATCTGTACATTGTCGCAGATATTTTAAAAAGTAATTTGTGCACTGGATAGCACTGAAACGTTATTTCATGAAAGGTCCATGAAACAACAACCTACAGACATTTTCTATGAATATGCTGTAAAATATATAGCATGTAAGAACCAAAAGAATCATCAATTCTTCAGCCTTCCGGTCCCCTATATACACAACATTTGCATGACTTAAGTACCTAATTTTGTCAAACAGCAAGTGACAAAATGTTAAAAAACAAGAAACGTCATGCAAAATATGGACTGAACACCATGGAAACGTCAATCCAAATAAAGAAACTAATATTTACAGTACATCTTCCTGAATATGGTATCAAGGTATAAGCCTAATAGACAGTAGCAGATCCTATACAACGCCATATGGAGGACAAAACACTGGCATCCAAGTGATTTGGTCAATCCATACCTACTCGCAGCCAAGTGCCCATCAATCCACAGCGAAGTACCAAACCCACCAGACGTCCATTGAAAGAGACTTTGTAATGACCAGCACCTCGAGGGCATACTCAATGAATGTAATGTACCATTCATTCGCGGAAACATTATGAAGCGAAATCATGACTATAAAAATACTACTCCATTGTCTTTCAAAAAGACAATATTTCACACAAACTTCAGAATGAATTATTTTAAAAGGGCAGAGAACTGTCTCCTGTTCTTTTTACAAACTGCATGTAAAAGAAATATAGAAAGGGCACAACTTTTAAAATTCACCATGCCATATAGCACCAATGTAGAGAGCTCAATTAGCATAACATAGAAAATGCCATGTCACGCATGTATACTATAATGAAAATGGAATTAAGTATATTTAATCACGTTTACGGCTCGAGTGCGTCAAGTTCAGCTCATTTGCTACACAAGACGTTATGCCACAAGAAACCGCACCCACCATTAAACTACTTAGTATATAAAGCAAAATGCTTTATTATGTCAAATAAAACAACTGATACTCTCCACACCGGGTACTAATAATTTGGCAATGCCCCACCTCCTCTTTAAGAAATGTCGTCCCGACATATGCACTCATCCAAGATGGCAGCTGCAAGGTACAGGTTCACGGAACTTGCATTACAGACAGTGACGGCCGTCATAAAATGCACCAGAAATGACGATCTACCGGCATCCAAGTGATTAGGTCAATCCTTCCCGACTTGTAGCCGGCAGCCATCCGTTCACAACAAAACATGAAACCAGTCACCATCTATAAGAAATGGCTTGTGTCATCTGAGACGTGCAACTCCAACCAATGACGGACATCTAACCGGGACAAAAAAAAAAAAAAATATAGAGGAAGCAGATCGACTATTGTCTGCAAGAAAGATATGATATCAGAAATTGCATCATACCAATAAAAGAGGATTTTCCGCATTGCGAGAAAAAAAAATACAATGTAGAATATGTACACTCAATTATCCAGAAACCAGGACAGTGATAATTCAAATTTTAAAAACAGAAAACACAGAGCGATAAAATGGTTAACAGATCCAGTCACCTCCAGTTTGCCACACAGGTTTTTTTCTAGTCCTAGATGGAAGGACCCTCGGCCGCAAAACCTCCGGGGAGGTTAACCTAGGAGTAAAGGGCGGTGCCAGAGGATTTAAGGTAGATCTCCTCTGCGGTATCACATACCTGGGCACCTCAAGACCCGCCTGCTCAATACCCCCATCAGCTGTTGATGCTGAATCTACAGCATCATGTAACCCCTGGTTGAATTTCACGTTGTAACTAACAGTTTGAGTCTCATCCACTATATAACAAGATGGCTGTCATGCCCATACACTACAACGCCATTCTAACGTGGTCGGTGGGGTCCGCGATATAAGTGATCATGCGCTATAAAGGTCAGACATAATCTCGGTCCTCATACACCACCCACTTCTATACTATCTAATTTCTATGTGCAATCCGATGAAAAAAAAAATGGATACACATGAATTGTTACACATAAATAAACAATGAAGACAGCTAGTCAGTTATTCTTATACACCCAAGAAGCCCATTTCTTTTGAGAGTAAATAAATAAATTCATTCTTTCTGTCTGTTGAAAAGGAAAGACCCGCAGTGAAGAGCGGGAGACTAGAATGTACTGAAAAGCTGGACATAAGTGTATTAGCCTTTATAGTTATCGTTGACACAATACCTGTAAGAAGGCACGTGCTAGATTAGATATTAACTCTTAAAGCGCCGTGCAAAGTTTGCAGTAGACAACATTTTTTAATTTTTTATTTATCATTAATTTATTTTTCAGGGAAAATAAGTTTTAACAGTTCATGTGAATCATCAGCTTACATGAAATGTCAAGACTGTTCTCTGAAAAAATGAAAGTAAAACTGTTTTCTACTGCAGTCGCGATTGGGGATTTAAGGGTTAAATGAAGTTATATATTTTACACTCTCGAGCTTTTTAGCTCACCTGAGCATGAAGTGCTCATGGTGAGCTATTGTGGTCAGTCAATGTCCGTCTTCCGTCGTGTGTCGTTCATCGTGCGGCGTTCACAATTGCTTTAAAAGCCTACTCCTCCTACAGCCCTGGGCCAATTGACTCGATACATGGTAGAAAGCATTGGGGTGACTTGTAGATCAAAATTAGCTAAAATCGTGCTGATCGGAAATCCAAGATGGCTGCCATGGCCGCCATCTTGAAAATCTATTTTTTGCTTCTTCTCCTGAACCAAAAGGTCAATTGACTCCAAACTTGCTAGGAAGCATCGGGGTGACTTGTAGATCAAAAATAGCTAAAATCGTGCCGATAGGAAATCCAAGATGGCCGCCATGGCTTCCATCTTGAAAATCTAATTTTCGCTTCTTCTCCTGAACTGAAAGGCCAATTGACTCCAAACTTGCTAGGAAGCATCGGAGTGACTTGTAGATCAAAAATAGCTAAAATCATGCCGATCAGAAATCCAAGATGGCCGCCATGGTGGCCATCTTGAAAATCTATTTTTCGCTTCTTCTCCTGAACTGAAAGGCCAGTTGACTCCAAACTTGCTAGGAAGCATTGGGGTGACTTGTAGATCAAAAATAGCTAAAATCGTGCCAATCAGAAATCCAAAATGGTTGCCATGGCAGCCATCTTGAAAATCTATTTTTCGCTTCTTCTTCTGAACCGAAAGGCATATTGACTCCAAACTTGCTAGGAAGCATCGGGGTGACTTGTTTAAGCATTCATCATGAATCTTGCTCAAAATGTTTGTCTTGATGATTTCTAGGTCAGGTTCGAAACTGGGTCACCTGGGATCAAAAACTAAGTCACCTGGCCAAATCAACGGAAAACCTTGTTCTCACTCTAGCAGTTACATTTTTCAAGCAGTCATCATGAATCTTGCTCAAAATGTTTGTCTTGATGATTTTTAGGTCAAGTTTGAAACTGGGTCACTTGGGGTCAAAAACTAGGTCACCTGGCCAAATCAGCTAAAACCTTGTTAACACTCTAGCGGTCACTTTTTGAAGCAGCCATCATGATTCTTGCTTAAAATATTTTGTCTTGATGAGTTCTAGGTCAGGTTTGAAACTGGGTCACCTGGGGTCAAAAACTAGGTCACCTGGCCAGATCAGCAGAAAACCTTGTTAACACTCTAGTCATCACATTTTTCAAGCAATCATCATGAATCTTGCTTAACATGTTTGTCTTGATGATTTCTAGGTCAGGTTTGAAACTGGATCACTTGGGGTCAAAAACTAGGTCACCGGGCCAGATCAGCTGAAAACCTTGTTAACACTCTAGTGGTCACATTTTTTAAGCAATCATCATGAATCTTGCTCAAAGTGTTTGTCTTGATGAGTTCTAGGTCAAATTCGAAAATGGGTCACTTGGGGTCAAAAACTAGGTCACCAGGCAAAATCAGCAGAAAATTTTGTTAACACTCTAGTGGTCACATTTTTGAAGCAATCATCATGAATCTTGCTCAAAATGTTTGTCTTGATGATTTCTGTGTCAAGTTCAAAGCTGGGTCACATGGGGTCAAAAACTAGGTCACCAGGCCAAATCAGCAGAAAACTGTTAACACTCCAGAGGTCACATTTTTTAAATAATCATCATAAATATTGCTCAAAATGTTCGTCTTGATGATTTCTAGGTCTAGTTAAAAACTTGGTCACTTGATATCAGAAACTAGGTCACCTGGCCAAATCAAAGGAAAACCTTGTTGTTGCTCTAGAGGTCACATTTTTGAAGTGATCATCATGAATCTTGCTCAAAATGTTTGTCTTGATGATTTCAAAGTGATGTATATTTTTCTATCCAGTGAATTTCTTAAATTTTTCTGTTTAGGTCAGTTTCTCAGTAATTATTGGTCCTACAGAGTGATATTTGGTACTTGTGAAGTGTTTGTGTTTAGGTCAGTTTCTCAGTAACTATTGCTCCTACAGCCAGTGATACTTAGTACATGCATATCTCTTAGCATGGCCACTTGAGTGCAGTCATCCATATTTGACCTTGATCTTTATTTCACAGTCCTTTAGACATGCTACATTGTCTTACTTGTTAATATAATCATTTTGAATTTTGATCAGAATGTTTGCCTTGATCAGTTCTAGATGAGGTTCTCAAAGTGCTATGATGCTCAGGTGAGCATTACAGGGCCATCATGGCCCTCTTGTTGTTTTTTTCAGCAGCTCATCTATATGTAAGTTAACTCTTATACTGCCAATCAAAACTGCAGCAGACAACAAGTTTGACTATTATTTTAGCTCACCTGAGCAAAAGCTCAGGGTGAGCTATTGTCATCACCCTTTGTCCGTTGTCCATCGTCGTCCGTAGTTCGTCATCAACAATTAGTTTGTTAACACTCTAGAGGTCACAGTTTTGACCCAGTCTTGATGAAACTTGCTCAGAATGTTTGCCTCTGTGAAATCTAGGTCAGATTCGATACTGGGTTACTTGGGGTCAAAAACTAGGTCACCAGGTCAAATCAAAGGAAAAACTTGTTAACACACTGGAGGTCATAGTTTTGACCCAGTCTTGATGAAACTTGCTCAGAATGTTTGCCTCTATTAAATCTAGGTCAAGTTTGAAACTGGGTCACTTGGGGTCAAAAACTAGGTCACCGGGCCAAATCAGCAGAAAACCTTGTTAACACTCTAGCTGTCACATTTTTTAAGCAATCATCATGAATCTTCCTCAAAATGTTTGTCTTGATGATTTCTAGGTCAAGTTTGAAACTGGGTCACTTGGGGTCAAAATCTAGGTCACCTGGCCAAATCATTAGAAAACCTTGTTAACACTCTTGCTGTCACATTTTTCAAGCAATCATCATGAATCTTGCTCAAAATGTTTGTCTTGATGAGTTCTAGGTCAGATTTGAAACTTGGTCACGTGGGGTCAAAAACTAGGTCACCAGGCAAAATCAGCAGAAAACCTTGTTAACACTCTAGTGGTCACATTTTTGAAGCAATCTTCATGAATCTTGCTCAAAATGTTTGTCTTGATGTGTTCTAGGATATGTTTGAAACTGGGTCACATGGGGTCAAAAACTAGGTCACCAGGCCAAATCAGCAGAAAACTTTGTTAACACTCTAGCGGTCACATTTTTGAAGCATTCATCATGAATCTTGCTTAAAATGTTTTGTCTTGATGAGTTCTAGGTCAAGTTTGAAACTGGGTCAATTGGGGTCAAAAAGTAGATCACCGGGCCAGATCAGCAGAAAACTTTGTTAACACTCTAGCGGTCACATTTTTTAAGCAATCATCATGAATCTTGCTCAAAATGTTTGTCTTAATGATTTCTATGTTGAGTTGAAACTGGGTCACCTGGGATCAAAAACTAGGTCACCTGGCCAAATCAGTGGAAAACCTTGTTAACACTGTAGCGGTCACATTTTTGAAGCAGTCATCATGAATCTTGCTCAAAATGTTTGTCTTGATGAGTTCTAGGTCAAGTTTGAAACTGGGCACTTGGGGTCAAAAACTAGGTCACCAGGCCAAATCAGCAGAAAATTTTGTTAACACTCTAGTGGTCACATTTTTGAAGCAATCATCATGAATCTTACTCAAAATGTTTGTCTTGATGAGTTCTAGGTCAAGTTCAAAACTGGGTCACATGGGGTCAAAAACTAGGTCACCAGACCAAATCAGCAGAAAACTGTTAACACGCCAGAGGTCACATTTTTTAAATAATCATCATAAATATTGCTCGAAATGTTTGTCTTGATGATTTCTAGGTCTAGTTTAAAACTGGGTCACTTGTTATCAGAAACTAGTCACCTGGCCAAATCAAAGGAATGTTGATGCTCTAGAGGTCACATTTTTGAAGTGATCATCATGAATCTTGCTCAAAATGTTTGTCTTGATGATTTCAAAGTGATGTATATTTTTCTATCCAGTGAATTTCTTAAGTTTTTCCATTTAGGTCAGTAATTATTGGTCCTACAGAGTGATATTTGGTACTTGTGAAGTGTTTGTGTTCAGTTTCTCAGTAACTATTGCTCCTACAGCCAGTGATACTTAGTACATGCATACATCTTAGCATGGCCTCTTGAGTGCAGTCATCCATATTTGACCTTGACCTTTATTTCACAGTCCATTAGACATGCTACATTGTCTTACTTGTTATTATTATCATTTTGAAGTTTGATTAGAATGTTTACCTTGATCAGTTCTAGATGAGGTTCTCAAAGTGCTATGATATTCAGGTGAGCGTTACAGGGCCATCATGGCCCTCTTGTTTTATTTGCCAGAGAAAACAGGTCCTGACATTTCATGTGAATCATCTGCCAAGCAGACAATTCACATAGATTGTCAACACTTGTTTTCTCTGGAAACAGAAAAAATAAATTAAGATTGTTGTCTACCACAAATTTTGCTTGGCACTTTATGGGTTAAATGTGTTCACAGTCTAGGATAACATCAAAGAGATTCGGCATCCTTTGATCAGGTTTCACTCATAAATGACACAAGGGCATCTACCATTAGCTGATTGACAGCTACAGTTTAAACTAATGTTTAAAGTGCTAAGCAAAAAATTGTAGCAGACAGCATTTTGATTTTTTTTTATTTAGTATTATTTATTTAGAGAAAAATAAGTCATGACATTTCATGTGAATCATCTGTTTGGCAGATGACTCACCTGAAATGTCAAGACTATTCTCTGAAAAAAAATAATAAAATAAGAGATAAAAGTAAACTTGTTTTCTGCTGCAGTTGTGATTGGTGCTTTAAGGGTTAATCCTTCATCGGTCACCAGGTAGATGATTGAAAAATATGACACCTATTTAGTGCTCTGAAATAGCCAAAAGGCAAAATACTGATCACAACTTTGGTAAAACAGAATGTGTTAATCGGCGAGCTAACGATTTTTTTTGACTGCTGAGTTCCACGGTAAAAAGGCAAAACTTCCAAAATTGGGAAAAAACTGCATGAAAAATGGGAGCCACAGACCAACCATGTTATAACGGTTTCCACGTTATAAGGGTCCGCGTAATAACAGCATTCCAGTGCATATGGTAAAAACACTAAAAAAACCTTCTACTCCAGAACCAAGAAAGCTTTGAGGCTGAATCTTGGTATATAGCATTTGGGAGGCAAGGTCTATTAAGTTTGTTCAAATGATGATCCTAGGATGACTTTAGATGTTTTTACGGCATTGTCAAATGTCTGTCCTATGGCATTACTGGAAGAATGTTGCATAGCTTGTACAGATATGCAATAGCTATTTTACTATGGTGAGTGAATCGTGGCCCACAGGCCTTTTGTTTATTATATTTAATTACAAAAATCATATATTCCCCATTCACTGGCTTCTTTTCGCAACAGAAAGATTTATGTTAGATTTTTAATTGTGAGTGTATCCCTTCATTTACTCACACCTTCATTCTGAACTCAGATATTGGCAGCCATTTTGAATTGTTACATGTGTCCTACTCTGCTTTGCCAATTTTTATGAAATTTGTTGCGAAATGTTCGTCTGTCGAAGACTTTCTAAAGTGTCTGTTCATGTTTGTGAGCATTCCTCTTTAATACACAAAATTTTTCACAATTTTTTGCATTGAAATGGTTTGTATTTTATGATTTTAATTATGAGGGTGTGACGTTATTTACTCACAGCATCACGAAAACACGCCTATATAATTTTGACCCCCTTAAACCCCACTTTCATATAGTAAAACTGGGGTTTAGAGGGGTATACATTATTTTTCTTATTTCTGCTCAAAAACATAGATTATGGGTACTCGTTAGAACTGCCTCTTTGAGGCAGTTCTAACGAGTACCCACAATCTTTGTTTTGAGCAGAAATATGAAAAATATCAGAATTTTTATTTGAAATTTTTCATTTTTTGGTGGTAAAATTTCCAGTATATTTTTGAATAGCGGTGTTTTCGTAATAGTCTTATTCTGCAATTTGTTTATGGGTCGCTAAGTGCTTGGTATCTGGTTCACCGGCACTGAAGATTGTCTCAATAAAAGAAGCCAGCAGTCCAGGTAATATCCATCACCGTGCTAATTGTAGTATATTGTATTTCGTAATAATTATATTGGTTTGGAAACTTCTGTGATATTTGTTGTTGCTTCCCTTCATTGTACCCTCAAACTTCAGCTTCATACCTGCAGATTTTATGAATTAGGGGTATAAAAATCCCAATTTAAAAGTTGAGTGGGAACACTGTAAAGGTTTATTCGTCTGTCTTTATAAAACTTGGTTGATGCATTCAACATCATTACGCTTCAGCGTCTTTAACCCTTCTCATGCTGAATAAGTTAAGATGCCATGCCCACTTCTAATTTTCAGCCAATCAGATTACTTGATCCCGGTTTTTGATAGAAACTCACATATTTAATGACAAACAGTGTAGATCCAGATCAGTTGGCTTCTTCAGAAGCCAACTGATCTGGATCTGCACTGTTTGCTAAGACAAGGCATGTTCTGTTTAGCAAGAGAAGGGTTAAATGTGAGAGGTAAAGGGTATTCAGTGAACTTAAAGTCTTTAGATTAACCAAATATTCTGTCATGTTTCAAGGCTCAGGGGAGTGATCAGGACCTCATGGTCCTCTTGTCTAATGGACCTCTACCAAGATTGTTCAAATTACAGTCTTGGGGTCAAAAATGGCTCCGCCCAGGAGATTACTTGTTTTACATAGACCCACGTAGGCAAAAGAATCTTCTTGTGTGAAATTAGAAGGCCCAGGCCTTTGATGTTTGGTATGTAGCCTCATCTAGTATGCCTTTACCAATATTCAAATTATAGCCCTGGAGTAAAAAAAGGCCCCACCCCAAGGGTCTCTTGTTTTACATAGTCTCATTTAAGGACAAGCTTTAAAAATCTTCTTTTCTAAAAAATAGAAGGTCCGGACCTTTGATACTTGGTATGTAGTTTCAGCTAGAGGACCTTTACCAAGATTGTTAAAATTATGGCCCTTGGGTAAAAACGGCTCAGTATCAGAGGTCACTTACATATAGCCTTGTAAGGGGAAAAAAATTAAATCTTCTAGTGTGATATTAAAAGGCCTAGGCCTTTGACATTTGGTACTTAGTTTTATCTAGTGGACCTTTACTAAGATTGACAGAGGCGATTTGCGATCAAAAATTGGGTAGTACACGTAGTACCTAGATATGATTGTACCCTATCTCTTAACATCATAATTGTGAGCATACAAATCAGCACTGAAAAAATGTTAATTTTAGAAAAAATAATGAAAATTCAACAATTCAGATCCTCCTCTCCCAATTGTATCTGTCGTACAAAGTAATGAGAGCAAATGTTTCCAGTTCTAATACCTAAATATCATTATTTCTGATTTTCTTAAGTGTTTATGTTTAGTGGTTAAAATTTGTAACAGGTGGAAACTAGAAATGTGTCAATATGACACAGATGCCCCACCCAGGGCCATCCTCACCCACATGCAGGCATTTCCCATACCTGAAATGTCCGCAGAGAAGGTTATATTCAGCATGGAAAATTGCGGACATTTACCTGCGGAGGTTTGCGGAGCATTGGAACACTTTGTCCGCAAGTCTACGCAAGCTGGAAATTTTTTCTGTGCTGACGTCCGCAATATTTCCATATGCAGGTCCGCAGTTGTCTGCAGAGAGGTCTGCGGACATCAATGCGGACATTGGCGGACATCTGCGGACATCTTTGCGGACGTCTATGCGGATGTCCGCATGGATGGGTGCGGACATCTGCGGACGTCCGCATGGATGGGTGCGGATGTCTGCGGAAGTCCGCATGGACAGGTGCGGACATCCACAGGGCCAAAGGATGTTAGAGTTGCTCCCCCTGCTATGTAATAATCTGTTGATCATATGTGGTATAACATGATCATATGCAGTATGACTTAGTTTTCAATGTTTGCTCTACATAATTATTCATTATGCAAAAACTATAGCTGTTCACAAAATTAGAATGTGCAGTTAAGATTTTCTGCTGAAGACATCTCTGACTTCATGTAATAATTAGTTGTTTATAAAACTTAACAGAATTTCCAAGCAAATACAACTTATCATTTTGTATGTGGTTCAAGTTACTGCCACTGATCATTTTGTATGTGGTTCAAGTTACTGGGAAGGGTCCCAAAATTTGAATATTGATGCAGTACAATTAAGATTTGGTGCAGTTAAAGTTTGGTTGAATCAGAAAGATTTGGTGTATTACAGCCAGGGTGTGTATTATAGCCACTTGCATTTAAGTCAAAATAGCTGAATGAATTCATTGAAACTGTAAGAATAATAAAGCAGGATATTCTACCATTAGTCTTCTTTAATAATGTACCATGTTATCAATCAATATCTTTTACAAGTAGTGAGTTTATTTTTACAAATAAGAAAAAAACAAAACCAACTTACTTTGCTTTCAAAATATATCCTGACTGCCATAGTGTTTGGAATCCTAATTTCAAATTTTATAGAGTATTAATACATTTAGTGCAGTTTATGTAACTGAGTCAAAACAATGTTACATTTGAGTATCATAACACTTTTCTGGTAAATTAATTTGAACCAAATAAAAGTGCAGGCCTGAATATCATTATGTTGGTTAATTGTTTCCATTTTAAAATGGTACTATTTTGTGTGTGTAAGGTTACTGTGTGTACATTGCCTGACATACTTGCCCATTTTTTGTTCGAAATGCGTATGACATCATTTTAGAAGTCCGCAGATGTCCGCAAGAATTTGTGCGGACATATACAGTTTACTTCAATACCTAATCTTTTCTAAGTCCAAAATGTCCGCAAAAGTCCGCAGCGAAAAAAGACAAAGTCAGAATTTTAGGCAAGCTTTTGCGGACGTCCGCAGGCTTACTTGCGTAGAGCTATGGATGTCCGCAAAAAGATAGCCCCAGCTGATACTGAAAAATGTCCACAAAAGTCCGCAGGCTTTGACAAAGGCACGGACATCTGCGGATTTGTATCGGACATCTGCGGACATATGCCAACTTCCGCAATGATTTACACAAATGTACGCGGAAGTCCGCATATATCTGCAGCATATGCCAGACCTGTTGCGGACATTGAAGGTACGGGTTAGCGAAAAATGAAGTTGGAAAAAAAGCCATAACTCTCATAATAATTGGCAGATTTTACCTTAAATTGAACTTGACCTATATTTTATGATTATATACCTTTGTATAAAATATGAATTGAATACACCAATGTTTTTTTAAAAAAAAATATCAAAAGGAAAACATTTTTGGAAGGTGAAAAAGGGCCATAACTCCCATGGATGGATTTTACCCTATATCGAACTTGACCTCTGTTTTATGATTATATACCTGTGTATTAATTATGAAACCAATACAATAATCTTTTCAAAAAATATCAAATGGAAACTATTTTTCAATGTTGAAAAAGGGCCGTAACTCCAAAAATAATTGGTGGATTTCACCTTAAATCAAACTTGACCTATACTTTGTAATTATATGCTTGTGTATAAAATATGAATCCAATTCACTAATCTTTTCAAAAGTTATGGAACGGAAACCATTTTACAAGGTTGAGAAAGGGCCATAACTCCCAAAATAATTGGTGGATTTTACCCTAAATGGAACTTGATCTACATCTTATGATTATATACCTGTATATAAAATTTGAATCCAATATAATAATCTTTTCAAAAGATATCGAAGGGAAACAATTTTTCAACAATTTTTCAATGTTGAAAAAGGGCCATAACTCCAAAAATAATTGGTGGATTTTAGCCTAAATCGAACTTGACCTATATTTTATAATTATATGCTTGTGTATAAAATATGAATCCAATACACTAATCTTTTCAAAACTTATGGAACGCAAACCTTTTTTCAAAGTTGAAAAAGGGCCATAACTCTCAAAATAGTTGGTGGATTTTACCCTTAATCGAACTTGACCTAGATTTTATGATTATATACCTGTGTATTAAATTTGAATCCAATACACCAATCTTTTCAAAAGATATCACACTGAAACCATTTGTGTTACATATGGGACGGAGAGACGGGACGGACGCACGGGACGGACATACGTTCGGACAGCGGTGATACTATATACACCCCCATTGAAAATGGCAGGGGCATAAAAATGCAAATCACATTTTTTCCCGATACTAAAAGATATCGCACGGAAACCATTTTTCAAAGTTGAAAAAGGGTCATAACTCCCAAAATAATTAGTGGATTTTACCCTAAATCAAAACTTGACCTACATATTATGATTATATACCTGTGTATAAAATTACAATCCAATACACCAATCTTTTCAAAAGATATCGCACGGAAACCATTTGTGTTACGTACGGGATGGATAGACCGGACGGACGGACGGGACAGACTTACATACGAACAGCGGTGATACTATATACACCCCCATTGAAAATGGCGGGGGCATAAAACTGCAAATCATATTTTTTTCCCGAACGGGGATCAAACCCAGTCTGCTGGACTGGAAGTCCTGCACTCTACCATGTCACTATAAAAGCAAGCATGTACCACAAAGCAATACAGGTCTGTTATATACTTATATCCAGTGACATATTCAATAATTTATTACGTAACAAAGCCATGGTTGTCTCCAGTACATTTAGGATATGATTCAAAGCATTCTCAACTAAAAAAAATTTGAACACATGCACTGACATGCTTTTCAACACAAATGCTTCTTAAGGCCAACACAAATGCTTCTTAACCCATGTCCTACTGAACCCGGATATACCCTGCCTTTGCAAACAGTGTAGATCCAGACCAGTTGGCTTCTGAAGAAGCCAACTGATCTGGATCTGCACTGTTTGCCATTTAGTATGTGAATTTATAGCAACGATCTGGATCAAGTAATCTGATTGGCTGAAAATTAAAAGTGGGCGTGGTATCTTAATTTATTCAGCAGGACAAGGGTTAAAGTGATGTTCTGATATTTTGTTCTGGCTCTTCATGGATAGACATCCAAATTTGAGTTCTTAATATTCTACCAGTTAGGCTCTGATTAGATGAAGTTAAAAATCCATGTGGGCAAAATTTCTAAGTTAATAGAGTTGAGGAACCTTAAAGATTAACAGAGGACTTCACAAGAGGATTATTTAATGATGCTTATGTGAGTTTTTGTTTTCTTCTGATTTTCCTTATAAAAACATATTTTGTTGGTACTCATTTCAATTTCCATAACTTGTCATGGTAATTCATATGAGTACCCACAACATACAGTATTTGATCTAAATGCCACACTGTGCACTTAGGTTTTTTCAAAATTTCTGGGGACACTTGTGGTAAAATATGTATCTACCTACTAAGGGTACACATTAAAAAAGATCATCAAAGGACTTATTTGATGATGTTAATACGATTCTTTTACTGATTTACTTTATAAAAGCATACATTTAAGGCACTCATTTGAATTGCATCAGCAAGTTGATGCAATTCAAATGGGTACCCCCAACATATGCCTTTATAAAGATGAAGATAAAAAATACACTGGCTGTAATCTAAAGACTATGGAATTGCTTGACTGTGCTCTTATAGGGCTATGTGTGGTAATTAGATAGAATACAGAAAGGCCAGTTGACTCAATAGAAAGCATCAGGGTGACTTGTAGGTCAAATATGGCTAAAATCATTCCAATCTGAATTCCAAGATGACTTCCATGGCAGCTATCTTGGAAATCTATTTTGCACATCTTCTCCTGAACCGAAAGTCCAACTGACTCAAAACTTGACAGAAAGCATCAGGGTGACTTGTAGATCAAAAATAGCTGAAATCATTCCAAACGGAAACACTAGGTGGCTGCTACAGTTACCATCTTGAAAATCTATTTTAAACTTCATCTCCTGAATAGAAAGGCCCATTGAATCAAAACTTGATAGGAAGTATCGGGGTGATCTTGGCCCTCTTGCCTTTATTGGGATCTGAAATAGTGGCCTTTTAAGACAGTTGATTGCTTAATACAGGTTGCCTTTAAGACAGGTTTGACTGTACACATGCAGGCTGTAATCTGTTGACTGTAGGTGTATGTACAGTAATTATTCCCCCAACTTCAAATAAGTTGAGGGGGCATATTGGTTTTGGGCCTGTCCCTCATCCATTTGTATGTCTGTCCCTCTGTCTGTATACTTGCAACCGGTCAGAAATAGTTAGAACCAGGATCCAGAAATTTTATATATAGCGGACGCACATTTTTCATTTTTTCGTCAGGGTTCTTGCAGAATTGTTCCTCTTATCCAACATAGTTTTTGACTACAGACAGTGAGTATCTTGTACTTCATACAGTTTTATATCAATAAATTTGGAACTTTGCAGTCTTTTTTGTCATGGTCCGTAGATATGTGTATGGTTTTGGCATACTTTTGAACTTAGCCATTTTTGGTGCTTAACCCTGGTCCTGCTGAACCCGGATATACTCTGCCTTTGCAAACAGTGTAGATCCAGATCAGTGGGCTTCTGAAGAAGCCAACTGATCTGGATCTGCACTGTTTGCCATTCAGTATCTGAATTTATGTCAGCAATCTGGATCAAGGAATCTGATTGGCTGAAAATTAGAAGTGGGTGGGGCATCTTAATTTATTCAGCAGGACAAGGGTTAAATACTATTAAAGTCCATTACCATGGATACATTGTTTGCCCAACTCCTCCTACAGTTTTATACCAATCAGTTTGAAACTTTGCAGGCCCTTTTATCTTGGTATGTAGATATGCAAGTGGTTTTGGCAGAATCGTCAACTTAAATTTTGTTACTTTTTTTTACTTTTGAACATAGCCATCCATATCTGTCTGTCTATTGGTTACGCTTTTTATATAGTCAGGAATGATCGGAGCTAGGATCCTGAAATTTTATATATATATATATATAGCATCAGCATGAAAAATAAGCAGATCGACCCATATATTTTTCATTTTTTTCGGTTAAGGTTCTCCTTGCAGAGTTTGTCCACTTTTTTCATGTTAGGCATTTGTAGACAGATGGAGGGTACCTTGTGTGTACAATTCCTCAAACAGTTATATACTGGTCAATTTGAAGCATTGCAGGTTCGTAGATATGTATGCGCATCTGCTGTTATCATCAGTTTAACCCTTCTCATGCTGAATAAATTAAGATACCATGCCCACTTCTAATTTCCAGCCAATCAGATTACTTGATCCGGGTTTTTGATAGAAATTCACATATTTAATGACAAACAGTGCAGATCCATTTCAGTTGGCTTCTTCAGAAGCCAACTGATCTGGATCTACACTGTTTGCTAAGACAGGGCATGTCATGTTCAGCAAGAGAAGGGTTAATTTTTGTCATTTTTTTGACTTTTGAACTAAGCTATTTTGGGGCTTAAATAATATTTAAGTCCATTACGATGGGTACATTGTGAAAGCAACTCCTCCTACAGTTTTATACTGATCAGTTTGAAACTTTGCAGGACCTTTTGTTATGGTCTGCAGATGTGCATGTGATTTTAGCATTATAATCAATTTAATTTTTGTAACTTTTTTTTGACTTTTGAACTAAGCCATTTTTGATGCTTAAGTATTACAGTCAAGGCATGTCTAAGGGATAGCATATACAAACCTCAATAGCTCGAACACTAATGGCTTGTTTAATGTGCCTTATTAGAAATTCTTCCCGTAGGTCAGTAGTACTCATTATATTTGCCTCATTGAAGCAATTTTAATGAATACACTCAACATACCATTAATATATATTTGTTTGTTTTGAAGTTTTACAGCCCAGTCAACCCAAAGGGATCATGTCGAGTGCAGTCAGTTTGCCTAACCACACTTTTACTGGACAGGCTTAATCCTCTCAGTGGTTAAACAGTACTGTGCACATTTTTTCGCCAGAAACTGAGAACTGCTCTTCTTGAATCTGCAGAAAAGAGAGAATGACTATAGAAAATATTTCATGATCAAATCTCCACCAAAGAATGTTGCCAACCTGGCGGGGGTCGAACCTGCAATCTCCTGATCATCAGTTAGATGTGCATCCAACTGAGCCACCAAGGCTGATATGCCATTAACCCTGCTCTTGCTGAACACGACATGCCCTGTCTTAGCAAACAGTGTAGATCCAGATCAGTTGGCTTCTTCAGAAGCCAACTGATCTGGATCTGCACTGTCATTAAATATGTGAATTTCTAACAAAAACCCGGATCAAGTAATCTGACTGGCTGGAAATTAGAAGTGGGCATGGCATGTCAATTTTTTATGCCCCCACCAAACTTGTTTGGTGGTGGCTATACTGGATTCACATTGGTTAATTGTCACGTCCCGTCCCGTCCTGTCGCGTCCCGTCCTGTCGCATTTGAATATTGCTGATAACTTTGGTTATCTTTGAACGATTGCTTTACAGTTTGGAACACATACACATTGTAGTAAGACACAATGAGGGGATAACTTAGATAATTCCTGCAGGCACTTGCATGGATTATGGCCCTTTTCTGACTTAGAAATTGTCTTATTCAGATGCATTTCGATTCATAACTCTTGTTATTTTTAGGGGATTGATTTGAAACTTGAAATACTAGCCTGTTACCTGACAGTGAATTTGTAGAACAAGTACCATCACTCTGTTGTGCATTTTTGCATGGATTATGGCCCTTTTCTGACTTAAAAAATGTCCCATTTAGATACATTTTGATTCATAACTCTTGTTATTTTAAGGGGATTGATTTGAAACTTGAAATGCTAGCCTGTTACCTCACAGAGGATTTGTAGAACAAGCACCATCACTCTGTTATGCATTTTGCATGGATTATGGTCCTTTTCTGACTTAAAAAGTGTCCCATTTAGATACATTTTGATTAATAACTTCTGATTTCATTGAAGGATTGATTTGAAACTTAAAATACTAGCCAGTTATCTTGCTGAGATTTTGTAGAACAAGTGCTATTACTCTGTTTTGCATTTTGCATGGATTATGGTCCCTTCTGACTTACGAATTGTCCCATTTACATGTAGATACATTTTGATTCATAAGTCTTGTTATCTATGACAGATTGATTTGGAATTTGAAGTACTAGCTGATTATCTTGCAGAGAACTTGTAGAACAAGTTCCATCATTCTGTCTTGCCTTTTGCATGGAATATGGCCCCTTTCTGGCTTAGATATTGCCCTATTCAAATGTGTTCTGATGCATTTGGATTCATTGGTTTTGACATCATTGCGGATTAACTACAAACTTGAAATACTAGCCCAGGCTGTTACTTAAAAGAGAATTTATAGAACAAGTATCATCACTCTATTACATTTTTGCATGGATTGTGGCCCCTTTCTGACTTTGATATTGTCCTGTTTAGATGCATTTTGGTTTACAACTTTCGTCGTCTTTGGGGGATTGATTTGAAATTTGAAATACTAGCCTATTACCTTACAAAGAATTTGTATAACAAGTACCAATACTCTGCAATGCATTTTGCACGGCTTATGGCCCCTTTCTGAATTAGAAATAGTCCCACTGAGAGACATTTTGATTAATAACTTCTGATGTCATTATAGGATTGATTTGAAACTTAAAACCATTGAAAATAGATTGCAGACTGACAAATCAAATGTTTTAGACCAAAGAGCTTGTACTTGCACTTCTTAGACATGACAGTTGCAATGGCGGTGGGATAAAAGGTCAGTATCTAGAACTTGGTATTGAACATGAGACTGCAAGAAGTATGGAAGTGTCATTAGACCAACTTAATGCTGTAGTGAGGTGATGCACTATGCAGTATTAGGAACTGCTTCTTGTCATCATGAAATATCATAAGCATGATATAGTAGGAATTTCTCCATCTATATATAGTGAGAGGACCTGGCCTGTAAATGTCCACGAGTATCACTAGATTGGGGTATGCAAACCAGCACTGCATACCAGTAGAATGCCTACTTTTACCTTGCTTCTGATGTTATCTCAAACAGGGGATATATACACTGACACTTTATGGAAAATCGGTGCTGTGATGTAGCCACTTATTTGATATGCTGCACATGATTGCTTAGAAGGTCAGACCTGTTATTCTGCTGAATTCCAGTTCTTCATGTGATAAATATGTTTCATGCAAATTCCCATTTTAAGCATATTATGAAATTTATTAATCAAGCCTTTGTTAACAGTGGTGCCTGGGTGGGGGCATGAGTGTGTTTCGCACACAGGTCTAGTTCATAATGACAAGGGTTAATGCATAGAAAATCAAAAAGACTTCCCTAAATTATCACTATTTGCTTCCTTACCTGGTGCAATGATTAACTCTTAGTGACTCAAACTGCCCATGTCTTTAATGAATTTCCATGGTCCCAAAGATGTTTGAGCCTTTAAGGTTTTACTGTATTTGGGGGCATAGTGTTTTAAAAACACATTGTCTAGTTATGTTAATTTGAGTATTTTGTTTTATAATATTACAATGTCTGGAGCTGAGGAGCAGTCTATACTTTTTGTTTCAGTTCAAACTCATGAGAGATATGGAAACAGCATCAGCTGAGTGCAATCAGTTGGAGCACTATGTTAGAGATGTACACTTGGAACTTCAAACCCTTGAGGTAACCAGATTTTTAAGGGGATAATGTGTAGTAGAATTTCTGACATTTATATATAAGAGAAAACTTTTGATACTTTTGATTTTTTACTGCAGGTAAAACCACTTGCATGTCAAGCCACTTCTGAAAAGGGGTCTACCATAATACATCTATCAATGTTTTTCCTCAGAGGTGGGGTGGTGGGATTACTCCTGGAAATTTGACAATAAAACAAAAATATGTCTAATTCCTTAGCCCTGAGTTCTAATTTTGTGCCTAAAATCCCATTGGTAGCCCTGTATTTTCCTGAAGAATTTCCAGCTGAAGTATCTGAAATCCCACCCCGGTTTTTCAGTGGTCTGTCAAATTCCCGATGGCAGGAATGTTTTTGCTGACTATTCTCCAGGGTATCCCCACCACCCCTTCTAGAGGAAAACATTGATAGGTGCATAAAAGGGGAGCAAGTTCTCTCTTTAGCTAGAGACCCCTTTTCTTCACAATTCTTTCCTTTTAGCATTGTTATACCTCCCCCCTCACAAGTGTATCCATTCCCTTAATCATAGTTTTATGATGTAACTGAGGCAGGAAAATATATGTTAAGGCATTACTTGATGCACAATAATTCAGACAAGGATTGTTCGTTTAAACATGTGACCCCTCACCACATAGTCTGTTGATTGTTCATTGGCAACAACACTGTCCTCCTCATGGCCTGCAGATTGCTAACCTCATGCAAACAACAGATTCTCCTCCTTATGGTAGAATATTAGCGTAACCTCCCCTTCCCCTCCCACCCCCTCCCCAAAAATCCTTCTCATGATCTGTAGATTATTTATGTGAACTGCAGATATACCTACATACCTCCTAATGACCCAAGATTGTTCACAGTCTTAGCTCCAGACAAGGCATTTTCTCCAACCAAAAGTATTTCTCATTTTTCTTATTGCTCCACAAAAACATGCGATGTGGGTACCCATTTGAAGCCCCTCACTGAGGCACTTCTACAAGGGTCAGTCAATAAAAAGCTGGACTTTTGATATTACCCCAAAACTAATGTTTCTATTTTTATGCAACTTGGCACACACCTGGCACAATCAATTTGACGGTACAGGTTTGGCATCATGTGTGCGTATCATGACGTCACATAACGTGATGTCACATAATGCTCAGTCATTCTGAACATCTTTAGCACCAAAGAAGCAGGGAGCTTATATTAAAATTAAGTTCTATAAAGGAACTGCCATCATAAATATATTAAAAACACTACAGAAGGTATGTGGAGGACAGGCTCTATCAAGCACTGCAGTTTACAGATGGATAGATTTCATTAAACATGGTAGAGACTCAGTTGAAAGTAGGTACAGGCCTAGCAGGCCAGTGGAGGCTAGGGATGAAGAAAATGTTAGAAAAGTGAAACAGATCTTGGATACGGACAGACATGTGATGAGTTAGCCTATGACTTGGGAATAAGTCAGGGATGGATTTATACCATTATGAGGGATAAGTTGAAAATGAGACACTTCACCACATGTTGGGTACCCCACTGCTTGTTTGAAGGCTAAAACAGAGTGTGCATCCTTGTGGCACAAACATTATAAGGGAGGTTTGAAAATGAGGGTGAGATATTTATTAATCACATAGTAGCAATCGATGATCTGGAGCTATGAGCCAGAGTTAAAGTGTCAGTTTCCTGAATGGCACACACCAGCCTCACAAAGACCAATTTAATTCAGAAGAGCACAATGTCATTTGAAGATGATGATGATTTTTGCATATGATAACACTGGAATAGTATGTGCTCATTGAATTCCAATAGGTCAAACAGTTTTACCAAGAGTACTATCAAACATTTCTGATGGAATACTACAGCCAGTGATCAGAAAGAAGTGGAAAACATTACTTGAAGTTGAGGTGATGCCCTTAATTCTTCAAGACAATACCGCATGCCATAAATCACAGTGGGTGATGCCATTAATTGCTTACATCATATAAATGGAACATTACAAATATCTCACCCTGCCTACTCACCAGATATGAGCTCCCAAGACTTTGACCTTTTTCTGAAGTTAAAGGAACCCCTCTGTGGAGTACTCATTAGATGACCTTGAACTTGAAGTGGCTAGGCAAGTTAGATGCATGAACTATGGTTGCCTAACAATGGGCATTTGAGACCTGCCACAGGGATGGGAATCAGTCATTAGGAAGCAGGGATCCTGTATAGAAGGAACCTAGACAGGTATGGTTGGTACATTTTTTAGTTCTTCACAAAATCCCGCTATTTATTGACTGACCCACAACATATGTTTTTATCTATAGAGAAATAAGAAAACTATTTATCTGGATACGTTTCTTATCTGGTACTATGACATTGGCTTAGAGTCTCTGTTTTATGGTCGTCTGTGGACTGGCTCTGTTTAGAGCAGCAGTTTTGTTTTTTCTGAGAACATCAATTTCTGGTTCTCTTGGTCCATACATTGTGCGTTTAAGAAGCAGAGATGTTTATCCTCAATAAGTTAATTGCTTGCATGAACAAAAGACTTCCCTCCTTATAGTCCATAGATTGTTCATGCAAAAAGTAGCTGCTTTTCTTCATGGTCTGAAGCTTGTTTATGTGATAAGAAGATTCTTCTCCTTGTGGTCTGTAGATTGTTCATGCAAGTAGCAGATGCACATTCTCCATCTGGATGGCAGATTGTTCATGAACAGCTGGTGCTTCTCTTCATGTTCCTTCTCATGGTCAGTAGATTGCCCCTTAAGGTCTGTAGACTGTTTATGCTTCTGATTGTTTATGTATTCTGCAGACAAATCTACTCCTAGACCATATATTGTTCATGCAAACAGGAGATGCTCCTCTCATGATCAGTAGATTATTTATGTGAAGAGCAAAGGTGTTGTGGCAAAGTCTGTAGATTGTTCATGCAAACAGGAAATGCTCCTCTCATGATCAGTAGATTATTTATGTGAAGAGCAAAGGTGTTGTGGCCAGGTCTGTAGATTGTTCATGCAAACAGGAAATGCTCCTCTCATGATCAGTAGATTATTTATGCAAAGAACAGAGGTACTGTGGCAGGGTCTGTAGATTGTTCATGCAAACAGGAGCTGCTCCTCTCATGATCAGAAGATTATTTATGTAAAGAGCAGAGGTTTGTTTCAAAGTCTGTTGATTGTTCATGCAAACAGGAGATGCTCCTCGCATGATCAGTAGATTATTTATGTGAAGAGCAGAGGTTTTGTTGCAAGTTCTGTAGATTGTTCATGCAAAGAACTGATGCTACTGTATGCTCAACTATCAGCGCTTACAATTTCTGTTCCATTTCAATTATGCGCTGAATTTTCACCCCATTCATTACGATATTTGAACTCTATAATGACCTGGGTCATGACCTTTATATTTCAGTATTTCACCAATAGTCATTTTGTATCTCCTTCTGCCAACCTTTCTGTAACACGACTAGGTATTGGCTGATTTTCTACCGAACAAACGCTGTTGTTAAATTTAACTGATGGGGGATGTGGGGTGGTGGGTGGCTTTATTGTGTGTGTTTTGTAATCTGATATTTACAATCTGTCTGCAGTTTGTTCTGCGAAATAAAACAATAACTAACCTATTCAGATTCTGAAGAAGCCAACTGATCTGGATCTACACTGTTTGCAAAGTCAGGGCATATCCAGATTGTGCAGGACTAGGGTTAATGTAAGAACATTATATAAACAGGGTATCAGAGAAACAGATAAAGCGTTTTTTGTTTTTTTTTTGTTTTGTTTTTCTTGTTTTTGTTTTGGTGATAATTTAGGGATAATTCTATCTGTTTCTCCTTTAGACTATCTATTTTGCCATTCATTTGAGATTCCTTGTTTCTAATGAATACCTACAAAATATGTAGTCTGTAGATCATTTATGTGAAGAACAGACACACCTCCTAAGTCTGTGGATCTTTCCTGTGAACAGCTGACACACCTCCTAATAGTCTGTAGATCTTTCTTGTGAACAGCAGGCACACCTCCTAATAGTTTGTAGATCATTCATATGAACAGCAGATACACCTCCTAATAATCTGTAGATCGTTTATGTGAACAGCAGACACACCTCCTCAAAGTCTGTAGATCATTTGTGTGAACAGCAGATAAACCTCCTAATAGTCTGTAGATCTTTTCTGTGAACATCAGACACACCTCCTAATAGTCTGTAGATCTTTCATGTGAACAGCAGACACACCTCCTCATAGACTGTAGATCATTCATGTGAACAGCAGACACACCTCCTAATAGTCTGTAGATCATTTGTGTGAACAACAGATTCTTCTCATAATAGTCTGTAGATCATACATGTGAACAGTAAACTTACTACCTAATAGTCTGTTGCTCTTTCATGTGAACAGCAGACACACCTCCTAATAGTCTGTAGATAATACTTGTGAACAGCAGATACACCTCCTAATAGTCTGTAGATCATTACAGTGAACAGCAGACACACCTCATAGTCTGTAGATTACTCATCTGAACAGCAGACACACCTCCTAATAGTCTGTAGATCATTCATGAGAACAGCACACCTCCAAATAGTCTGTAGATCATTCATGTGAACAGCATACATACCACCTAATAGTTCATAGATCATTTTTGTGAACAGCAGACACACCTCCTTATAGCATCTTTCTTGTGAACAAGAAACACACCTCCTGATAGTCTGTAGATCATTCATGTGTACAGCAGACACACCTCCTAATAGTCTGTAGATCATTAATGTGAATAACAGACACACCTCCTTATTACATCTCTCTTGTGAAAAAGAAACACACCTCCTGATAGTCTGTAGATCATTCATGTGTACAGCAGACACACCTCCTAATAGTCTGTAAATCATTCATGTGAACAGCAGACACATCTCCAAATAGTCCCAATAGTCTGTAGATCATTCATGTGAACAGTAGACACCTCCTAATAGTCTGTAGCTCATTCATGTGAACAGCAGAAACACCTCCCAATAGTCTGTATATCTTTCATGTGAACAGCAGACATACCTCCTAATAGTCTGTAGATCATTAATGTGAATAGCAGACACACCTCCTAGTAATATCTTTCATGTGAACAGCAGGCACATCTCCTCATTGTCTGTAGATCAGTCACATGAACAACAGACACACCTCTTAATAGTCTGTAGATCATTCATGTTAACAGCAGCAAACCTCCAAATAGTCTGTAAATCATTCATGTGAATAACAGACACTCCTCCTCATAGTCTGTAGATCATTTATATGAACAACTGATACACCTCCTTATTGTCTGTAGATCATTCATATGAACAGCAGCAAACCTCCAAATAGTCTGTAGATCATTCATGTGAACAGCAGACACACCTCCTAATAGTCTGTAGATCATTTGTGTGAACAGCAGCCACACTTCCATATAGTCCATATAGATCTTGTAGATCATTCATGTGAACAACAGATTCTTCTCATAATAGTCTGTAGATCATACATTTGAACAGTAAACCTACTACCTAATAGTCTGTTGCTCTTTCATGTGAACAGCAGACACACCTCCTTATAGTCTGTAGATAATACATGTGAACAGCAGATACACCTCCTAATAGTCTGTAGATCATTACAGTGAACAGCAGATACACCTCATAATAGTCTCTAGATCTCTCATGTGAACAGCAGACACACCTCCTAATCGTCTGTAGATCATTCATGTGAACAGCACACATCCAAATAGTCTGTAGATCATTCATGTGAACAGCATACATACCACCTAATAGTCTGTAGATCATTTTTGTGAACAGCAGACACACCTCCTTATAGCATCTCTCTTGTGAACAACAGACACACCTCCTGATAGTCTGTAGATCATTCATGTGTACAGCAGACTCCCCTCCTAATAGTCTGTAGACCATTAGTGTGAATAACAGACACACCTCCTAATAATCTGTAGATCATTTATGTGAACAGCAGACACACCTCCTCAAAGTCTGTAGATCATTTGTGTGAACAGCAGATTAACCTCCTATTAGTCTGTAGATCTTTTCTGTGAACATCAGACACACCTCCTAATAGTCTGTAGATCTTTCATGTGAACAGCAGATGCACCTCCAAATAGTCTGTAGATCATTCATGTGAACAGCATACATACCACCTAATAATCCGTAGATCATTTTTGTGAACAGCAGACACACCTCCTAATAGCATCTTTCATGTGAACAACAGACACACATCCTAATAGTGTGTAGATCCTTTAAATGAACAGCAGACACACCTCCTAATAGTCTGTAGATCATTAGTGGGAGTAGCAGACACACCTCCTAATAGTATCTTTCATGTGAACTACAGACACACTTCCTAATAGTCTGTAGGTCATTCATGGGAACAGAAGACACACCTATTAATAGTCTGTAAAGCATTTATGTGAATAGCAGACACACCTTCAAATAGTCTGTAGATCATTCATGTGAACAGTAGACACCTCCTAATAGCCTGTAGCTCATTCATGTGAACAGCAGATAGAGCTTCTAATAGTCTGTATATATTTCATGTGAACAGCAGACACACCTCCTAATAGTCTGTAGATCATTAGTGTGAATAGCAGATGCACCTCCTGATAGTATCTTTCATGTGAACAGCGGGCACATCTCCTAATGGTCTGTAGATCAGTTGTGTGAACAGCAGACACACCTCTTAATAGTCTGTAAATCATTCATGTGAACAGTAGACACACCTCCTAATAGTCTATAGATCATTCATGTGAACAGCAGCAAACCTCCAAATAGTCTGTAGACCATTCATGTGAACAGCAGACACAGCTTCTAATAGTCTCTAGCTCATTCATGTTAACAGCAGACACACCTCCTAATAGTCTGTAGATCATTCATGTGAACAACTGATACACCTCCTTAGTCTGTAGATCTTTCATGTGAACAGCATACATACCTCCTCATTGTAGATCATTCATGTGAACAGCAGACACACCTCCTTATTGTCTGTAGATCTTTCATATGAACAGCAGACACACCTCCTGATAGTCTGTAGATCATTCAAGTGAACAGCAGAAAAACCTGTAGATCATTCATGTGAACAGCAGTTTTCAGTTATGGACAATAACTTGAGTAAATATCAATGAATTTTCACTAAACTTGGTTTGTGCATTGATATTGTACAGATCTGGTTTGGGATTGCTAATGGCGAATTTCATCAATTTTTGACAGTTATCTGCCATCAACATGTCTGATTTTTCATTTATGGATAATAACTTGAATAAATATCAATGGATTTTCACCAAACTTGGCTTGTGCATTGATATTTACTGATCTGGTTTAGGACAGCTAATGGGTTTAGTCATTGTTGACAGAGTAATCTGCCCATGACACATTCATAATTTCCTTTCTGGATGATAATTTGAGTAAATATCAATGGATTTTCATTCAATCTAAAATTGATGAAATTTGCCCATTAGCATAGATATTGTGAGGATCTGGTTTGAGATTGCAAATGAGCAAATTTTGTAAATTTTTGACAGAGTTATCTGCCTGTGACACATCCATATGTTCATTTCAGGACAATAACTTTAGTAGATCTCAAGGGATTTTCACCAAATTTGATATTTGCATTGATATTGTGGAGATCTGATTTTGGATTGCTATTGTGTACATTTTGTCAATTTTTAAAGAGTTATTTCCCCATAACACAATAATGACAGGATATTATCATTTCTGGTTTTTATTTTTACAGGGTAGATAACTTCAGTGATTTCCTGTTTGGTTCCTGAACACCCAGCTCCTGAAAAGGGATATACATGTACTTTAAGAGGAAAGAATTTGCTCCCAGAAAGGAGTAAATTCTCACCTTTAAAATCAGACCCCTTGTCTGAAAGGATGCAAAACTATTTTGACAGTTGCTTCTCCTGAAAGTGTATGAATTTACCATAATATACTGTACTAATTTTTACAGGTAAAGCATTTGTTGAGGAAAGAACAAATTCGGCAGGAGTTTGTGTCTATGTTCGACCTACTCATTCAAAGGAAAGATAATCTATTTAGATCATTAGATGAGGTATGCTTAACCCATTTTATACTGAATATCCCCCCCACCCTCCAATATATACAGAGTATATTCGAAGAGTCAAATTTCAATTTTAGGTTTGTCAGGCGATGTGATTTAGATATTTCTAGAGAAAAATGGCTAAACTTTTTGCAAACAGTGGAGACCCTGATTAGATGCTGCATTTTGTGGCATCTGATCTGGGTCTGCACTGTTTGCCAGTTACCCTTTTACGGGTTTCCAGACTAAAAATGGGTCAAATAATTAAATTTATATTTATGTCCCTACTATATGTTAGTCTACTAACCCATGGTCCTATCACCTGAGTTATATCTCATTGCATCTAGTCCCATTCTAGATCTTTTTTATGCATCCAACAAACAATTTGGGTGGGGCTATAAAAGAATCACTTCACTTTGTCACATTGTGTCCCCATCATGCCCTGTCCAGTCTCAATTTATTTATTTGTTTATTATTATTTTTTTTTTTTTTAGAAAAAAACCTGTCATCTTTCAGGGATTATTTTGAAACATAAAACATCTGTTTACTGTCTCAAAAGGAAGCATTAAAGATGGGTTATACAACTATGTCTTGCATTTTTCATGACTTATGACCCCTTTCTCACTTAGGAACTTGTCTTACCCAGATGTATTTGCAAGCATAAGTTCTACTCTGTTATGCATTTTTATGCCCTGCCACAAAAGGTGGCGAGGTATTATGTTATACAGTCCAAAGTTTTGAGTGTCCATCCATTGGTCTGTGCGTCCATCTGTCCCTCAGCGCTTCATAATTTTGTGTCCGCTCCATAATTCTGATACAGTTTGAAATATTTACATGAAATATGTTATATTAAAGAAAAAGCTTGGAACAGAATTAACATAATGCGCAAACTTAAGTACCAGTTAGATCGGAAATCACTAGAAATTATTTATACTTCCTTTATTCGGCCTATACTAGAATATGGTAATGAAATCTGGGACAATTGTACACAGTATGAAAAAGAAGACCTCGAAAAAATCCAGAAAGAAGCAGCCCGGATTGCCACAGGAACTACTAAATTAATATCAGTTGAAAACTTGTACAACAAAATTGGATGGGATACTTTAGAAAGTAAGAGAAATAAACAAAAACTCACTCTTTTTTTATAAAATGGTTAATAATCTGACCCCTACTTATTTATCTTCGCTTGTTCCCTTGACTGTCACAGAGGCATCTCGCTACAACCTAAGAAACTCAAGTGATATCAGGACCGTAAATGCACGGATAAGCCAGTATTTTAACTCATTCTTACCTTCTTCGATAAGAGAATGGAATTCCCTTCCAGAAGAGCACAGAACGTCCTCTACTGTCACATCTTTAAGTATCATTTCAACCAGCCTAATTCTTTCATACCAAAGTTTTATTATGTTGGAGAGCGCAAAACACAGATGTTGCATACCCGCTTACGGACTAAATGTAGTTCACTTAATTACGATATATTTCTCAAAAATCTGACTGATTCACCTCTATGTTTATGTGGCAATGTTGAAAATGCAGAACATTATCTGCTCCATTGTCATCTGTACCGGCAGTCTCGAGCTGAAATGCTAAACACCCTTTCTCAAATCTGCCATGTAACACTGGATACACTACTATTTTGTGACAGCTCGCTCTCATACGATGCAAATAGTACAATCTTCTTGACAGTGCAGAAATTTATTAAGGACTCAAAGCGATTTTAAAGTGTGGAAACATTAAGAAAAATATTGAACCTGTACTTTGTGCTCTGCTCCTTGTTACTGTATATGCACGATGACTTGTCATCGTTTTTGCCTAGACTTTAAACATGTTTGATTCAGTACAACACAGAAGTGGTAATCGTGACAACAAGGCACCCGATGACCTGCATTAGATGTCTCCAAATGGGAAGAATCAATTATTTTATATTATTGCCAAGACCTTTGACGCTCCCTTCCCCTCGACCGGATCCAGCTCGAAACACTCCCATCTTTTTGCAATTTTTTCGCTCCTTCCCAACCAGTGCTCCTATAAAGATATGGATATGTATACTTTTCTGTTCTTTTGTCCAAATTAATATCTTTCAATGTCATTGTTGTTAAATTTATTTGTAAATGTATACCAACTTGTAGGCTTGCTATGACACCTCTTTATATAGATTAATTACAAAGTTTAACATGATTATAAACGGGCTACATTCACTGACCTTAACTTATGACCTGCCACGATTGTACACTCTGTATTAATATGCTTCTAAGGAGAGGAACTCTATAAGCCTTGAGCTTCCGTTCCAATCCTATCAAGTATTATTGTATATATATATTACTGCTTGTCATGTGAAATTGTGAAATAAATATGTTTAAACTAAATTTACACCATTGTAAAGCACCATGAGACAATGTGCAGAACACATGAACCCTAGCATGAACCATAACTCTGGCGTGCGTCCATCTGCCCATTAGCGCTTCATAATTTTGTGTCCGCTCCATAACTCTGATACAGTTTGAAATATTTGCATGAAATTTACACCAATGTAAAGCACCATGAGACAATGTGCAGAACACATGAACCATAACTCTGGTTTGCATACTTATGGAGTTATTACCCTTTGAATATTGAACATAGCCATTTCTACCATGTAATCACACAATTGTAAAGCACCATGAGGTGATGTGTCGAACACATGAAACTTAACTCTGGTTTGCCAACTTTTGGAGTTATTGCCATTTCCACCATGTACTCTGTGTATGCCCTGTAGAGTGGTCTAAGTGATTAGTTTAAGGACCTTTTCTTTGATCAGCAGCGTGCTGTGACAGTCAGGATCCCAGGATCTTAATTTCTGATCCCATGTGGAGATTGGAATGGCCATGTAGGTCATGCAGGCACTGGATACAGGGAAGTGCATGGTGGGATGGGGTATGGCAGGCTGGAACCAGATGTTGAGGGGGAGTGAACCCTAGGGTATGCCCTAGCATTTAACCTGCTTCTTGGGAACACATGTTTTAAGAAACCTGACAGCCATCTCATCACGTACAAGTCGAGAAACCTAGCCGTGCAGATAGACTTCATTCTTTTCCATAGGACCATGGGCAAACTTGTCACAAATGTAAAAATGATCCCTAGCAAAAGACTCTCAGACAAGCGATCATTTCCAGGAGGTCTTCAACTCGCATGTGAGTGTGCCTGTAGTTGTAGCTGATGCTGCCACTGAGGATATCTGGAACAACATCAAGACTGGCTTGCCCAAGGCAAATGAAGAGATATGTGGCACAACTCAGCCCCACCGTTGGCATCCTGAATCCTGGTGGTGGAATGAGCACATGGAAAAGGCCATTGCTGCCAACTGGAAAGCTTTTAAGGCCTGGAAGACTGGTAAAGGCTCTAGGGCATCATAAGATGCAGCCAAACACATTGCCAAACATGCAGTGCACCATGCACATCAAGAAGCCTACAAGAAGGTCCAGGAGAATATTGACTCCAAGTCTTCAAAAGTCTGCTGCCTTGCTAACCAGTTTGGAAAAGAGAATGCTGGTTTTTGGTGACAACCGGTGAAAAATGATGCAGTGGAGATGTCATTGAGTGATGACTCAAAGCAGAAGGCCAGGTTAGAGCACTACCAAAGGCTTCTCAAAGTTTAGTTTGACTGGGACCCAGACCACCTGTCTGACATACCACCTGTGGTACGAGCAGCTGGTGATATGGGCATCTCCATGATCCCTGACCTCACAGCTGCAATAACAGACACAATATTTGTTGTCTGGCGGCTGCAGGAGAAGTATCTAACTGCCAACAAGAGACTCTTGGCTTTCGTAGACCTGGAGAAGGCATTTTATCGAGTGCCTCGGAAGGTAATCTGGTGAGCACTGTGAAAACTTAGTGTGGAGGAGTGGATTATGCAACTGGTGCAGGGGATGTATGCCAATGCGCAGAGCTGTGTCTGTGTTGGTGAGGGGTACAGACAGTGAAAAGTTTGAAGTGAAGGTAGGTGTTCACTAAGGCTTGGTACTCAGCCTGCTGCTCTTCATCATTGTGCTTGAAGCCTTGTCACCTGAGTTCCATTTTGGGGTCCCCTGGGAGGACCTCTATGCCAATGACCTTGTTATCATAGCTGAATCGCTCAAGCAATGTGTCAAGGGGCTCTTGACTTGGAAAAAAGCAATGGAGGAGAAAGGACTGAGAGTAAAAGCAGGAAAGACCATGATCTGTAGTATGAGCCTGGAACTCCTGCAGAGTATCCTCTGCAATGGTTGCAAGCACTGGGTATACAATTAATGCAGTGGGCTCAAGTGCTTGACAAAGGACCCTGATTACAGATGTACAGGGTGCCAGGGAACTGCATGCTCCTTGAACAGCAGACACAGAGACATGCTCTCAGCAGCTGGTGGCTGCGAACTTTCATCCACAACAGGTGTGAAAACTGCCTGGAAGAAGTTCAAGGAGCTGCTACAAGTTCTTCCCACCACCTCTGGGGGTGGACGTGTGTGGTGAAGGTGTCGTGTACCTTAAAGTCAGTGGGGCGTCCATCTGATATTGGCTTATAGTAGGGCAAGGCCTGCTTTCCTTATAGCAGGTAAGGGCAGAGGGGGGCATGTTTTTATTTCTTCTGTTTCTTCACTTTCATTTCTGTTCCTCTTTCTTCCCTGGTCCTCTCTTTCATCTCCTCTACTATCTCTTCTGTCCCTTTTCCCCCTTTCTCTAGGAGAGGACACAAAATGACCCACAAGGATTGACATGTCGTTAAACGCCAACACAGTAAAAATCCTGCCACCTCTTTTTCAAGAATATGGCCATGTGTACAGCTCTTGTGTGTGGAGGTGAATGCTGCATGCCAGTGAGACATGGCCATTGACAAAGCCAAACCTCCAACATCTGCGGCAAAATGACAGGGCAATGATCAGACAGATCTGCATGTCAAGCCAAAAGACATTGTCACCACAAGATCCTTTGAGCTTGTTGTCAGCTTATTGAGGATCTGAAGAAGGCCTAGCTGGTATGGACATGTGGCTCACTTCAATGGTGCAGTCAAGACAGCCTTGACATACAGGTTGATGGAAAGCATGGGCCTGGGATGTCCGTTGACATGGAAGCAGCTGACAGAGAGAGATTGCAGAGAGTGGAAGCTTTAGGCTATCGACCCTCATGATAGATATACTTGGAGATCTGACATGAGATCTGCCCTGCATGCAGCAAGGCAGCTGCCTGGAAGGGATGTTGCACCTGTACCTGCATGTTAATCAAAAATCCTATGATGATGATGATGATGATGATGATGATGATACTTCTATCTACTCTGTTAGTTGAAGACGGTTTGAGATATTTCATGAAATCTCACACAAATGTAAAGCACTGTCAGGCAAGATGTTCAGAAATTAAAAACCATAACTCTGCTTAACCTACCTTTGGAGTTACGGCCTTTTGAGTAAATATTGAAAACGGCCATTTCTACCATTTCTACCATGTACTAGTGTCCGCTCTTTAAGTTGGAAAGCTTTTAGAAATATTAAAGAAACTTCATACAAATTTAAAGTTCCATAAGAAGACGTGCAGAACTTATGAACAGTAAGTCTGGTCTGCCTACTTTTGAGGTTATTGCCCTTTGAACATTGAACATAGCCATTTCTATCTTGTACTTGTGTCCGCTCAGTAAGTTGAAAACTGTATAAAATTTTTTCATGAAATTTCTCAAAACTTTAAGCACCGTAGGAGAATGTGCAGAACACAAGAACTGTAGCTCTGGTTGTCCAATTTTTGGAATTACCACCTTTTAAACATAGTACATATTGAAAGTGCCCATTTCTACCATGTACTTGTGTCAGCTCTGTAAGTTGGAAACCATTTCAGATGTTTTGATAAAACTTCACACAAAGTAAAACATGAGACAAGGCATAGAATATAAGAACCCTAACTCTGCTTAATCTACTTTTGGAGTTATGGCCTTTTGAACATTGAAAATAGTGTTGTCTGTAATTCATGTGTCTGCTCTGTAGCTTGAAAACTGAGATATTTTCTTGAAACTTTATGCAAATGCCTATCACATGATATGATGTGCAGAACACAAGAACCATAACTCTTGATTTCCTGCTTTACAAGTTATCAGTCATATACTTATGCCCTTTCTATATCTTGAAAATAGTTTCAGAGATTTTATTGGTGCCTTGCAAAAATGTAAAGCAACATAAGATGGCATGTAGAACACAAGAACCATAAGTCTTTTTGAGTTTTGGGTCTTTGAACATTGAAAATAACACTTTCTGTGATATACTTGTAAACTTTACATGAATGTGAAGCACCATGGGGTATCTGCAGAAAACAAGAACTGTAAGTCTTGTTAACTTACTTTTTGACTTATAGCCCTTTGAACATTGAAATTAGTCAGCTCACTCATATATTCATGTCAACTATTTAGGGAAAGACTAATGCACCTTCCCTTGATTTCATTTTAGACAGACTTATGGCACTTGCTTGATGTAAGTGCAGTGGTGGGGCATGGTGCAGTGCTTGCAGTGCTTTTATTTATAAATGTGATTCACACACAGGTCTTCTTAACCCTCAGCACTTTGGGTAAAATTTTCAGCAGATGACATTTTGAAATATTTTTCTCACTTTTCCCAGAAATAAGGTTTTGACATTCTATGCATATTGTCTCCAGTGGAGAAATATAAGATTAATATCATCATGCCTCCCAATTTGTTTCCCGATGGGTTCCAGTTTCCTCACCCACTAGATCAAAGTAACAAAATTTGGTTTTACTTTTCCAAAGCTTTGATCTGCAGAAAAGGACCAGCATAGCTATTTTTTTTTCTTTACAGATGCTTATAATCCCTTAACCTGTAAAGCCCCAATCACAACTGCAACAGAAAACAATTTTACTTTTATTTATTTATTTATATTTTTTTTAGAGAATAAAAACTTGACATTTCAGGTGAATCATCTGCCAAGCAGATGATCCACATAAAATGTCATGACTTACTTCTCTAAAAACTAAATAATAATAAATAAAAAATTCAAAATGTTGTCTGCTACAATTTAGCATTTTTCAGGTTAGTTTAAACTGTTGCTGTCAAATAGCTTTGATCTAGCCGCAATAACCGAAAATGCCCTCATGTCATGTATGAGTGAAACCTGAGCAAATCAAAGAATGCAGAAAAGCTCTTAGATGTTTTCCTAGGTTGTAAACACCATTAACCCATAAAGCGCCAATCAAAATTTGTGGTAGACGACAATCTTAATTTATTTTTTCTATATTCAGAGAAAACAAGTCTTGACATTTCATGTGAATTGTCTGCTTGGCAAATGATTCACATGAAATGTCAGGACATTTTTTCTCTGGCAAATAAGCAAATAAAATAAATATTCAAAATTGTTATCTGCTGCAGTTGTGATTGGCAGTTTAAGGGTTAACTTATATATAGATGAGCTTCTGAAAAAAAATGCCTGAGAGTGTAAAACGTATAACTTCCCTTAAAGCGCCAATCACAACTGCATTAGAAAACAATTTTACTTTTATTTTTTCAGAGAATAAAGTCTTGACATTTCATGTGAATCATCAGCCAAGCTGATGATTCACTTGAAATGTCAATACTTATTTTCTCTGAAAAATAAATTGACCAATCTGATAGCCTGTATACTGGATGCAATTTACTGTCGGTACCTTTGATATCTGAGAAGGCATGCAGAATGGTGTATAAACAGTGTAACTGGAAATAAAATTATTTTCATTTTTAAATGGACATGTGACTTGTAAACACCTGATAGCCACGTGATAAGGTAGAGTTAAAATGGCTGCAGCATTTGCACTCGCAGTAATATTACCCAATTTTGTTACATAATTTATGCAACAAAAAGGTATTTTAGGATGTTCTAAACGACAGACCCTTCTTCTTTTGTCCATTCCTAAGGATACCTTTAAAAATAAATGATGTATATATATGTGTCCTATGCATCTCAACATTTATAAGGTCAGACCTGAGTCAGGCCTAAAGTTATTACCTGCCTATAGCCGGCCTCGGTGGCTCAGTTGGATGCGCCGTCCGACTGGAGACCAGGAGGTCGCGGGTTCAACCCCCGCCGAGGTCGGCAACATTCTTTCGTGGAGATTGATCATGAAATATTTTCTACGGTCATTCTCTCCCTTCCGCTGATTCAAGAAGGGCAGTTGTCAGTTTCTGGCGAAAGAATGTGCACAGTACTGGTTAACCGCTTAGAGGACTAAGCCTGCCCAGTAAACGTGTGGTTAGGTAAACTGACCGCGCTCGACATGACCCCATTGGGTTGACTGGGCCGTAAAACCTCAACACAAACAACACAAACAATTACCTGCCTATAACGCAGTCTGGATTTGTGCACCATGACCAGGACGTACTAGGGTCGTGCAAAAAGTTCTTTCACTAATAGGCTTCCTTTGTTTTATCCCAGGTATATTTTAAAATGCTTCACTGCACTTGAATGGTGTGTTGAATAGCTAACGATACCCGTTTATTTCCTGCAAATTGCTTTCCAACTGACCAAGTTATTTCAAATTGAAATAGATGCAGTCATATACACTGACCAATTTACTTGTTACACTGGAACATGGACCAGAAGACTGAAATTCGTAGCTATATTAAATGCTGCATTAGGCTTAATATAGATTCAAGGCAGATATTTAATGAATTGTGTGGTATATATGGACCTCATACCATTTCAGTGCACATAGTTTTTAGGTGGGTTAAAGCTGGGAAATTTTCTGTTGAAGATGATACCCGTCCTGGAAGGCCTAAAACCTCTGTTACCAAGGCTAACATCACTGCTGTAAAGAATGTGGTCAAACAAGATGCACGATTGTCTGTCAAAGATGTAACTAGTTGAACAGGCATATTAGACTGTAGTGTGCAAACAATTCTGAAAAAGCATTTGGACCTGAGAAAGGTTTGCACTAGGTGGGTACTTCATTTGCTCACTGAGGAGCAAAAGACACAATGCCTTAAATGTGCCCAGGAACTTTTGAAAACATTCAAAGGCTGTAATAGTCGGGCTATTTCTAACTTGCTAACAGGTGATGAAATCTGGGTGCACATGTTTGAGCCACAAAGAAGGGCTGATAATAAGCAATGGAAGTGAAAAGATAAAAAACGCCATGTATTGCCAAGAGAACCATAAGTTCGAAAAAGATGTTGTACGTAATTTTCATCAATTCAAGTGGGCCAGTCATTCAAGTGCCTTGTCCATCTGGTCATACAGTCACTGGCTGATTCTACAAGAATTCTGTACTGAAGAAAGTGAAAGAGTTTTACAATAAGAAAACTTGGTTCGACCAAGCAAAGGGTGGTCAGGAGTCCACCTTTTACATGACAACGCCTCCTCTCATAAGTGTGAGGTTGTTAAGTCTTTTTTGGCTTCTGAAAAGGTGAAAGTTTTAAACTATCCACCTTATTCACCTGACCTGAGTCCCTGTGGTTTCTTTTTATTTCCAAGGCTTAAGAAAATGCTTTCTGGAAATAAGTATACATCTAGAAGTTCTCTTGGCAGCGCTATTTATCAGTGTCTCCAACAGATACCAAAAGAAGACTATTTATCTGCTTTTGGCAACTGGGTAAAAAGGTTACAAAAATGTGTTTCAGTAAAGGGGGAATATTTTGAAGGTTTGTAATAAAAATATGTTTGATAAAACATAGCACTGAAGTAATCCAATGGCCTCCATGTTATATGTTAAAAACCTTTAAAACTCTTCTTGTCTAGATGACCTTGAAACTTGGCACACAGCAAAAGGGACTTGGACCCTAGATAAATTATATAAATGATGACCCTGGGATGATCTTTACCTATTTTACAATAAGGTCAGCTTTGTTTACAGTGGAGAAAAATAAGATTAATATCATCATGCCTTACATTGGAAAAGACCTACCACACTTTCAAACATCTTCTCCTCAGAAACCACTGGACCTATTGAAGTCAGATTTTATATGGAGCATCTATGCCTCACCAGAACTAAAGTTTATATAATTGGTCCTGGTCATTTGACCAAGATGGCCACCATTCCCATATTTAGTAAAAACTCTTGAAAAATTTTCTCCTCCAGATCCATAAGTCAGATGACCTTGAAACTTGGCACACAGCAAAAGGGACTTAAGCCCTACAGAAATGGTATGAATGATGACCCTGCTTTGACACTGACCTATTTTACAACAAGGTCAACTTTGTTCACTTAGGCTTTTCCATTGGAACATTCTGTCCACACTTTCAAACAGCTCTCTAGAAACCACTGGACGGATTAAAGTCAGAATTTATATGGAAAATCCATGCCTCCCAGGAACAAAAGTTTATATAATTGGTCCTGGTCACATGACCAAGGTGGTCTCTATGCCCATATATGGTAAAAATGCTTTAAAAATCTTCTTCTCCACAACCATAAGTCAGATGACCTTGAAACTTGGCACACAGGAAAGGGGACTTGAGCCCTACAATATTTATTTAAATGATTTTCCTGGGTTGACCTTGACCTATTTTACAACAGGGTCAATTTTTTTCATTTAGGCTTTTACATTGGAAAAGTCTGTCCGTTTCAGACATCTTTTTCTCAGAAACCACTGGACCAAATGAAGTCAGATTTTACAAAAAGGTCAACTTTGTTCATTTAGGCTTTACAATTAGAAAATCTTAAAAAAACAACAACAAAAAAAACTATATAATGTCAAAGTTCAAAAAGGTGTTTTTGAAACTTACAACAAATGGAGAAAGTGATAAGGCCTTTTTGTTGGCATCATTGTTTTCCTCACAGGTTGTCTGCCCCTGCATTCAGGCTGTCGTCCCACACTTTCAAGCATTTTTTTTTCTCAGAAACCACTGAGCCGATTATAGTAAAATTTCATGTGGAACAATTTTAGCCTTGCTGAACAAAAGTTTCTATAACTGGTCCTGGTCGCATGACCTAGATGCATACTACATAAGTTATACTTCCCTGCAACTGCAGTTTATTATTATAGCCCAGCTTTGAAAAAGTGGGGCTATACTGGATTTGCCATGTCCTTCCATGATTCCGTGACTCCGTAATTCCATCATTCCATCATTCCGTGATTCTGTGAGTGCAAAGTTTGCTTAATAACTTCTATCTTTATGGTCCTACTTCAGTGAAACTGATACTACACTTGATCTCTGAGCTAAGTAAGGTGTAATCGCAGAATAGTGGCCAAGGGCCCATAACTCTTGGGAGTTATGTCCTTAGTAAGTTTTCAAAATTTAATATGCATTTTGCTTAATAACTTTTATGTTTGTGGTCCTACTTCAATGAAACTAATACCACATTTGGTCTCTGAGGTAAGAAAGGTGTAACGGCAAAATGGTGGCCACGGGCCCATAACTCTTGGAGTTATGTTCCTTGGTAGGTTTTCAAAATTTGAAATGCATTTTGCTTAATAACTTTTATGTTTGTAGTCCTACTTCAATGAAACTAATACCACACTTGGTCTCTGAGGTAAGGAAAGTGTAGTGGCAGAATGGTGACCAAGGGCCCATAACTCTTGCAGTTATGACCCTTAATAGATTTTCAAATTTTGTCATTCTTGAAAATTTTAGTAACAGAGGGTGGATCTAAATACCACAGACCACCACAGACTAACGCAGACCACCACAGACCTACCACAGACCATCACAGACCTACCACAGACCACCACAGACCACAATTCATATCATCATAGATCATCAAAATTAATATTTCAACAAGTAATTTTAGAAAAAAATAAGTTTGACTATCTTTTGGAATATGTTGTATGCATTTTTTATTTTTTAATCAAGGACAAGGTAAACAAGACCAATTGAAAAAATATAATACTATATTCAGAATGAAAGGGGAAATGTGTGGACAGTGCACAGATGCCTCCACCCCTAGCCTTGTTAGTTGAAACAGTAGTTTAAGAGTGCAAAAGTTTCTTAATAGCAGGTTTGATTATCCTTCAGAAATTTTTAATCATTATTAATAAAGGGTGTGAAATATTAGCCAAGATCAGTAATAGGATGCATTTAATCTATCTGGTCAATTTCTAGTCCTACAGGCCTAGAGCGTAATTTCATTATTTTAAAATACAGTCATGTGATGAAACTGAACTTTTTCCACTTTTTCGACAATGTTTCTCAGGTCTGATTAGTATTAGAATGCATACTTTGTGGATGCAATATCATTCAGTTTTCCACCCATCTTTTTTTGACTATGCATACTTGTTCTACATGGTCTGGAGATATGCGTATGGTTTTGGGGCTGTCCTCCCATTATTTTTTATCAACTTTTCCACTTTTTTGACTTATTTATTTCCAGGTCCAGTTAGTATTGGAATAGATACCTTATGGGCACAACTCCTCCTAGAAGTTTATAACAATCATTTTTAAACTGCATATTTGTCCTACATGGTCTCACGAAGTGCATGTGGTTTGGGGGTTATCCTCCTATTATTCGAATTTAAAACTCACAACCCTTTACTTACAAAGCCATGATGTCGGCGGATGCTTGACGACAACAGGCTTTTATTTATGATTGTACTAATACCATATATCAATTAATAAAAACTATTTTTGGATAATAAAATGTCTATTTTTGAGGAATATGGAGCCTTTAATATACCCACAGCAGATGCTTTCAAGGAGAAAGAAGACAAATGTTTATCTGGCTACCCCTCTTAGCTGGAGCTTTGTTCAAAGAAAGTAATGTTTGACACTTCATATGAGCAGATTTGCATGAAATGTCAATCCTTAATTCATCACGAAAACATGCGTATATAATTTTGACCCCCATAAACCCATTTTTATATAGTAAAACTGGGGTTAACAGGGGTATACATTATTTTTCTTATTTCTGCTCAAAAACATAGATTGTGGGTACTCGTTAGAACCACCTCATCAAGGCAGTTCTAACGAGTACCTACAATCTATGTTTTGAGTAGAAATAAGAAAAATATCAGAATTTTTCATCTGAAAATTTTCATTTTTTGGTGGTAAAATTCGCAGTATATTTGAATAGGCATGTTTTCGTAATGTGCTCTGAAAATGATAATTAAATCCCTTGAACTATGTTGTCTGCTGCAGTTGTAATATGCGCTTTGAGGATTAAAGCACTATTCAAAGTGGTAGCATACTAGCTCTTTTGGACTTAGTTTCCATCAGATTCTGCAAAGCTTATGTTGGCAACTCCTTCTACATCTTTCAGCAGATCTTTTTTTAACCCTTGTCCTCTTGAACCCTGATATTTCCTGCCTTTGCAAACAGTTTAGATCCAGATAAGAAGCCAACTGATCTGGAGCTACACTGTTTGCCATTAAGTATGTGAATTTATAGCAACATTCTGGATCAAGTAATTTGATTGGCTGAAAATCAGAAGTAGGCGTGGCATCTTAATTTTTTCAGCAAGACAAGGGTTAAAAGTTTGCAGATTTTTATTTTACACTGTGTTGAATTATGGCCATTTGGATTTAGAATTTTTGTCTGTGAAGTTTGTGTCCACAACATCTCCTACATTTTTCAGTAGATTATGACATTAAAGGTTTGCAGATTTTCTTACTATGATGTGAAGGTGTGTAGAGGGTAATGTAAACTCTACTTGGCAGCTTTTGAAAGGATCATGACTCTTTTCAACTTAAAAATTAATTGGTAAAGCTTGTGTTCACAACTCCTACACCTTTCAGTTGACTTTACCGATGATATGATGATGTGTTTCCTGGTTGTTTTTAGCCCACCTGAGCTATATGAGCTATAGTGATAATTTTTCTTCTATCGTCTGTCCATCCGTGTGTCCATCCATCCATCCGTTAACATTTTCAAATGACCACCTCTGAAGCCCCTGAGCCAGTTTTGCTCAAATTTCATATGGAGCCTCCTTATGTTAGGGGAAAGAAAGATTGCTAAAATGATTTTGGTCCGTTGACCAAGATGGCCGTCATGCTCATATATTGTAAAAACATTTAAAAATCTTCTCCAGAACCAAGGATGCCTTATGGCTGAATCTTTGTATAAATCATTGGGGCCAGAGGTCTACCAAAGTTGCTAAAATAATGGTCGTACATTGACATTTAACCTTTTTACAGTGAGGTCAAGTTTGCTTCCCTATGCATTTGTATAGGAAAAATGTTAAGAATTTCAAATGACTTCTCCTCTGGAGCCTCTGAGCCAATGTTTCTCAAATTTCATTTGGAGCCTCCCTGGGGCAGGAGAATGAAAGATTGCTAAAATGGTTGCTGTCCATTGACCAAGGTGGCCGCCATTCCCATATATGGTAAAAACCTTTAAAAATCTTCTTCTCCAGAATTGAGGATGCCTTATGGCCAGGGCTCTGGAAATTCTGAAATCTGAATCGGTCTAGCTGATGACAATGACATCATCAATGAGCCAATTTCCAAAGTGAAAATATAATATCACCTGTCACAAAAACAAATGACAATTGGCAGTCCTATAAATCCTGGAAGTCCGGGTATAATGAGGATGGCGTCATCAATAAATACAGTCTGATATGTAAAAAAAACCCAAAAAACTGACAATTTTGTTATTTCCACCTCTCTGGTTTTCCTAGATATATATAAACAACTCATTCCCGTCTTTTGTGTGTAAGCGTGAAGATGGCGGGAAACAGGAGAGACGGAACGAAACGACTTTTGTGGACCTAATTAGGTCTAATGTAAAAGGCCTGCGCAACGGGCGGTTTTGCAGTTTTCGGACCAGACTGCTTAAATTTTAAGCACTGACCAATCTTTGTCCAGCACAAGTGGTGCGTTACTTGTTTTTACTGTGAAATCTACCTTGATTTATACTCGCGTTTTATGGTTGTCAAAAAAAAAAAAAGCAAACAATAAGACCCAGATCAGACGCCGTTATATGCGACATCTGATCAGGACCTATACGGTTTTGGAATTAATTTATCATATCGGGGACCACCAAACCGCAAATCGTGTTGAACAAAATAAAAAAAAAAAAAGAGGAAGAAAACAGGTGCTTCTTTAATCACTTTTGGGATTAAAGTGAGCTTTGATCTTTTGGACACGTCAACTGCACCTGGTGTTTTTCAGTCTCAGTGTATTCACACTTGTCACACAAACGGATTAATTATCAGACTACCATCATTGATGATTCGTGTTAATGGCTTTTTACCCCAAAAAGGACAGTGAAATGCTGATTTTTTACACTGTTTGGATAATGATATAATTCATTTGTGTTGCGGTAGGTTACTGTTATTCATCTGACCTCTCCAATATACATGTCAAATGACTGTTTTGAGCCATTTATTTACAATAATTATGCATTTAAAAGGTGCGCGGACGTTATCAGTTTGGGAAGACTTGACCGTTTGTGATTTTTTAGACATTGATTCGTGAAAATTGGTTGGTTAGGGAAAAATGGTGTTCACGGCACAAACCTGTTGGACCGAATTATGAGCGTTTTTGGGTGTTTGAAACCGGTCCGGGATTCTGATTTTCAGTCCAGACCGGCTTTTTTCCGGTTTTCCAGAGCCCTGCTTATGGCTGAATCTTTGCATAAATCATCGGGGATGGGAGGTCTACCAAAAATAATAGTCATACATTGACATTTGACCCTTTTTACGGAGAGGTCACGTTTGCTTCCCTATGCATGTGTATGGGAAAAATGTTGAGAATTTCAAACGACTTCTCCTCTGGAGCCTCTGGGCCAGTGTTGCTCAAATTTCATTTGGAGCCTACCAGGGGCAGGGGAATGAAAATTTGCTAAAATGGTTGCTGTCCATTGACCAAAATGGCTGCCATGCCCATATATTGTAAAAACCTTTAAAAATCTTCTTCTCCAGAACTGAGGATGCCTTGTGGCTGAATCTGTGCATGGGGGATGAGCGGTCTACCAAAGTTGCTAAAATAATGGTCATACATTGACATTTGACCTATTTAGGGCACGGTCAAGTTTGCTTCCCTATGCATTTGTATGGGAAAAAATTTTGAGAATTTCAAATGACTTCTTCTTTGGAGCCTCTGGGCCAGTGTTGCTCGAATTTCATTTGGAGCCTCCCTGGGGCAGGGGAATGAAAAATTGCTAAAATGGTTGACGTCATAAGTCTCGTGATTCAACCCCTTTCAAGTGGAATACTTGGTATTATTGGCTGTTTTGTTGCTATTATCGGCACGGCTGCGGTGTCAATAGCCTCTGCCAAATTACGGAACACTTATTGTTTTTCAGGATAAGCACTGAACTACTCACATTGATCCTACTGTTGAAATGTGATTGATAGTTTGTTCAAATAATCATGCTCCATTGACTGTCAGGCCCATATATTCTTTTTCAAGACTAAGAACTGCTAAGATGATGATCTTTTCATTAGTTGTGATGATAGGATTGGAAAAATGTTGCATAACATCTGCATATCTGCAGTGGCTATGTCACTCAGGTGAGCGGGCTGTGTCTCCTGGGCCTGTTGTTTAGCATTTGTCACTATTGTTCCCTTTAGAAGGAAGTTGATATTTCTGTTTTGGTAAGATTCTTCCATTTGGTTATACCCCCCCCCATATGAAGTACATAGGTGGTATATAGTTTTTGTCTTTTCCATAACAGTGTTAGTGTGTGTGTTTGTTTGTGTCTGTAAGCCTTTTTATACGTTTTCAGCTTGTTTGTGATTCCACCATTCCGAGTTTGTTTCTGCTCAATATCTTGTCAAATAAATTAATGCAGTTAGACCAAATTTTGCATGTTCAATAAGATTGACCGGATCTAGGAAGGGATATATACAGTTACACTTTCAGTTTCACAAGTTTACAACAGAGTTATGACCCTTAGTTATCATCAGAATTTCATTTCCATTTAATATCTTATGAAAGAATCCATGGGATTTGATCAAATTTTCTATATGCATTGACCTTAATCACATCTAGATTGGGATTGTTACACCCCCATTTTGTAAATTTATAATAGAGTAATTGCCCTTGGTTATCATGCCAAGTTCATTTCTGCTCAATGTCTTGAGCTTGCTTGCTTGCTGACCAATGCACCAGGGAATGCTGAATATGAGTCCCATGCTGTGTAATAGCTAGAGAACTTGTGTCTCTATTTGACTTGTCTGTATATTTTATGTAAATATATGTTTTGTAACTCTGAGGGCCTCATGGAAGATTAGCTGTTTATGCTAAATGTAGTTACCCTTTTTAAATAAAGTCTTTACTTACTTACTTACTTACTTACTAGAACAAATTAAAAGAATTAGACCAAATTTTGCATATTTAGTGACATTGACTGGATCTAGTTGGGATTGTTACACATCCATTTTTGCAAATTTACATGACTGTTTTGGCCCCAGGTTATTGTCAGAATTTTGTTTCCACTCAATATCTTGTGAAGGCATCAATGGAATTTTGATCAGATTTTGCATATGCATTAACCTTAACCACATATAGGTTTGGATTATTATGCATCTATTTTGGCAAATGGTTTGTTATCATCAGAATGTTGTTTCTGCTCAATATCTTATGAATGAATCAGTGCAATTGGATCAATGTTGCATATACATTTACCTTAACCACACCTACTTTGGGATTGTTACGCATCTTTTTTTGCAAGTTTATAAAAGAGTAATGGCCAATGATTATCTTCCTGAGTTTGTTTCCACTTAATATCTTGAGAACAAACTGATAGAATTAGACCAAATTTAGTATATATTAAAAGACATTGAGTGGATCTAGGCTTAGATTGTTACGTGTCTATTTTTTGCTTGGTTATTGTCAGAATTTCATTTGTTCAATATCTTGTGAAAGAATCAATGGAATTTGATCAAATTTTGCAGATGCATTGACCTTAGCCACATCTAAATCTGGGGTTGTTATGCACCCATTTTCCCAAATTTACAACAGTTTGTCCTTGGTTATCGTTCTTAGTTCATTTCTGCTCAATATCTTAAGAACAAACTAACAGAATTAGACCAAATTATGCATATTCAATGACATTGACAGGATCTAGGTTGGGATTGTTACGCATCCATTTTTGCAAATTTACAACAGTCTTTGACCCTGATAATCGTCATAATTTTGTTTCCACTCAATATCTTGTGAACAAATTGCTGGAATTTGATCAAATTAAGCATATGCATTGACCTTAACCACATATAATTTGGGATTGTTCCACGCCCAGTTTCCCAAATTTTTGCATCAGTTAAGGCCCATGCTTAGCATTCTGAACTCCTTTTCCCTCAGTAACGTGAGAATGAATTAATAGACTAACCAAATTTTATTTATTCAATAATGTTGATGAGATCTAGGTTGGGATTGTTTCTCATCCATTTTTGCAAATTTACAGTAGAGTTAAGGCCCATTGTTGTCATCAGAAATTTTGTTTCCCCGCAATATATTATGAACAAATCGATGGAATTTAATAAAATTTTGCATATGCTTTGACCTTAACCAATCTAGGTTCGGACTATAATATGCCCATTTTGCAAATTTACAGCAGAGTTACTGCCCTTGGTCATCATTCAGAGTTCATTTTCGCTCAATATCTTGAGAACAAATAAATAGAATTAGACCAAATTTTGCATATTCAATGATGTTGAGTGGATCTAGGTTGGGAATGCTGTGCGCTCTTTTTCACAAATTTGAAACAGAGTTATGGCGCTTGGTTATAATTCTGATTTCTTTTCCTCTTAATATCATGAGAATGAATTAATAGAATTTGACCAAATTTTACATACTCAATAACCTTGACCAAATCTAGGTTGGTTTTTTTAGGCATCCATTCTCACAAAACTGCAACACAGTTATGACCCTCAGTTATCGTGAGAATTTCTTTTCTGCTCAATACTTTGTAAACCAATCAATAGAATGCAATCAAATTTTACATATGCATTGGCCTTAACCACATCTAGGTTTGGATTATTATGTGCCCATTTTTGCAAATTTTCAACAGAGTTATGGTTATCATCAAAATTAGTTTTCGTTCAGTATCTTGTGAGTGAATTTATGGAATTTGACAAAATTTTGCATATGCATTGACCTGAACCACATCTAGGCTGGATCATTTCCACTCAATCTTGTGAATGAAGCAATGGAATTCAATCAAATTTTGCATATGCACTGGCCTTAACCACATCTATATTGTGATTGTTATGTGTCTGTTTTGGAAATTTACAACAGAGTTAGGGCCCTTGGTTATTGTCACAATATCGTTTCTGCTATATTTCTTGTGAATAAATCAATGGCTTTTCATCAATTTTGCATATGCTTTAACTTTAACCAGATCTAGGTTTGGATTGTTACTCATCCATTTTTGCAAATTTACAACACAGTTATGGCACATGGTTATTGTCAGAATTTCATTTCCATTCAATATCTTGAGAACAAATTGATGGAATTTGACCAACTCTTTCTGAAGAATTCATGCTGATTGTATCTAAGTTGGAATTGTTACGCTTTCATTTTTTGCAAATTTACAACAGAGTTAATGCCCTAGGTTATTGTCAAAAGTTTGTTGATGGAATTTGATTGAATTTTTTGCATATACATTGACTGCAACCAGATCTAGGTTGAGATTGTTACATGCCAGTTTTTGCAAATTTACAACAGAGTCATGGCCCTTGATGTTGTTAAAATTTGTTTCTGCTCAATATCTGGTGAACAAATTGATCCAGTTTAATTAAATTTTGCATATGCATTGATCTAAACCAGATTTAGGTTGGGATTGTTACCTGTTAATTTTCACAGATATACTACACAGTTATGACCCTTGGCGTATGTATTGATTTTGACCAGATCTAGGTTCATATTGTTACGGGTCAATTTAAGCAAATTTCCAAAACAGTTTTTGCAGGTTGCAGGTGTGGGGTCTCAAATATGCACTGCTTATTGACATTTCTTGTTGTTAATGTTTTTTTTTGTTTTTTTGAGGGGGTGGGGGGGGGGGGTTATTTTTTTTTTTTTTTTTTCAAATATTTCTTCGGAAATACTAGACCTAGGATTTTGAAATTAGGTACAAGCATTGGGTATGAGTTTTTGTATTGTGTAAGAGACGATCAGGCCTGATGATGGATGGGTGCTGGCTGGGGGTATACCTGACCGACTGGTCACTTTGTCAAGATATTAATGAATTTACAGTGCAGCTAGTTTTCATTACTTTTGCTTGTGTTATCTTTTAACATTGTTCTTTCTTGTGGAAATATTATTGCAGTAATATGAGGGGTCTGAAAAACAGTGGAAAGAATTGTAATGTTTCTGACCTGCTTCAGATATTGTATGCAATTTGGCCATCAGCCTTTTATTTAGGCTTATGTTTGCATCAAAAATGGTTATGGTAAATATCCTAAAGTTCCCACACCAAATGTTCTTACTAAATGGCATGTGCAAACTGTGCAGACCCAGTTCAGACTTCTGAAGGAGAAATCTGATTAAGATCTACACTTTTTGCCATTCCAATAAGTATTTTGATAAGCAACTGTAAAAAAAAATATAAGCCACAAAAGTATGGAACAAGGTGTTTGAAATTTAAGGACATTACCATAATTCAAATGTATACCCAGAAGATATGTTTTGGTACAAAATTGATTTCTGAACACCACCCTAATGTGTAGTGTATGTTTAGGAAACCCAGCACAGGAAACAGTATTTGGAGAGTTTACAGAAGCAGTATGTAAGACTGCAGCAGTCAGAGACACAGTTAACTGATGAAGTCACCAATATAATACAACAAACTAAAGATTTCATGGTAAGCTATGTACAAACCTTGTCATGCAAAAGAAAAATTTGTCCAGTTTTTGACTGAATACCTCCCCCTCCACACACCCCTGGAGACCCTGATTAGATGCCAGATTCTGAAGGCTCACACTTTCTTTCCAGTACTTGTGCATCTATTTATGGGAGAAATGCTTTTCTATAAGGAAAGTGGTCAACATCTTCATACATCTTCTCTGAATGTACTGGGCCAGTTGAAACCAGATTACATTTGGAGCTTTTTTAGGTTATGGAAACAAAAGTTTATTCAACAGATACTGGTCACATGACTTTCATGGTCACCATACCTATCTGTGTTAACCCTGGTCCTGCAGAACTTGGGTATGTCCTGCCTTTGCAAACAGTGTAGATCCAGATCATTTGGCTTCTAAAGAATCCAACTGATCTGGATCTGCACTGTTTGCCATTAAGTGTGTGAATATTTATCAGCAGCCTGGATCAAGTAATCTGACTGGCTGAAAATTTGAGGTGTGTGTAGCATCTTAATTTATTCAGCATGGCAATGATTAAAAGTTTTTCAAAAGCTTCATCTCCTGAACAGAAATAGCCATTCTCTTTGCAACTTTTATGCAGCATAATATACTCAAGAACTTCCAAGTTTGTTGAAATGATGATGCCAATTTGACCCTTGACCTTTTTAAACCCTGCCTTACGATAGTGGCAGGGTATTATGGTTTCACGTTGGACATCCCTGAGTTTGTCCATCTGCCCATCAGTCTGTCAGTCGTACGGTCAGTCTGTCCGTATTTTGTTTCCAGATGATAACTTGAGTAAACATCAATGGATTTTCATCAAACTTGGTACTTGCATTGATATTGTGGAGATCTGGTTTGGATTGCTAATGGGCAAATTTTGTCAATGTTTGCTATCTGCCCAAGACACAATAATGGTGGGGTATTATAGTTTAACATTTTAATTACATAAAGGTCAGATTCAGTTTGTTGTGCTGTTGTATGGGAAATTCTTAGATAGTGGATTTCTTACAAAAATTGAAGTCTTTGACATAAATGTTAAGATATTTATGTATCGGAGGTCAAGGTCATTCTTTTACCTTTGTTTAACACTCAGGTATATCGAAACAACATCTGCTTCAAAGCCAGATAGCTTCTGCTTCAGAGGCACTGGGCTAATTTGAACTTCCATGAGTCAAAAGGATCAAAATTTGTTTGAAGACTGCAGTCATGTGACAAAGATGGATGTATATTGTAAAACCCTTTAAAAATCTTCTCCAGAACAGAATGGCAGATATCTTTGAAACTTGGTATACAGCAGTTGTGTTTGGTACTCAAGTGAATTACAATATTTGCTCATATGATGACATAAACCCTAATCCTGCTGATCCCAATATACCCTGCCTTTGCAAACAGTGTAGATCCAGATCAGTTGGCTTCTCAAGAAGCCAACTGATCTGGATCTGCACTGTTTATTATTAAGTATGTGAATTTGTATCAAAAACCTGGATCAGGTAATCTGATTGGCTGAAAATAACAAGTAGTTGCGGTCATGGTACCTAAGCCGTAATCCAAACTCATAAATCCATAAATGAGTGAGAATGTTCAGACCAACAAACATGGACCCCAGAATAAAGGGTGTAATCAGGCATCCGCGGATAGTAAGCATTACTTGGTAAGCAAGCTTCACTCACCATGCCCATAGGCCTGAACGAAGGAAATATCGGTAGAAGCATATGTCCGGGATTTGGGAAGTCTACTTATGGCGCGTCACTGGCAAAAACATCAGAAACAATTCTGGAAACTGCCACATTGTAGGGATTGACCAGATCATGATGTTTCCCATAGAACTTCTTAAGTGTTGCTACCAGTTTGGTTTTTTGATACCCCTGGCTCAACAACTTTGTAGTGAACACTTTTCAATGCTCCATGAAGCCCTGATAATTTGAACAGGTTCTGGCATAATGGATTAACTGTGAAACGTTAACGCTGTATGCTGGTGCAGAAGGGATATTACTGCTCAGGAATGGAAAGTTAACAATGGGAAAATTTAAGTCATCCTATTTGTCGTAAAGCCTAGTAATAAGCTTTCCATTGTCAGTGTAGAGATAATAATCCAAGTATGAGGAGGAGGCTGCAGTCTCCGTTGTTTCCTTTATTTCAAGTTCACGTGAGTGTGGCTTCTTAATTTATTCAGCATAGCAAAGTTTAAGGTTAACCAATGACCTCTTTACTCCAATGACAGGTGTTTATATGGAAAAATGCTTTAATACACTGTAACCTCTTCATAAGTATTCATTATAGGACAGTTTTGGATATAAGTGTTTAAAGATGGGCCCAAAAAGTTTTATATCCAAACAAAATGTAATGATTATACATGTATTTGAAAATTACCATTTATTTATTTATAGTCGGGTTTCTCAATTCCTGCATAGAGCAAAAAATACATAACCCTACAATCGGAAAGATATACGGCTGAGTTTTAAACCATCCACCTTATTCACCCTGTCCTTGTGACTTCTTTATATTTCCAAGGCTTAAGAAAATGCTTTCTGGAAAAAAGTATACATCTAGAAGTTCTCTTGGCAGCACTATTTATCAGTGTCTCCAACAGATACCAAAAGAAGACTATTTATCTGCTTTTCACGACTGGGTAAAAAGGTTACAAAAATGTGTTTCAGTAAAGGGGGAATACTTTGACAGTTTGTAATAAAAATATGTTTGATAAAACGTAGCAGTGCAGTAATCCGAACCCAGTGACAAAACTTTTTGCATGACCCTCGTACAGATGTTTTATATACAGACATGTCCAGGCTTTCTTCCCATTTCAAAATAAATCGTATATCTTTCCAATGCTAGACTTAGCAAAAATTAAGTACTAGATTCTGTACTATTAATCTGGGGATAATTTTTTTTTTTCTACATAATTTTTACATTTTTAATTGGATACAACATGGTTGTTTAGCTAACAGCACTTTGGCTTTGGATCCCAGCAATAGTGTTGTAAAAAGTAGTGTAGTGCTTTTTTGCAGAAAGTACTGATGCCAAAAACTGGTTTGGGTCACATGACAAAGATGGCCACCATTCCTGTATAGTCAAAACTTTGAAAAACTTGCCTCATCATTATTATACCCCCTGCAAACTGTGTTTGTGTTGGGGGTGGGGTGGGGGGTGTACTGTTTTCATGTTGTCCGTCCATCCATCTGTCCGTCTGTGTCCATTTGTTACGTTTTGGTTTCTGCTTCTTATTTTGCTAAATAATTTAAGGAATCTTTTCATATTTTGCATAAACATTGATATTGAAATGCTGTTGCTGTTGCACAAAAATAAGGGCCAAGGGGTTAATTCCTTTAGAGTTATTTCCCTTTGTAATTCTTGAAAAGGAGTTTGGTTTCTGCTTCTTATCTTACAAAATAATGTCAGGAATCTTTTCATATTTTGCATAAATCCTGATATGTTGCTGTTAGACAAAAATAGGACCTAGAGGTAAATTCCTGTAGAATTATTTCCCTTTGTAATTCTTGATATGCTGTTTTGGTGTATTATTCTATTCTATTCTGTTGGTTTCTGCTTCTCATCTTGCTAAATAATTTGAGGAATCTTTTCATATTTTGCATGAATATTTACATAATAAAGGTGTTGCTGACAGGCAAAAAGAAAGGCCTAGCGTTTTATTCCTTTTGAGTTATTTCCCTTTGTAATTCTTGAAAAGGCGTTTTAGTTTCTGCTTCTTATCTTGCTAAATAATATCAGGATTCTTTTCATGTTTTCCATGAACATTGATATTGATGAGGTGTTGCTGTTAGACAAAAATAAGGGCCTAGTGGTCAATTATTTTAGAGTCATTTCCCTTTGTAATTCTTGAAAATGTGTTTTGGTGTCTGCTTCTTATTCTTCTTATCTTGCTTAATAACTTCAGGAAAAATTTCATATTTTACATAAACCTTAATATTAATAAAATGTTGCCGTTAGACAACAATAAGGGCTTAGGGGTTGATTCCTTTATGGTTACTTCCCTTCCTAATTATTGAAAAGCAGTTTTGGTCTCTGCTTCTTATCCTGCTAAATAATTTCAGGATTCTTTTTCATAATTTGCATAAAGCTTGATACTGATAAGGCATTACTGTTACACAAAAAGAAGGGCGTAGGAGTTAATCCTTTAGAGTTATTTCCCTTTGTAATTCTTGAAAAGGCATTTTGGTTTCTTGCTAAATAATTTCAGGAATCTTTCACATTTTGCATAAATGTTGATATTGATAAGGTGTTACTGTTAGACAAAAATAAGGGCCTTGAGGTAATTCCTTTAGTTATTTCCCATTGTAACTCTTGAAAAAGCATTCAAGTTTCTGCTTTTCTTATCTTGCTTTATGATTTAAGGAATCTTTTCGTATTTTGCATAAATGTTGATATTGATGAGCTGTTATTGTCAGAGAAAAATAAGGGCCTAAGGGTTAATTCCTTTTTAGTTACTTCCCTTTGTTTTTCTTGAAAAGCTGTTTTGGTTTCTGATTTTTATCTTGCTAAATAATTTAAAAAATCTTTTCTTATTTTGCGTAAATGTAAATATTGATTACACTTTCTTAAGAAAGAAAAATAAGGGTTATGAATTAATTTCTTTTGTGTTATTTCCCTTTGTTATTCTTGAAAAGGCATTTTGGGTTCTGCTTCTTATCTTGATGAATAATTTAAGGAATATCTTTTCATATTTTGCATAAATGTTGATATTAATGAGGATTGTTGTAGAGAAAAATAAGGATATAGGGGTTCATTCCTTTAAGGTTAATTTCCTTCTTTTTTCTTTGAAAACTTGCTTTGGCATGATAATAGTGCAGGCACAGTGAAATCAACTCATCTCAAAATATTTGTTGAAGCAATCTGATATTTGCAGACTCATTACAGACATACTGAACATATGCAGGAAGAACTATGATGCTGAAAAAAATATTTTTGTTAAAGCAACAGCTTTTTTCACTTAGCCATTTTTTGGTAATTCTTGACTGCTGGGTTTTGTATGCTCTAATATGGAGCAGCTGAGATAGTGCATGCATGGTGAAATCAACTAGACTCAAGACAAGAAAGGAATACTTTTCAGATTCATTTAAAGACATATTAGACATGTGCATGAAGAGGTTTGCAACTGGAAAAAATCATTTTTGACAAAATGACTGCCTCTTTAACTTCACCATTTATGTGTATCCATATGCCTGTCTGACTGTATTGGTTTTCCCAATCACATACAGCCTGAAGCAAATATACATTTTAATACATTGCTTTTCTGCAGTACCCACAAGGCAGTCATTACCTGTATGGGGTATCTAATAAGCACTGCTTATTAATAATTCTCGTTGCCTCAGTAGGGTGATCCCATTGAGTAGTATCACATACCACCAGATATTTTCTGGTGTAAAAAACTATTCAGAAATATCACCACAATTTTGACATTATCTGGCGTTATGATTCCAAAACTAGCTCTTACTTTGTCATTGTAGGAGATCACCTGCTGGAAGAAGTCATCTGATTGTGAGAGATTTGCTTCTGATTTGAAAAGAGCACCACTTCCAGAACAAGCAGCAGTCTCTTCACTCTTAGACAATCAATTTTCCCTTTATCTGGAGAAGAGCCATCTTGACAAAGCTTTTGCTAGAAATAGTATCACTTGTAAGCCATAAGACTTGTTAACCCTTGTCCTGCTGAACCCGGATATACCCTGCCTTTGCAAACAGTGTAGAATCCAGATCGGTTGGCTTCTGAAGAAGCCAACTGATCTGGATCTCCACTGTTTGCCATTAAGTATGTGAATTTATATCAACAATCTGGATCAATTAATCTGATTTGGTGAGGCACTTCTAATGAGTACCCACACATACGTTGCCTTGGTGAGGCTCTTCTAATGAGTAACCACAACATAACCATCAATTTGCAGCTGATGACATTTTGAAATAGTTTTCTTATTTTTTCTCAGGAAACTGTATTTGACTTTTCATGTACATTCTCTCCAATAGAGAGAGTTTACATGAAATGTAAAATTCTGTTGGCTGGAAAAACTAAGAAAGTATCATCAAATATATTGTCTGCTGAAATTGTCCAGAGAGTGGCAAAGGTTAGAGGAACTTCAAATTTACTTCTGCACTGAGCAACTTTCTATTTAAACAGTCATTTTTAAAACCAGACAGTCTGTCTGGAGTATATTATAATGACCAAAGCTACAGCTGACCAACCAGACTGCACCAAAATTTGACAAAATTAAGATGCTGATGTAATTTCTTTTGATTGACATGATTGCAACCAGTCAGATTTTAGCAGTACTGCCTCAGTTAGTTTAATTCCAAAAAGGTAGAGTGTTGCATCCTTTTAAGTACACAAGGTCAATAGGTCCAGCATTACATCAGACAGCCTGTTACCACTTTACCATAAAAATATGCAAAAATAAGAGAAATAAAAGTAAAAATGTAGAAAAAGATATACTAAATGAATAAAAGTATAGTTTTTGTAAGAAGAAAGAAAAAAAACAGTCCCATAATTGGTTAAAACAGATAAACCATGTTATTGTCTTGGTTTTGGGAATACTGTAAATTATATCATAGTTTGGTGACCTTTCACTGTCTGACCCAAACTCGGCTCAGCCTCGTTTGGGGTCAGACAGTGAAAGGTCACCAAACTATAGTATAATTTACAGTATACCCAAAACCTTGATAATAACCATGGTTTATCCATAACACAATGTATACTTTTATGGAGAAATAAGAAAACTATCAATATTTTTGGTTACAGAAGTGCCTTATTCTGGAGCCATTACTGACTGAACCAGATCTGTGCATATTACTTTTGTTTTGTATTTATAATATTCATAATAAAATTAACATCACTTTTTGTATCCAAATAATACTTTCAAGATGTACATCTAGCTGTAGATAAGACGGCTATCCAGATAAAAAATCAAAAAGTCTATTCTTCTGCCTTTTGATATGTTTGAAACATTGCTGGATGACTGGCAAACAGTTTAGACCATGATCAGATGCTGTGTTCTTTGCCATCTGATCTGGGTCTACAGTGTTTGTTCATGCCTTTCTATCCATGGCAATACCTAGAGTTATTATGGTAATAATAATAAGAAAAGTTCCTACAGCCTAAAGAGAGGTTATGACACATAGCAGGGTGTACATGGAAATATATGTGTAAGTTTCCAACACATAGCAGGGTGTATAATTATGGAGATACATGTGTAAGTTTCTGACACACAGCAGGGTGTATATGGAGATGGATGTGTGAGTTTCCAATACACAGCAGGGTGTATATGGAGATATATATGTAAGTTTCTGACACACAGTAGAGTGTATATGGAGATACATGGGTAAGTTTACAAACATAGCAGGGTGTATATGGAGATGCATGTGAAAGTCTCTTACACACAGCAGGGTGTATATAGAGGTATGTGTGAATTTCCAACACACAGCAAGGTGTATATGGAGATATATGTGTAAGTTTTCTGACACACAGCAGGGTGTATATGGAGATATATGTGTAAGTTTTCTGACACACAGCAGGGTGTATATGGACATATATGTGTAAGTTTCCAATACACAGCAGGGTGTATATGGAGATATATGTTTAAGTTTCTGACACTTAGCAGGGTGTATATGGAGATAAATGTATATGTTTCCCACACTTAGCAGGGTGTTTATGGAGATGTATGTTTAAGTTTATGACACATAGCAAAGTGTATATGGAGATATATGTTTAAGTTTCCAACATATAGCAGGGTGTATATGAAGATATATGTTTAAGTGTCAGACACATAGCAGGGTGTATATAGAGATATATGTTTAAGTTTCCAACACACAGCAAGCTGTATATAGAGGTATTTATTTAAGTGGTTTCACCAATGATAATTTTTTGAAATCAAAATAGTATTAGCGTGATTTAAAAGACACTAAACCTTGCACACTTTATCCACTTATGGTCTACTTGTGTCTATAAAAATTTTATTCTGGTAAACAGACGATAATGGCAGTATGGTGGTCATCATAAAAACTGGAAGCCACCCCTTACCAGCCAGTATTAAAATCTTTTATCGGATCTTCTCCAAGACCACTGGGCAGATTGTTTTGAACTAGAACTGTGATGTTTGCCTATAGATCTACCAGAAGTTGAGTCTAAATGTCACCAATAAAGCTGCTAGCAGCCATCTTCAATTTTTCTTGCAATTTACAGTAAGTAAGTAATTAAATAGTTTGTTTACCGAGGGTAACCCAATTGGTTTATTTAATCTTCTTTGGGGCCCTCAACAAAATTACACATTACAATAACACATGTACACATGTACATGTAACACAAATGGCTATAACACAAATGGCTAACAATCAGAAAGGAAAATAATGTTACATTATGAAACAATGTGAGAATGTTCTGAAAGCAATGTTAGAATGTGATATTTCATAATATATTGCAAACTGACATATGCATACCCAGTGAGAGAGAGAGAGAGAAAGAGACAGAGAGACAGAGACAGAGAGAGTACAAAATTTGCAATAACTAACATGTGTATATCAAAAACGATGTACAAATACAATAAGAATGGATTATTGATGGTGGAGGCTTAAACATAGAATCAGAAAAAAATATTTAAAATTGATAAAATGATTATTAACCTTTAATCCAGTCAGTACACAGTCTACTGACTATGCATTTTTTTTATCTTAATGGGGATGCTGTTCCACACAATAAGGCCTGAGTATGATAAACTACCTTTGAACAAATTGCATTTTAGTTGTGATAATAAGTAATGCTTGTGAGTCACAGATCTTAAATTAGATCGAAAATTTGGAATAACTCCTGTAAATAGGACAGTGCCTAATTGTTATAGAGTTTGTTCATAATTTTTGCTTTTGTTGAGAAAAATGCTTTGATCAAATGACAGAATATCTAGCCTTTGAAGTGCATCATGAAGATTATTATACTGCGTACCAATGCAGTGCCATTTGTCATGAGTTCGGGATAGTTGTTTATGTGTTCATGTGTTTTGGTTTTTCACTGATGTCAGCAAATTGTCAGTTACCAAAGTTCACGTTATATCAAAGGTAAAAACATTTTTTTTTCACAATAATAATTTGCAACTTGATCAAATTATACATTTGAAATCCATGTTTTTGCCCATTTGCATGCTATTTTTTGTGATAGTTTGGATCAACATAACAAACTTGTTTTCTTTTTAATATTAATTGAAAGGGTATTCAGTTTTGATGATTGTTGGATGGGTTTTTCAACAAATTTGTCCTTTAGAATAGCAATGTCCGGGTGGGCCCGTGTTGGTGGGCCTCATACCAGGTTAACCTTTTGGTTAACCTTTTTTTCAGAGTTATATGTTACCTTTAGTCTCCAGTGGATTGCTTTCATGTTTGGTAAGGATGAAGAGGAGGACCAGTAGGAGTTTCCCATGCAAGAGAGACAACTCTCACTTTCATCATTATTTAAAAAACCCATTCAAAATGCGTTAGGTGTTTTCTCTTGTTTTTGTTTTTAACCAATACATCCCTGTCATTTTATTAGCTCACCTGAGCATGAAGTGCTCAAGGTGAGCAATTGTGATTGGTCAGTGTCTGTCATGCATCAGTTTTGCTTTAAAAGCCTACTCCTCCTACACCCCTGGGCAAATTGACACGAAACTTGGTAGGAAGCATTTAAGGCCTTGTAGATAAAAAATAGCTGATATCGTTCAGATCGGAAATCCAAGATCTTGAACATCTATTTTTTGCTTCTCCTCCTGAACCAAAAGGCCAATTGACATGAAACTTGGTAGAAAGCATCAGGGTGGCTTGTTGATCAAAAATAGCTAAAATCGTTCAGATCAGAAATCCTAGATTGCCACCATGGCGACCATCTTGAAAATCTGTTTTTCTCTTCTTCTCCTGAAATAAAAAGCCAATTGACTCAAAACTTGGCAAGAAGCATCGGGGTGACTTAGAGGTCAAAAATAGCTAAAATCCTTCTGATCAGAAAATCTATTTTTCCTCTCTTCTCCTGAACCCAAAGACCAATTGGAACTTGGTTGGAAGCAACAGGGTGATTTGTATCTTACCATCTTACCTTACCATCCTAGATGTCGATAGAAAGCCCTATAGGGCTTGTTGAGATGCGTTTGTACTGGAGATCAAAAATAGCTAAAATCCTTCCGATCTGAATTCCAAGATGGCCACCATGGTGGCCAGTTGACTTGGAACTTGATAGGAAGCAACAAGGTGACTTGTCAGTCAAAAATAGCTAAAATCGTCCCAATCGGAAATCCAAGATGGCCACTATGGCAGCCATCTTAAAAATCTATTTTTCGCCTATTCTCCTGAACCAAAAGGCCAATTAACTTATAATTCAATAGGAAGCATTAGGGCGACTTATTGTTCAAAAATAGCTAAAATCATTCTGATGTGAAATCCAAGATGGCCGCCCTGGAGGCCATCTTGAAAATATATCTTTGGCTTCTTCTCCTGAACCAAAAATCTATTGACTTGAAACTTGGTAGGAAGCGTCAGGGTGACTTGTAGATCAAAAATAGCTGAAATAGTTCAGATTGGCCATAGCGACCATCTTGAAAATCTATTTTTCATTTCTACTCCTGAACTGAAAGGCCAATTGACTTGAAACTTGATAAGAAGCATAGGGGTGACTTAGTAGATCAGAATAGCTAAATTTTTTGCTTCTTCTCCTGAACCAAAAGGCAAATTGACTTGAAACTTGGTAAGAAGCAATGTGGCGACTTCTTAAAAAATAGCTAAAATTGTTCCTAATAGAAATCCTGGATTGCAGCCAAGGCAGCCATCTTGAAAATCTATTTTTTGCTTTTTCCTTGAACCAAAAGGCCAAATGACTCCAAACTTTAGAAAGCATCAGGTGACTTGTAGAACAAAAAAAAAGCTAAAATTGTTATGATTTGAAATCCAAGATGGCTGCCATCTTGAATTATATTTTGCTTCATCTCCTGAACCGAAAGGCCTATTGACTTGAAACTTGGTTGGAAGCATCGGGGTGACTTGTATATCAAAAATAGCTAAACTCATTTGGATTGGAAATCCAAGATGGCTGCCATCATGAAAATCTATATTTTGCTCTGAAAGACCAATTGACTTGAAACTTGGTAGGAAGCATCGGGGTGACTTGTACATCAAAAATAGCTAAAATTGTTTAGATTGGAAATCCAAGATGGCTGCCATGTCCTTCATGTTTAAAATCTATCTTTAGCTTCTTCTCCTGAACTGAAATGCCAAATGACATGAAACTTGGTAGGCAGCATCGGGGTGACTTGTAGATAAAAAAATAGCTAAAATTGTTCAGATGGGAAATCCATGATGGCCGCCATCTTGAAAGTCTGTTTTTCACTTCTTCTCTTGGAACAAAAGGCCAATTGTCTTGAAACTTGATAGGAAGCATCAGGATGACTAGTAGATCAAAACAGTTAAAATCATTCTAATTGGAAATCCAAGATGGCCACCATGGCTGCCATCTTAAAAATTTATTTTTTGTTTCTTATCCTGGACCAAAAGGCCAACTGACTCCAAACTTGGTAGAAGCATCTGGGTGACCTGTAGATAAAAAAGAGCTAAAATCGTTGCGATCAGAAATCCAAGATGGTGCCATGGCTGCTGTCTTGGAAATCTGTTTTGCACTTTTTCTCTTGAACTGAGTCCAGTATATCTGGTAATCAGGTGAGCGATACAAGGCCATCTTGGTCCTGTTGTTTTAGATTTATCACAGAATGTATTCACAGAATGTAAGATTATGTCAATTTTCATTGACATTCAGTGTTTGACATAGTTGACGTTATTTCAACATTGTATCATATAATTTTCATTATCGAGTTATCCCTGTCAATTTTGGATATTTGTTTACTGCATATTAATTTAGAGTGTCTGGTACCTATTTACATGTAGCACTTCTCCAAACGACCTCAGTTAATGAGGTCAATTTTTACAGTAGTAAATTTGTCAAACCGTCAGACTATTTATAGGGAGAGTATAAAAACAAGAGTACGCCTGGGAGCCGGAAGTGAATACCAGGGCCCAGTTGTTTAAAACTAACGATGTCGTTAGTTAATGATTCGTTAAAATTTACATCGAGTGATACACAAATATGCTGAAATTTTTTGCTGAAAAAATGTAAGTATTTTTTGCAGTGCAAAAGCTACTCACATTTTTTCAGCAAAAATATCAGAATATTGTGTATTGAATCCGCTAAAACAATTAACGAAATGACCCTTAACAAGCTCGTTAGGCTAACAACGCTTTGAACAACTGGGCCCAGGAGTAAATTTTGAAAAGTAATTAATGGTGTTAAATGGACACCTGTTCTGTTGAAATTGGAACATATGTAACATACAGATGCATCTTTCAAATGAAGATCAGATGTTTTATTACATAATTTACCATATTCTGCTTTTATTCAAGAGAAATACATTGTATCTCACTCCATTGCAAGATTTGAGACTGGGAGTAACTCTTGTGGTTTCAACAGTGTCCCCGGGAAGTAAAGTTTGACAAATAATTAATGGTATTGAATGCACACCTGTCAGGCTTAAATATGGAACTGATATAGAGCATAGACTCTTCTTCTTAATAAATATTAGATAATATCTAATTTACTGTAGTCGGCATTTATACAAGAGAAATATGCAACCACTTTGCAAGATACGCAGCCGGGAGTAACTTCATTGGCGCATATGCGGACAGCAAAGACCCTGAATACCCTGACCAGTATGTTTGTCTGCATAGTTTTTTGATCAGGGTCTTTAATTCTTTGCTATTCACCTCATGCTTTCACACCAGAGACTTGGGACCCCGGTAAGGCGCAGTAATCTGTCTCAAATCCCGGATGTGACAGCAAGGGTCACTTTCATGCGCAATTTGAATATTTTACTTGCCGGTGAGAGACAAAAAAATTCATGAAACAACTTAAGAGTCATTTTTTCGTAACTTAAACACTGCAATCAAGTCTGTGAAAAAAATGGTAATATACATTCAGGTCTCTGACTTTGAATTCCATGATGAATTAGTAATATTTGCAGAGATAGAATTAGGCTGAAAAAATGGAGTCATGTTCAAGTAATACTTACACCATCTTAACTACTGTTGCCGTTTTTTATGCTGACAGGTCATGGTCAAAATATGTTTAATATTTCAGATAAATATCATTAAAGGTCATTAAGCCTAGAGTATTTCTTCAATAAAACCTGCAAGAATTTTTTACTTGACAGATTTACATGATTGTGTTAATAGAGTACACGTTAAGCTCAACCATTAAGTTTCACGTCTATATTGGCAAAAATGTTCTCTGAAGAATAACAGAATTTCACTGAAATCCAAAAATACTTCTTAACCCTTGTCCTGCTGAGCCCGGATGTATCCTACCTTTGCAAACAGTGTAGATCCATATCAGTTGGCTTCTGATCTGGATCTGCACTGTTTGCCATTAGGTATGTGAATTTACAGCAACAATCAGAATCAAGTAATCTGATTGGCTGAAAGTAAGAAGTGGGTGTGGCATCTTAATTTATTCAGCAGGACAAGGGTTAACAGCATAATAATGAAAAAGCTAAGAATTCTTCTAACTACACATAGATTGTCTTTTGTCGATTTTTCTTTTTATTTTAAGGATATTTTAAAAAGTGCCATTGACAGGTAAAAATTAGATTGAACATGTTCATTTTTTTAGAATATTTTTGGTAAGGAATCAAAGTATTCATGGTTAACACTTAGCATACTGGGCCCAGTTGTTCAAAGCGTTGTTAGCCTAATGAACTCGTTAAGGGTCATTTCATTAACTATTTTAGCAGATTCAATACACAATATTCTGATATTTTTTGCTAAAAAAATGTGAGTAGCTTTTGCTCTCTACAAAAGCTACTCACATTTTTTCAGCAAAAAATTTCAGCATATTTGCGTATCACTCGATATAAATTTTAACAAACCATTAACTAACGATGTGGTTAGCTTTGAACAACTGGGCCCTGGGTAACATTTTCAGCAGATGACATCTTGAAATATTTTTCTTATTTTTTCCAGAAAATAGGCTTTGACATTCCAAAACTAATTAAGGAGATACTTTGCATGAAATGTGAGAGCATATTTTCAAGGAAAAATAAGAAAAATATCATCATTTTTGTCGTCTGCTGAACTTGGCTTGATAGTTGTAAAGGTTAATATGGCAGTTCTAATTTCAGGTGGAGAGCTAAATTTCAAAAGAAAAACTCTATATATTAAACATACAGATAAACTTGTGCTTGAAAAACTGATTGATGTGCCTTTATTTCCCACCTCAAGTGAGCAGGTGTTCTGTGTCGAAGTATTTAATAGATCTTCCAGAAGGAAAATGTGGCAAACTTCAGTTCCAACCTTGAAGGTATTTTCCCTAGTAGCAGTGCATCTATGGCTCAGTCGGATGTGCATCCCGCTAGTGATCAGTAGATCCTGGGTTCAATTTCTGCTTGGTCCAGCATCATTCTCTGATTGATCATGAAGTATTTTCTGTGGCCATTTTCCACCTTCCATTGATTCAAGAAATACATTTGTCAGTTTCTGGTTAATTTGCTAGAAGACTAATCCTGCTTGGTGGCTCAGTTGGATGTGTGTTTCACTGGTGATATGGAGGTCATGGGTTTGATCCCCACTGGATCTGGCAACATTCTTTTGTGGTGATGATCATAAAATATTTTCTATGGTCATTATCTCACTTCTGCTGATTCAAGAAGGGCAGTAACTGTTGTCAGTTTTGGCGAAAGCCTTCCCATGAAAAAGTGTAGCTAGGTAAACTGACTGCACTCGACATTATCCTAATGGGTTCACTGGGCCATAAAACCTAAACACACAAAACTGGGCCATTAAATTCCAACCCAACCAACCAAAGCAACATAAAAAATGTCATATGCCATAGCCACAGATAAGGCACTTTTTCCAACCGAACAATAGTTATATTTTATTCTTTTATCTCCATGATAAAATGTTCTGCTACTCATTAGAAGTGCCTTGCTGAGGTCCTTTTAATCATTAACCATTCTGGAGATGGGCCTCACCTTAGGCCATGGAGACGATTTAATTCACGTCAATCATTGTTTTGCCATTTGAAATTTAGTCCAGGCAGCGCATATAATGCAGTGTTCTGTGGTGCTTTTATATTACACATATTAGCAGTAGTGTTGAGAAAATGTGTTTTCTGACATTTGTGCCCAATGAAGACTTAAATCACTCCACGCATCCATGCATTCTAATCAATCTTTGTTGTCTGCAAGAATAAAATTTGCATTCTTAGCTATCCAAAATGCACAGACCGAGGGTTGAGCGCAAGACTGGCTTAAGTCAGATGGTTGTTTTTCCCCAAATCTAATCTCTTCACCATGAAGGCGTTATGAAGATTACAACATTTCTTTCTATAAACAATGAAAACTTTGGTGCCATTGCTTGTATGAGTAATGGCACCTAAATTTGCATTGTTTACAAAGGGGTCCAAGTTGCCCCTAAACAAGGGTTTCAAAAATATGTTTGTGTTACTACAGTCTTGCGCTCAACCCTCGACTGACTTTGAATCTTTGCTGGATGCACATGTCAGAAGGTAGTTTTCAGATAATGAAGCCATGATGTTCATTTAATGAAGCCATGATGTCCATATAATGAAGTCATGATGTTCATTTAATGAAGCAATGATGTCCATATACCGTATAATGAAGTCATGATGTCCATATAATGAAGTCATGATGTTCATATAATGAAGTCATGATGTTCATTTAATGAAGCCATGATGTCCATATAATGAAGTCAAAATGTTCATATAATGAAGTCACGATGTTCATTTAATGAAGCCATGATGTTCATTAAATGAACTCATGATGTTCACTTACTGAAGTCATGATGTTCTGTGAAACCTTTTTATCATTGCTTGAGATAAGGCATGCTTTTGCTTATTTCTCCATGAAAAATTGTGGGTAGTCATTAGAAATACTTGGTGAGGTGATTCTAATGAGTATCAACCACAACAGATGTTTTCATGGAGAAATAAGAAAAGTGTTTATCTGGACAACCCTCTTGGGTTGTGGTATATATAAAATCCTATTTCAGGGTCTGGTATTGAATAATGCCTCAACATACTGCTTTGGACCAAATGAAATATATTTACTTCGAGTCATGGTCAGGGTCAACATAGAGATGAATTCTACAGGCGGTACTGTAAAAGAGAGCAAACCAACACATATGATGGTTCTTACTGAAGGTATAATTTCTAATCTTTGACATCTTAGGGGTAAGGGGAAATGGAAACTCTCCAAGTGAAATAACTCTGTCAGATTTATACCTCCATTCCACCTAGAGTTGAATATGCTTAAAGAAAAGAATTTGCTCCTTTTGGGAGCAGCCCCGATTGATATTGTAAGGGCGTAAACACCAAACTATCATTAGACTCTGATCAAACTGATCTCAATGAAATTCTTGAAAAATAATCATCTTGTCATGGCAAATGATTATTTAGTGTCAGATTTAAAAATACATCTCTGTTATCATCTACCAGCTGTTGTTGCAGCTGGAAATTATAGAATCATATTGTAAAATACAGTCGACTCTCGTTATCTCGAATTCCAAGGGACTCTCTGAAATACTTCGAGATATCCGTAGTTCGACATATCAGGTTTGCAGAATTGTGGAAAAAATAATTTGATTAACCACATTTAACAAACTGATAGGTAACTGGACTTTTGAAGTTAGAGATATATTGAAAACATTGTGGAAAAGAGGAGAAATTGCTCCTTAGGAGCAATTTCTCCTCTTTTCTACAATATTTTCCATCTGTTGTTAGGTTTTCATGTATAGGCAGGGACCAGATTTTCGCTTCGAGATAAGCGGTTATTCGAGATAAGCGAGGTCGAGATAACGAGAGTCAACTGTAGATAGATAACTCTGCAACCTAGCAGATTAAAATTTCAAAATATAGGTATTTGACCAATTTTAGTCTTGAGACCTCCAAATGGGTAAATGGCAAATTGTGCATACCCAGATCAGGCGATGGACTGCCCCATCTGAACAGGGTCTACACTGTTGGGGTCTACATTGTTTGCTTTGGATACAGAAATTTCTAAAAAAAAATGTAGTAATAATAAAAACTAACCAGACACCCTGCTAAGAGTTGTGGTAGAAAAGACTACTTAACATAAACAGATTAACAGAAATAGATAAACTTTCAGGCAAGGCAAGATTTATGATTTATATGTTTCAGTAGAATAATAGTCTTTAATGTTCACCTGTAGAAACGCTGGCTATTGTAGTCTATTCAGGAGAAATGTGAATGCCCTGATCAGGCTAAATAAATAGAGGCTATTAACTCTTTTTTGTGAATACCATAAGTATTTTCATTAAGTGTAATGAAAACATCAGTATTTTCACGAGTGCAAAGCACGAGTGAAATTTTGAATGTTTTTGTTACACGAAATGAAAATTTTATAGTGTTCACTTAAAAAGAGAAAATTTTCTTCTAATTTTATTGTTTACACACCAGTGCACGTTTCTGATGTCATAACTAATGTCACCAAACAAAACATGAATGTCATGGCATTGACGTTCAGTGCTTAGCATGTGAAGCACTGAAGTGACAAAAACAAAAAGTTTTGACAAATCAAAATAATCTTGTTACTAAAATGTTCCTCACATTCTAATTAAAAAAATGCACACCAACACTTGATAGTTTAGGTCAGAAACAACAAAGTTAGATGTGTCAACTCTCTGAAGTAGAGGTAATATCCGCTTTTGAAACAATGAAGAAAACCGAAGTCATACAAAGAGAGGAGTGAAAATATAAATTGTATCAGTCACAAGTGAAATGATACGATATCATTTCACTAGTGATTGATACCACTTTTACAGTTCACTCTCGTTATCTCGACCTCGCTTATCTTGAATAATCGCTTATCTCGAAGTGAAAATCTGGTCCCTGTTTTAACACAGGGCTCTACCAACAAGCAACAAAATATTGTGGAAAAGAGGAGAAATTTCTCCTTAGGAGCGATTTCTCCTCTTTTCCACAATATTTTCAATATATCTCTTAGGAGTCAAATTACATATTCATTCTGTTAAAGGTGGTTGTTCCAACAATTGTTTTCCTCAGTTCTGCAAATCTGATATGTCGAAGTAGGGATATCTCGAAGTCTTCCATAGAGTCCCTTGGATTTCAAGATAATGAGAGTCAACTGTATTTTCACCAGATATACACTGATTTCACTGCTAACAATAAAATAATGGAGCTCATCTTTGTTTGCTTTGTTAAGATCTTCATTTGTCTGATGAGCTCATATGTCCAAGTATCCAAACATGTCTAATAGAGATGCTATCATTACAGTTTCCTCAATGGATGTGGAAGACACTTCTGGCAGTAAGCTTGTTGACATTCCAAAATTGTACAGTTTTGAGGTAAAGTTGAACTTTAAACCTTGTCATGCTGAATAATTAAGATGCCATGCCCACTTCTAATTTTCAGATTACTTGAGCCAGCTTTTTGACACATTCAAATGCAGATGCAGGTCAGTTGGCTTCTTCAGAAGCCAACTGATCTGGATCTCCACTGTTTGCAAAAGCAGGACATATTGTCATTCAGGAGTACTAGTACCTGTACCTGATGTTTACATTGCCAGTTGACTTGTGTGCATTTATATGTGGGTCGAGTACCCATGTTTTCCAACATGTTTACTGTTGCACCAAAGTTCGATGTCCATTTTTGGATATTCTCTTCATCCACAGCTCATGTCGCTGTGTCAGATTATTGCATTGAATTTTCATTAAAATGTTTATTACCTTCAAAGTTCGTAATTCATAGTTTTAAGTCTTTAAATATGTTTTTCTTGTGTGAATTATTCTACTTTCACTTTGCAATAGTTGTCGCCATTGTTCACATGAAGCGTGAGATTTTGTGAGATCACGTGTTGTTGTTGTTATGATAGGTGTCATGTGATCACACTCATTTGCATACGCATTGTAAACAAATAATGGCAGATTCTTGGCAGATTTTTGCAGAAGACTATTTACAAAATTGATTAACTTAATGTTCAGAGTTAATCAGTGCATTTCCTGTTGAGAAATGAATGTATTAATGTATGTGATTTAAATATCAAATATTAATTGGCAACTTTTCATTTAAGTTATTTAATTATCACTAATTTTTCATATCGGCTGATTCTGCCGATTCTTGCGGACTCTGGCAGAATTCTGCTTTCAGTCCTGTATGGAATCAGAATTATGCTGGAAATGGCAGATTCAGTGCCGATTTCTGAGGCCTGGCTGGGGAGTGCGGATTTTGGCAGAGGGGATTTGGCAGTTGAAACTGGAAGGGAACAGACATCTTTTGAGGGAGCTGACAATAATTTTAGATTTTTAGTCAAAGAAGTCAAGAAAGGAACTTACTTGGGATTTAGAGTAAGGTGAATATTCCAGATAATCAGAATCCGCACAGAATGATTGGCCAAATCAGCAAATATTTAGAAAAATAAAGTCAGTTCCAAGGGTAATTTCAAGCTGAAGAATATATATATATATATATATATATATATATATATATATATATATATATATATATATATATATATACACAGAATAGGGGAAAGTATCAAAATCAAAGATTGATTTAAAACTCTTTTTTGAGCGACTAGGAAATTCTTCTGGTAGCTCAAGAAAACAAATATTTTAGGGACAGTTTAGAGAAGATTCTTATTTTATCATGTAAATGTATGTTGTGTAGAATTGCCTCATTAAGGGGATTCTAATGAATAATCAGCATAGCATTATTTTACAGAAGATCGAATTGGCATCTCTAAATTATCCTCATTTATCTCATGACCTGGTGCTACTATTACCCCTCAGTGACAAACTTTGTAACCCATGTCTAGAACCATGTAACCCATGTCTATAACCATGTAACCCATGTCTATAACCATGTAACCCATGTCTAGAACAAATTGCCATGGTCCCAGGGATGTTTTAGCCATTGAAGTTTGAGTGTATTTGACATGAGTGTATTTGACATTCCATTTACTTTTTCTTCCAAGGCCTGCGATTTGCATTCCTGATACAACTGCTCTGTTTGAAACTACCATAATAACGCTATGTATTGGGACAGACTGGCCTGAGCAAAGAGTGTAGACTCAGATCAGATGCCCCAGAATGTGGTGTCAGATCAGGGTCAACACTGCTTGCCACTTATTCAGCAGGTTTTAAACACATCAACACGGAGTTCAGTGGAGTTGTTAACCCTTGTCATGCTGAATAAATTAAGATGCTACTCCCATTTCTAATGTTTAGACAATCAGATTACTTGATCCAGATTGTTGCTATAAATTCACATACTTAATGGCAAACAGTGCAGATCCAGATCATTTGGCTTCTTCAGAAGCCAAATGATCTGGATCTGCACTGTTTGCAAAGCAGGACATATCTGGGTTCAGCAGGACTAGGGTTAAATTAAATGTTTTTGGACAAGTATGGGAAGGAGTTAAGGTATCCCAATATTAAGGGTAAATACAGTAATGGTACCATAGCTGAACCTTTTGTATTACCATATTTACCCTAAATATTAGGACACCAGGGGCAGATCCAGGATAATTTAACCCTTGTCCTGCTGAACCCAGATATACCCTGGCTTTGCAAACAGTGTAGATCCAGATCAGTTTTTCAGAAGCCAACTGATCTGGATCTGCACTGTTTGCCATTAAATATGTAAATTTGTAGCAACAATCTGGATCAAGTAATCTGATTGGCTGAAAATAAGAAGTGGGTGGCATCTTAATTTATTCAGCAGGACAAGGGTTAATAGGGCAGTCACAATTTCTAAGGAGGTTTGAATTGATCCAGTTACCCTAAGTGTTTGAACAGAAAGGTCTGCAGAATGTGGCATCTGATCAGAGTCTATACCATTTACCCAGCAATTTTAGACACATTCTTAGGTAGTAAAATGATCTTGTTGAAATGTTATATTAAAGTAAGGTTAAAAGTAAGGCATGGGAATATTTTAGGGTAAATACTGTACCCAAACTGAGAGTTTGGGTCAAAGTGGTAGGGGTTCAACTAAACCTCTGAAACCCCCTCTAAATCTACACTTCCACCTTAACTCCATATCATACATTTCCTAAACTAGATTTTATTTCCTTTTGGTGTATCTAAAAACTGCTGGATGAGTGGCAAGCAGTGCATCACGAAAACACGCCTATATAATTTTGACCTCCGTAAACCCCACTTTTATATAGTAAAACTGGGGTTTACAGGGGTATACATTATTTTTCTTATTTCTGCTCAAAACATAGATTTTGGGTACTCGTTAGAACCGCCTCGTCGAGGCGGTTCTAATGAGTACCCACAATCTATGTTTTGAGCAGATATATGAAAACTATCAGAGTTTTTTATCTGAAAATTTTCAGTTTTTGGAGGTGAAATATTCTATATATTTGAATAAGCGTGTTTTCGTAATGGTAAATCCTGTTCAGATGCTGCATTTAGTGGCATTTAAGCTGGGTCTACACTGCTTTCTCAGGCTTGCCTATCCCAAATAATTTGGGTAAATCATAGCTCCAGATAAAGCGCTTTTTGCAACTGAAAAATACTAATAATTTTCTGATTTATCCATGAAATCATATGGTGGGGATACTCATTAGAAGTTCCTCGGTAAAGCACTTTTAATTAGTACCCCGCAATATACAGTGTATGTTTTCATGGAGAAGTAAGAAAAATTATTATATAGATACCTTATCTTATCTGGACCTATAGGTAAATACTGTATTTGTTTAGTTCCATTTGTGAAATACATTGCTGATCTGTCAAGAAATAACTTACAATATATATTGCATGGGAAGTGTCTGGGTGGCCAAGTCTGAGTGGTAAGAGTTCTTTGTATCATGAGGTCCCAGGTTGAATTCCTCTGGAGGCGGAGTTTGCCTCATGACTGTATGACACTTCATTGCACAGAGCCTTTCATTATCATCCTTCCATCATCTTGATATGACTTAAATGATGTTGAAAGGGATGTAAAACACCAAATCATCATTTACTGCATGAATACAAAGTCTGATCTGATCCTTTGCTGTTAACCCTTGCCCTGCTGAATAAATTGAAACCCACTTCTAATTTTCAGCCAATCAGATTACTTGATCCTGATTGTTGCTATAAATTCACATACTTAATGGCAAACAGTGCAGATCCAGATCAGTTGGCTTCTTCAGAAGCCAACTGTTCTGGATCTACACTGTTTGCAAAGGCATGGTATATTTGGGTTCAGCAGGACTAGGGTTTTAATGTATGTTATAAGTGCCCGTTTCTGACTAGGCAGATAACCATATTCAAAGGTCAACCTGATTACATGTACTATTCTTGCCTTATAAGCCTTTCTTTTGCCCACAACTTTGAAAAATATTGAGGGGACATATTGCTTTTACATTTTCCATTCAATTGTTATTCCGTTCACGTTATCTTATGTACAAGGTATCATAGCTCCAGATAAGCTGGGGTATCCACAAAATATTTTTCTTATTTCTCCATGAAAACATATGTTGTGGGTAGAGCTGTCATTGATTGAAACATTTTAATATCGATATATGGATAGTAAATATCGTGATATATCAAATCATTAATGTCTACTACTTAAAAATAGGTTTCTGTCATGTTGAAATCCAAAAATTATGTTATATAAATTTAGTTTTAAGATGTGAACTGAAGGTATTTGAGCATCAAAGGTTTTCTCATACTTTTTACATCTATTTTCATTTATCACGGTAATGGTATCACAAATAATGTGTTTGTATATTATGATATTCCTGAAGAGGCTAGGGAAATTACTGTTGTTTTTGTGTAGGGCATTATATCTGAGTAACAATATATTACTGATACAGCTTTATTATTCCAGTCTGTTTGACTGTGTAATCTATATTTTTTAGTTCATTTATATGATCTGTAAGAGACTGTGAACTGCCAAGCTAACACAGTGTTCAAATGTAACATCAACAGGAATATAATTATGCAGTCTACTTAGGTAAATAAGAACACATTAGATTTCAATTAAATATTCCTGGATGTCCAAATAAACAAGCCTGCCATCTTTTTTCTTTTTTTTCTTTTTCAGTTTTATGGTATCTAACTATGTCTACATTGAAATAATTTCTGATGTTAACATATCAATACTTATACATTGTGTATCAATACAGTATCGATGGGTAAACAATATCTATTCATCGATATTGCGATAATCAATGACAGCCCTAGTTGTGGGTATTCATTAGAAGCATCTCAGTGAGATGTTGAAAAAGTGCCTTATCTAGAGTTGTGAGATATATCTGAACCTAACTGAACTAGGGTGTTGACATTTGGCAGGTGTATTGGGGCTGATTAGAGTTTGAAAAAAAAAATGGATTAATTTTATGAGAGTAAAGCCCCTTTTCAAATTTGGCATTTTGTAGGGCCAAGCATATAGTTGAGGCATAGAGTTTTACAAATCGAGGGTTGAGCACAAGACTATGGTAACTCAAACATATTTTTGAAACCCTTGTTTAGGGGCAACTTGGACCCCTTTGTAAACAATGCAAATTTAGGTGCCATTGCTCAGATGAGCAATGGCGCCTAAATTTTCATTGTTTACAGAAAGAAATGTTATAATCTTCATTACGCCTTCATGGTGAGGAGATTAAGTTTGGGGAAAAACAACCATCTGACTTACGTCAGTCTTGCGCTCAACCCTCGAAATGTTTTGTTTTAGTTTGTTCATTGTGTCTAAGGTTTAGCTGCTTTTTTTGTACTTGTCTTGTAGGAAGAGAGATACATTCACATGGTCTTGAGTGACTGTCCTTTGTCATCAGATGAAAAGCACCCAATCACAAATCTCATCAGAGGTATGGAATGTTGAACAAATGAGGTCTTCTATGAAACAACCAGTATTTCTCAGTATGGCCTGTAGCTCTAGATAAAAAAGATCTTTGGGAAATGGTTACATTTCAAGGGAAATAACTCTGAAATGGAAATATATGCCTCCCCTCATTCTGAAGGCTGCCTGATGGTCCTGGATTTTGCCTGCCCTTTGCAAACAGTGTAGATCAAGATCAGTTGGCTTCTGAAGAAGCCAACTGATCTGGATCTGCACTGTTTGTCAGTCAGTATGTGATTTTGTATCAACAATCTGGATCAAGTAATCTGATTGGCTTACAGTTAGAAGAGGGTGTGGTATCTTAATTTATTCAGCATAACAAGGGTTTAGATGTGTAAGAGGATATCAATGGCTCAGATCAGCTGGCATAGATCTACAAGCAGATCTGAGCAGCTGTCCACATGTGCTTGCTTACCCAAATCGAGGGTTGAGCGCAAGACTATGGTAACTCAAACATATTTTTGAAACCCTTGTTTAGGGGCAACTTGGACCCCTTTGTAAACAATGCAAATTTAGGTGCCATTGCTCATACGAGCAATGGCACCTAAATTTTCATTGTTTACAGAAAGAAATGTTGTAATCTACATAACGCCTTCATGGTGAGGAGATTAGGTTTGGGGAAAAACAACTGTCTGACTTACGCTAGTCTTGCGCTCAACCCTCGATATGAGCTGCTGTAAATTGCACTGCACTACAGACCCGAAGTTGTTAGGAAACAGTGAAACCCAACTTTTGGTTGCTTGACACCAATGGATTTGAAATGCATTTTTTCAACAAGATAAAATATTTTATTAACCTTACCGCTCTCCGAGCATATTCAGCAGACAACAGATTGATAATATTCTTCTTATTTTTCCCAGAAAATGGGCTTTGATGTTGTCTCCTCTGGAGACAATTTGCATGAAATGTCAAAGCCTATTCCCTTGAAAAAAAGAAAGTATCTGCTGAAATTTTTAGCCAGAGTGCTAAGTGTGAAGAAGGGTGCTTATAAGAAACTGACTCAATCTCTCTTGCAACTGTGTTCATGATATCCAGACCATAATCCTCATAGCTAATGGAAAAATCATCAAAGTCAGTGAACCTTGAAAACAGGTCAAGGCAAAAATATCCCAGACAAGCCTCAGTTGTCCTTTCCAGGCAGCAATAATTGTCCAAACAGCTCTATGTTAATCCTTAAACCTAATAGAAAAAGACCGAAGCCAGTAAACATGAAATGAACTACAAAGTCAGAAAATGTACAGTAAAACCTGTGTAAGACAGCCACCTTTGAAATTGACCTTAGTGGTTGATGTGGAAAGATGGTTGTCTTATAAAGGTACATGTCATGTAATTTTGCTAGCAAAATTACATGACATGTACCTTTATAAGACAACAGACAACTTTTTCCACATCAAACACTATTTAAAGTCAGTCTCGAAGGTGGCTCTCTTACACAGGTTTTACTGTACCTTTGGACATGTGCACCCAGTGAAGCTTCAGACCGGCCTGCACATTTGTGCAGTGTGATTGGAATCTTCAGTGGGTGCAATTTGGATAGCCAAGGATGCAAAGTTTCTTCATGCCGATAACAAAGACTCTGGTCAGACTTTGCAGATGTGTAGGCTGAATGAGTCTTTGTTTGGCACACATGTCAGAAGGTATGTTTTCTCACGTTGTGGCTCAAATGTAGGTCAAGGTCAATGTGATAAGACGCATCCAATGATACAGTCCCGGCATCCCTTGAGGGTATGCCCCAACCCCTCCAGTTCATATAAGGCTTAATATCTCAGAAACTGTTTAGAACCCTACCCCTTAATCATATATATTGTTGTTCCTGATGATAAGAAGCATTCACTGGCATTGAACACTGGTCCCTCAGGGGCATGTCCACCCCCTTTACTTCTTAAAAGGCCTAATAGAAACCATTCAGAGCCCCACCCCTAAACCATATATATTGTTGTTCATGATAAGATGCATACAATGACACCAACTGGAGGTCACCCTGGGGTATGCTCTGGTTCATATAAGGCTTAATATCTCAGAAACTGTTCATCCTTAAACCATATATATTGTTGTTCTTTATGATTAGACGCATTCAATGACACGGATCAGGGGTCCCCTGAGGGTACTGATGCTGGGATAGAGCTGCCTTTTCAAGAAGTAGCTGTGGTCCAAATATCAAGGTTAATCCTTATAGTTCCTGCAAAACTGACAAGTCAGTGAACAATAGATTAGGATAAAATAATTACAGAGAGCAGTTCAAGTGCAAAGTTCACAGCCATTGTACTTAACCAGTTGCAGGAGAATTACCTAAAGACACCAGCTGAACATAAAATTAACAAAGTCACTGAAATATAAACAGTAGAACAAGACCACTTCAGGTGGCTGACCTCTCCCCTAGACTGTGAACAAAGTACCATACTCCAAACCCTTGTGTTTTTTTTGTGAATCTGACCTGAGCACACAGGGTGAACTTATAATTAACACTGAAGCATGAAAAACATGGCAAGGCAACATACTGTTGGATTTTGGCTGCTTTAACTTAGATGCATTTGTGGTCCAATTGCCTTTCTACTATCCCGTAAAGTACTCAATGAACTTGCTTAAGCTCACAGTATTACCATAAAAGTAATGAATTCAGTAAAGCATGAAAAAAACATTGGTCTAGATAAGAGAGGGTATCAGGTAATAGTTTTCTTAATTCTCGACAAAAACATATGTTGTGAGTACTCATTAGAAGTGCCTTGCTGAGGCACTTCTAATGAGTGCCCACAACATATGTTTTTATTGAGAAATAAGAAAAATATAGGTACTTTTTGGTTGAAAAAAGTGCCTTATCAAGAGCTATGAAAAAAAAGGTCAGGGTCAGATAGTGATGGTTGTAGTTGCAGCTGTGATGCCTATACCAAGCAGTGCTTAGGTCTAAAGTTAGTGAACCATAAAAAGTGGGTAAATGCTTTGCATTAAGAGTAAAATTTTCAGCAGATAACATATTGAAACATTTTTATTATTTTTTTTACCAGAAAACAGGTTAAAGCATTCCATGCAAAGTCTCCAATGGAGACAATTTGCATGAAATGTCAAGTCCTATTTTCTGGAAAATATAAGAAAAATATCATTAACTTTTGTCAGCAGAATTAACTCAGAGAGTGTATAGGTTAAGTCCAAATACTGCTAGTGGGCTTCAGCAGCTGTATACTAGATACAGTTGTGATAAAAGTACCACACTCCTAGCCCTTATAGTTTTTTAGAAACTGACCTTAATGTGTTTAGTAATCATAAAACTAACAAAGATGGTGAAGCAAAAAAAGAAAACATAGATGGTAGACCTCACCTGGTTACTCCCACAGAACCAGCCTTAGTGATCAGGAAGTCATGGGTTTGATCCCCAACAGGTCTGACAACATTATTTCATGGAGATTGATAATGAAATATTTTCATTTGTCATTCTCTCCCTTCTGCTGATTCAAGAAGGGCAGTTGTCAGTTTCTGATGGAAGAATGTGCTCAAGCACTACTTAACTGCTTAGAGAACTAAGCCTGTCCAAGAAAAAATGTGGTTAGGTAAACTGACCATGCTCGACATGACCCTAATGGGTTGACTGAGCCCTAAAACCTCAACACAAACAAACACTCCCACAGAGGCAACTTTGATGCAAGTAGGAAGATTTAAGGTCTTATCACTACTGACAGACTGACCAAAACATGCAGAGTTAACATTACATCCAAGCAAACACAAGGCATAGGCACTTATTTGCAAATAAAGCATGTTAAAAAGAGTTCTTAGGGCATATGCAGAAAGCCAAGGCTCGTAAACCTGCAATATGCAATCTCATTATAATTAGGGCCTTTAGTTTTACCCCTTCTGCCCCAACCCTCTTCCAAAAAGTTTTGACATTTCTCTTATTACTCCACAAAAACATAGGTTGTACATACTAATTAGAAGTGCCTCAGTGAGGCACTTCTAATGTGTATCTGCAACATAAGGTGTGTGGAAACATAAGAAAAGTAATGACCTGGGCCCAGTTGTTCAAAACAGCACTTCTAATGTGTATTTGTAAAATAAGGTGTGTGGAAACCCAAGAAAAGTAATGACCTGGGCCCAGTTGTTCAAAGCGTTGTTAGCTTAACGAGCTTGTTAAGGGTCATTTCGTTAACTGTTTTAGCGGATTCAATACACAATATTTTAATATTTTTTGCTGAAAAAATGTGAGTGCAAAAGCTACTCACATTTTTTCAGCAAAAAATTTCTGCATATTTGCATTTCACTTGATATAAATTTTAACGGATCGTTAACTAACGACATCGTTAGCTTTGAACAACTGGGCCCTGGATACCCATCATAATTGAAGCTATGTCCGGTTGCTGTAGAATACTATATTGAGGAATGGGAAAATCTGTGGTCAGACTGTTCAGCTGCACAGACTGATCTGCAACTTACCTAGAGCATATTTTCAGGCCTCATACTGGAAAATGTTGGTTGTTACCACAGTGACTCTTAGTTATTGTTTGGCCATTGTTTGTTAACTCTTAAAATGCGAAGAAAACCTGTATCTGAAAATATCGTCTTTTTATATCGTCTGCTGAATATTCTTGCAAACTCTTCAAACCTATTTTTGCATACAGGCAAACAGTATGGACCCAATCAGACTGCTCCTGGAGGAGCAGTTTGATCTGGGTCCACACTGTTTTGCAATAATGACTTTTAACCCTTAAAGGGCCAAGAAAAACTGCATCTGAAAATGTTGTCTGTTTATGTCATCTGCTGGATATTCTTGCAGACTTTTAAAACCTATTTTTGCATACAGGCAAACAGTGTGGACCCTGATCAGACTGCTCCTAAAGGAGCAGTCTGATCTGGGTCCACAATGTTTGCAAAAATGACTTTTAAAATTACAAGCAGATGACAAAGCAGACGACAATAGTTGTGATTGGTGCTTTAAGGGTTAACAATTTTTTTAAAGAAATCGGCAGAAGACAAAGCAGACAATAATTGTTGTGTTTGGCATCTTAAGGGTTAATTTTGTTGCATCTGTTATACTGTTGAGCCATCAGTTGGAGAAATAAATGATGTACAATCTGGATTGAGAGGGTCCTTATCAAAATATAGAGCAGTGTTGGCATGGGTTAACCTGCACAGTCACACACTGCTGACACTGCATGGATGCACAGACACATCTGGCTCTTAGGTTTGCATATGGTATGAGAGACCTTTTCCCATCAAGCACACAAATCTTGAACACGAGCTGTGAAATTTCTTGTATTGACTCCAACTGGGGTGTGAAGTTGAGTTTAGGGGAGGTGGGGGACTAGATAGGGCCTACAATATTGAATCTAGAGAGTGACCTAGAAGCTTGGAATTTCTTCACTCCAACCAACTAATGTCAGTATAGGGCATTTCAAATGTTGTGCAAAGTGTCAATTTTCTGTCCTAAATAAAATGATCCATTTGTAGCCTGAAAATTTAACCCTATAAGCGCCAAGCAAAATTTATAGCAGTCCACATTCTAATTTTTTTTTTTTTTTTTTTTTTTTTTTTTCATTTCAGAGAAAACAAGACTTGACATTTCATGGGAATTATCTGCCAAGCAGACAATTCACATGAAATGTCAATACTTTTTTCTCTGAAAAATAATAATAAATTGTCGTCTGCTCAGTTGTGCTTAGCACATTAAGGGTTAACAGTCAGCAACTTTCTTTTTGTTATATGTACATGTAGTGTCCTTTTGGTTATTGAAAAAGGGTTGAAAGAAAGTTTGTGAATGCGCATTGCAACTATTAGGTCAATGAGGCATACTGTTTATTTTCATATATTAAATGGACCCAACCATACAACTCCAGATATGGTTCATCATTACAAAACATGCCCACTCAAATATACTGAAAATGTTAGCACCAAAACATGAAAATTTTCAGATAAAAATTCTGATATTTTTCATATTTCTGCTCAAAACATAGATTGCGGGTACTCCTTAGAACCGACTTGCCGAGGTGGTTCTAATGAGTACCCACAATCTATGTTTTTGAGGAGAAATAAGAAAAATAATGTATACCCCTGTAAACCCCAGTTTTACTAAAAAAAAGTGGGGTTTAAGGCGGTCAAAATTATATAGGCATGTTTTTGTGACGTTTTCAATTGTAGTATTGATATTTTCTTATTTCTTCACAAAAACATTTGTTGTGGATACTCCTTAGAAGCATCTGAGTGAAGCACTTCTAATGAGTACCACAACATGTCATGTTTTTGTGGAGAAATAAAAGAAAAAAATTCTGAATACTCATCTTGTCTGGAACTGTGCATTAGCATTAACCCTTAAAGCACTTAATATAAGTGCAGCAGATGACATTCTGGGCCCAGTTGTTCAAAGCGTCGTTAGCTTAACGAGCTCGTTAAGGGTCAGTTCGTTAACTGTTTTAGCGGATTCAATATACAATATTCTGATATTTTTTGCTGAAAAAATGTGAGTAGCTTTTGCACAGCAAAAAATTTCAACATATTTGCGTATCACTCAATGTAAATTTTAACGAATCGTTAACTAACGACATCGTTAGTTTTGAACAACTGGGCCCTGGTTGTTTTTTACATTTTCAGAGAAAATGAGGCTTGACATTTCAGTGTGAAATTTCAAGTCTCATTTCCTCTAATAAAATATAGCTAATGAAAAAGAATGTCTGGTACAATTTTGCTTGGCTCCTTAAGGGTTAAATAAGAAATGGGTATTTCACACAAGATGTGAATTTTTTTTTTTTTTCTTTGTTTTTTTCTGAACATCTTCATGAAAAAGTCATTTACAGTCAATTCTCATTATCTCAAACTTGCTTATCTCGAATAACTGCTTATCTCGAAGTGAAAATCTGGTCCCTGTTTTAACTCAGAGATCTACCAACAGGCAACAAAATATTCTGGAAGAGGAGAAATTTCTCCTCTTTTCCAGAATATTTTCACTATATCTCTAACTTAGGAGTCAAATTACATATTCATTCTGTTAAAGGTGTTTGTTCGATTCATTGTTTTCCTCAGTTCTGCAAATCTGATATGTCGAAGTAGGGATATCTCATAGTGTTTCATAGAGTCCCTTAGAGTTCAAGATAACGAGAGTCAACTGTATATGTGCTAGTATTACTGTTGGATGGATACATTATCCTATCAAGGTCACAGTCTAAGAAATTTTATTAACCCATGCCGAATGAACTCTTCTTCCTCAACTTTTTGGATGGGTTCATTTCAAGTAGAAAGGATATCTGGTTGGTTTCTATAAATACCATGTTTTATAAAAATTCCTGTATTTAACATAAACAGTGTAGACCCTGATCAGAGGCTGCATTCCATGGCATCTGATCTGGGTCTGCACTGTTTTCCAGTTACTCTTTTGGGAGTCTCCAAATAAAATGGGTTAATATTTGCATTAGAGTTTTGTATTAAGATTTTTTTTCTTATGTTTAAGACTCCCAAACAAAGTGGGCAGACATTGTTTTTGCTCTGTTTCTAATTATTAGTTCTTTTTCTTTACCCAAATTTTGTCCGGACAAAGTAACCACTGGACGGATGGTTCTAAAATTTGGAGATATGATAGATATGGATATGAAGCTGTGCAAGAGGGTTTCACAAGTCAAAATGGTGGACTTAAAGGGTCCCCTGGGGCATGCAAAAATCTGCCCAGATTTTGTCCAGCTGAATTCTTAGTAACCACTTGATGGATTGTTCTGAATTTGGGGATATGATGAATATGGATATGAAGTTTGGCAAGAGGGTTTCAGGGGTCTCCAGTTCCCCAGGGGGGCATGCCACCCCCCACCCATTCACTTTATAATAGGCCTCAGAAACCATTCAGAGCCTTGCCCCTAAATCATATATATTGTTGTTCCTTATGATATGACACTGACCGGGAGTTCCAGGGGACATGTCCCACCCCCTTTACTTCATATAAGGCCATATATCCCAGAAACCATTTAGATTCCCATCCCTAAAGTATACATATTCTTGTTCCTTATGATAAAATGCATTCAATAACACTGGCTCAGAGTGTCCCCTAGGGGTATGCCCTGCCTCCTTCAGTTCACACAAAGCTTAATATCTCAGAAACTGTTCAGAACCCCACCCCTAAACCATATCTATTGTTGTTCCTTATGATAAGACCCATTCAGTGGCACTAACCAAGGGTCCCCTAGGTGTATGCCCGACCCCTTCCAGTTCATATAAGGCCTAATATCTCAAAACCCATTCATTTTTCCTGCCCCCCGCTGCCCCCCCCCCCACCCCACCCCCCCCCCCCCCCCCCTTCCCAAAAAAAAAAAAAAAAAAAAACAGGAAAAAAAAACAATAAAACAAAAAAAAAAACATATGTATTCTTGTTCTTTATCATAACATAGATCCTTGATACTGACCGGGAGCTCACAGGGGGCATGCCCCACCCCCTTCTTTTCATAAAATCCCTAGTACATGTATATCAGAAACCATTCAGACCTCCACCCTTAAACCATATATATTCTTGTTCCTTGTGATAAAACGCATCCAATGATAGTCACGCATCCCTTGAGGGTATGCCCCAACCCCTCCAGTTCATATAAGGCTTAATATCTCAGAAACTGTTTAGAACCCTACCCTTTAACTGTATATATTGTTGTTCCTTATGATAAGAAGCATTCACTGGCATTGAACAGTGGTCCCCCAGGGGCATGTCCACCCCCTTTACTTCTTAAAAGGCCTAATAGAAACAATTCAGAGCCCCACCCCTAAACCATATATATTGTTGTTCATGATAAGACGCATACAATGACACCAACTGGAGGTCACCCTGGGGTATGCTCTGGTTCATATAAGGCTTAATATCTCAGAAACTGTTCACCCTTAAACCATATGTATTGTTGTTCTTTATGATTAGATGCATTCAATGGCACTGATCAGGGGTCCCCTGAGGGTATGCCCAACCCCTCCAGTTCATATAAGGTTTAATATCACAGAAACGATTCAGAGACACACCCGTAAATCATATACATTTGTATATTGTTGTCCCTTATGTAAGACACATTCAGTGACAGAGATCATGGATCCCTGGGGTATGCTCCACCGCTTCCAGTTCATATAAGGATTAATATCTCTGTAACTGTTCAGAATATGCCTCTAGACCACATACTCTGTTGTTCCTTATGGTAAGATGCATTCAGTGACACTGACTGTTGGTCCCCTAGGGACATGCCCCACCCCCTCCAGTTCATATAAGGCTTAATATCATAAACCTTTTCCATCCTCACTCCTAAACCATATATATTGTTGTTCATTATGATTAGGTGCAGTCAGTGACACTGACCGTGGTCCACAGTGGGTTTGCGCCACCCCCTCCAGCTCAAATAAGGCTTAATATCTCAGAAACTGTTCCATACTTAAACCATATATATTGTTGTTTCTTATGATTAGATGCATTCAATGATGCCAACCATGGATCTTCTGGGATATGCCCAACAGCCCAGTTCACATAAGGCTTAATATCTCAGACACTGTTCAGATCCCCACCCCAAAACCATATATGTTATTTGGTCTCACAAACGAAGTGGGCAGACTTATTGTTTTTGCTTCATTTATTATTACTATTATTATTATTATTATACCCTGCCACACGATAGTGGCTGGGTATTATGGTTTCACGTTGGATGGCTGTGTGTCTGTCCATCCGACCGTCAGTTGTCTGTCCATCTGTCCATCCGTCCGTCCATCCGTTTTTTGTTTCCGGGTGATAACTTGAGTAAACATCAATGGATTTTCACCAAACTTGGTATGTGCATCATGGAGATCTGGTTTGGGATTGCTAATGGGCAAATTTTGTCAAATTTTTACAGAGTTATCTGCCCACGATACGATAATGGCGGGGTATTATAGTTTAACTTTATTATTATTATTATTATTACTACTATTTAATAATGGCGGGGTATTATAGTTTAACTTTATTATTATTATTATGATTATTATTACTACTATTTAATATTATTATTCTACTTGTACTTTTTCATCTTTTTCTTTTACTTTCAGCCCAAAATTTGTCTGGACAAGTTCTCAGTAACCACTGTGCAGATTGTTCTTGAATTTGGGATTATGATAGATATGGATATGAGCTTTTGCAAAAGGGTTTCAAAATTCAAACTGGTGGACTAAAAAGGGTCTGGGGCATTCTGAAATCTGGCCAAATTTTGTCCGGACAAGTTCTCTGTAACCACTGGATGAATTGTTCTGAAATTTGGGGATATGATGAATATGGAAATGAAGTTTTGTAAGAGGGTTTCAGAGGGTCTCCCGGAGTCTCCAGGGGCATGCCCCATGCCCTTCACTTTATTAAAGGCCTAATATCTCCAAAACTATTTAGATGCCCACACCTAAACCATATATACTGTTGTTCCTTATGATGACACACCCAAAAACACCAACAGGGGGTCCCCAGGGGCATGCCCCACCCCCTTCACCTCATAAAAGGCCTTATATCTCAGAAACCATTCAAATCTCCACTCCTAAACCATATATATTCTTGTTCCTTATGATAAGACACAGCCAGTGACACTGACCAGGGTCCCCCAGGGTATGCCCCACCCCCTACAATTCATACAAGGCCTAATATCCCAGAAACAGTTCAGATCCCCAACCCTAAACCATATAATATTGTTATTCCTTATAAGATGCATCTAATGATATCCACCGGGGGTCCCCAGGGGCATGCCCCACCCCCTTCACCTCATGAAAGGCATTAGAATCCGCTCAGAACCCCACCCCTAAACCATATATATTTTGGTTTCTTATGATAAGATGCATTCAGTGACACTGACCTGGGGTTCACCAGAGGCATTCTGTACTCCTTCACTATATAAAAGGCCTAATATCTTAGAAAACATTCAGATCTCCACCCCTAAGCCATATATATTCTTGTTCCTAACAAGAGTCATTCAGTGACACCGACAGGGTCCCCCAGGGGCATAGCCCACCCTCTTCACTTCATAAAAGACCTAATATCTCAGAAACCGTTCAGATCCCCCTAAACTATATATATTGTTATTCTATATGATAAGACATATCCAATGGCACAGACCAGGGTTAGGCTTAATATATCAAAAAACCATTCAGAACCACCCCTAAAGCATATATATTGTCTTTCCTTATGACAAGACTTATTCAGTGACACCAACCATGGGTCCCCTTGGCTATGCCCCACCCCCTCCAGTTCATATAAGGCTTAATATCTCAGGAATGTTCAGAACCCCACCCTTAACCATATTATTTTGTTGTTCTTTATGATGAAATGCGTTCATTGACATTGGCCATGGGCCCCCTGGGGATATGCGCCACCCCCTCCAGTTCACATAGGGCTTAACATCTCAGAGCCCCATCCCTAAACCATATATATTGTTGTTCATTATGATAAGATGCATTCAGTGACCATTGATCCCCTGGGTAATGCCCCACCGCCTTCAGTTCACATAAAGCTTAATATCTTGGATCATTGACACCAACTGTGGGTCCCCAGGGGTTATGCCCCACCCAGTCTCGGAAACCGTTCAGAGCTGTGCCAAGCAATAAGGGTTTGAAAATGCTTCTGATGACGAATTAAAATGGAAATGGAGTCCACATGGGAGCTCATTTGGGGTTCCTTTGGCAGACTTTTTAATTGGTTGATTATAATTATATCTTGTTGTTCCTTATTATAAGACACATACATTGACTCCAACCATGGGTCCTCAGGGGGATGCTCCACCCTATCTCAGAAACTGTTCAGATCTGTGCCAAGCATAAAGGGTTTGAAATATGCTTTTATCTTCTGATGACAAATTAAAATGGGAACATGTGGAGCTCATGTGGGGTTCTTTTAGGAGACTTTATAATTGATAGATTATAATCATATCTTGTTCTTTACTTGAAGTTGTTGGTATTTGGTTTGTTTTATTATCTGATGGATACTTACCAGTTTTATTATACCTCATTAATATTCATAAGCTATATTAGAAATCTCTTTGGTCAAGAGCATAACATGTGCAGAGTAATATTCTGCAATGTTACCCTGTAATATTACCTTTGCAAGTCACTTCGGAAAGCGCATTTTAGGTGCATGGTAGTGTTCTATCAGGTTTCCCGGCAATATTACCCTCGAGGTAATATCAGTGGCAGTTGCAAGAATTTGGTATAATAAAACAGTTGTTGCCCTTGAACAAGGGTAATATGACGATTTGTTCACCCATAAGTTGATTGTTTATGTTACCCTCGGGTAGAGTAACTTGCCTCAGGTGAACAAATCGTCATATTACCCTCACACAAGGGCAACAATTATATATATCTGAAGCTGTTTTTAGTAGTTTTTGTGAGAAATATAATTCATAATTCCCAGGAGGAAATATTTCCTTTAGAACGCTATCATGCTGCACAACGAGTGTAGATGACGTAACATTACAAAACTTAATGACATCATTTGAAAGAGTGTAAAACAGAATCTGAAGAAAAAAATCATTTTTATGATAATTATATAATATATAAGTTAATAAATACTGAGTTTTAAATGTAGGAAATATTTTCTTTCCAGACTTGCAGATCTTATGAATATGTTCATGTTATGCACTTGTTTATTGGATTTGCAAATCTCTCCTGTATTTTAAACTCAGAGTGCTTTAACTTCTGTGTTTTATCTTGTAGCTGCTGACCAAAGTCAAGGTTACAGTGAAGATTTGCATCATAATTTTGATATACGTTTTGTTTTTCTCTCAAGTAAGCTTTATGAGGGATATTTTGTTTTGCTTTTATTAGGATTGCCAGAGTTTGTATGCAAATCAGCAGGTCAAACACTCTATGGTATTGATGACATGTACTCCTTTGAGGTATTTGCTTAATGTGATTTATAATAATAATATTAATAATAATGATAATGATAATGGTTTAAAGGTGGACCCAAAAATATCAAATAAAAATGTATAGATCGTATAGAAAAGTGACCATTTATGGTCATTTTTCTGTATAATCTACATTTTTGTTTGGATACAACACAGTTGTTTAGCTGATATCATTTTTTGCTTTGATCCCAGCAACAGTACTAGGGTTAAAAAGAGGTTGAGAAGTGATAATTATATGTTATGTAAGGGTACATAATAATTATTATAGTAATAATTTGATATTTTGTGTTTGCAGAGTCAGCATAAAAGAAAATCTGGGCCCAGTTGTTCAAAGCGTCCTTAGCTTCACGAGCTTGTTAAGGGTCATTTCGTTAACTGTTTTAGCAGATTCAATATACAATATTCTGATATTTTTTGCTGAAAAAATGTGAGTAGCTTTTGCACTGCAAAAGCTACTCACATTTTTTCAGCAAAAAATTTCAGCATATTTGCATATCATTCAATGTAAATTTTAACGAATTGTTAACTAACGATGTCGATAGCTTTGAACAACTGGGCCCTGATTTTCTAGAAGTCACCTGAATACCTTCTTGTTATTTACATGTTCCAACAACAGTTTTAAGCTAATTTGGGAAGCTGAAAAGATGACATAGAAGCTTTGTGCTGTCAGAGAATACCACTTACAGTGGACTCTCGTTATCTCGAAGTTCAAGGGACTGTCTGGAACAATTCGAGATATCCGTACCTCGACATATCAGATTTGCAGAATTGATGCAAAAATAAATTAAACAGCCTCATTTAAAAAATGAGTATGCAGTTTTACTCCTGAAGTTGGAGATACATTGAAAATATTGTGGAAAAAGGAGAAATTGCTCCTTAGGAGCAATTTCTCCTCTTTTCCACACTATTTTGTTACCTGTTGTTAGAGTTCCATGTTAAAACAAGGACCAGATTTTCAGTTCGAGATAACCGGTTATTTGAGATAAGCGAGGTCGAGATGACGAGAGTTGACTGTATATTTATGAGAAGAATTCTTGTAAGCGAGATTTAAATCCAGAACCATTAGAACAAGGTGTCTTCAAATATGGAGGTTCCTTTAAATGTTATTGAGATACTAATGTAGTCAAGTATTATTATTGAAACATATATGGGTTGCATCAAGCGAAAAAGTGCCTTTGAACATGCGCACAATGCACAGATTTGAATCATCCTGCACAAGCGCAGAGTATCATCTGGGCCTTTATTCTCCATTCATACATTCTGTAATATCCAATGATTCTGTTTGTGGCCTGAGCGAAGGTCCTGATCAGATTGCAAAGGTGCATAGGGTGATCTGGGCCTTTGCTATCTGAACATGCCCAAAGACATGTTTTTGCATGGCCCTGCCCATATCATCTCTGTACATTAATGAAATAATTGCATACATGCATATTGATATATTTTGTACTGGGCTATATTTAACAATATTGAAATAAATGCATGTCAGAAATAAATTCATTAGTGATAAGCACATAAAAATGCCTGCTTTGTTGTCTTGTTACAACTCTGTTGCAAAATAACATATATAGCATCCTCCTGTTATCTGCCAATAATTTATTTCTTGATCGGTTCAGTGGAATTAGAGAAAAAATGTCTTGTATATGTCAGTACTTTGTAAGTAGTGCCAAGGTGGGCCAGTTTTAGCCACTTGTAATATCAGAGAAATTTTAAAGGAGCATTTAATGATAATTCTAAGATAATTGTCTGAATTTCTCCATAAAAAAAACAACATATGTTGTGGGTACCCCTTAGAAGTGCCTCATTGAGGCACTTCTGATTAGTACCTAAAACATATGTTTTTATGGAGATATTTGAGCAAAAACCAGCATTTCTAATGGGTCTTGTATAATCTGATCATGGTCTGTTTGCTTTCTTCTATAACAAAAGAACTCTGTACAAAGACTAGACTTCGTTTAAACATATTTTATATATTTTGTCCATACATCCACATATCTGCATAAACATTATATGAGTAAAAATATACAAAAGGGTTCAAAAAAAGCTATTTAGCTATTTGAATTCATTTCCCTTTGTTCATGAACATCAAATCAAAACATTGTGACCATGCATAGTCTTAATATTTCACTACGGTAAATGTCCTAGTATTTTAATTTATTCAATACCTTTTTTGCCCAAATTTTGAATTTTGTGCATCTATTTCACAAAATTCTTGGTGGAATGGCAAACAGTGTAGACCCTGATCAGACTTCTTTTTCAGGAAGAGTCAGACCTGGGTCTGCACTGTTTGTATATTTCATTTCATTATAAAGGGTGATGTATGGAATATTAGGACAATTAATGTAATCTGATTGCTGTAATCTGTCTGTTTCAGGAAAAGAGATACCTATTCAATTATTTGAAATTTGCTTATGACGTCGTCTTCAACAATGTTCTTGAAGGAAACCTGACGAATATGGAAACTGTTTTCCAATACCCTGTGGATGCATTTTTATCTCCAAGTATGGAATAAAAAAGAAAAAAAAGTTGCATATGCTCCCACCAAGATCAGGATCTGAAAATGTTTACTTGAAACTTGGCATAAATGTTGTCATGAGAGCTTTCCTCAAGCATTAGAAGCTATCAATCTAGGCATGTGTGGCAGCACCTTGAGGCAATGTGCATGTATATTGTAAAAACAAAATCCTGACCAGGTGCCGAGTTTCACAAAAGTAGGTCACAGAAACCTTTTTTGGCAGATCTCCTGATGGAGGGATATATACCAGAGTTGAGGGGCTCACACATATGGCAGCAGAGATAGGAATCAGACCTTGAAAACAATATGTGCAAAAGTAGAACACAGCAATATGAGGGAAAAGAGCCATTGCAGCATATACAAACAGCAAAGGTTTAGGCAAATCTGCACATTTCAGCAATATACAACAGTCAACCCTCATTATATCGACACTCGATACAACGACAAAATTCGTTATACTGACAATTTGACTTGCATTGAAACCCTCTCTCAAGAGGTGACAGTGAAGTAGAAATTATGCAGGAACATTATTATTCAGTACCTCTAGCAGCATATGTTTTGGATATTTGTTAGAATTGCCTCAAGGAGGCAATTCTAACATGTCTATGAAGAAATAAGAATAAAACATTGCATTTCTTGCATATCATTCTGCTTATTAAGAATTCTTTTCAACAGCAAATTCATTTTAATGGCAATATCTTTGGAAATAAATGCTGTCTTTGTAAAGAAAGTTCACTGAATATACATGCACATTGCCTCAGAGTGTTGCCACACTGCACATTTCCGCAGTTTCACAAGAACCTATGCTGTTGGCTCACATAAGTGATAGGTCAAGCAGAAATTTCAGCTAAATAACTAGACTTCAGGGCCCAGTTGTTCAAAGCTAACGACGTCGTTAGTTAACGATTCGTTAAAATTTAAATCGAGTGATACGCGAATATGCTGAAATTTTTTGCTGAAAAAATGTGAGTAGCTTTTGCAATGCAAAAGCTACTCACATTTTTTCAGCAAAAAATATCAGAATATTGTATATTGAATCCGCTAAAATAGTTAACGAAATGACCCTTAAGGAGCTCGTTAAGCTAACGACGCTTTGAACAACTGGGCCCAGGCCTCTTAGGCTGGGCATGGGCACTAAAAGATGCTGGGCAGGCTTTGTCCTCTAAGTGGTTACCAGTACTTGTGCACTTACTTTTGCCAGTCCAAAAAGTTTTCGCCAGTCCAAAGAGCCTTTTTCTAGTGATGCGACTCAATAGTTTTGTGGCAGATCATCAGTGGGGATGGGAACCATGTGCTCAAGTTTAGAACTCACACCTGTGGAAGCCAAGATATGAGGGACTCTAAAACGTGACCAGGCATCTGTTTTTACAAAAGTAGGCCACAGTGACCTAGTTTTGTGGCAGGCAAGTTGAGATGCATGCACTGATGATGTTTGAGGGGACTTGTATCTACTGCTGTCCAGATATGAGTCTGACCTCATAGTCACTAACTAGGTATTGAATCTTTTGAGGACTGTTTTTTCCTTAAGACAGATTTTCACCAAGGACAACATGTAATGGAGACTCTGACAGGACTTTGTACATGAACAGGCTGGTATAGGTCTTTTCAGTTTGCACATGAGCCTCTCCAAATAAAAAACAAAACCAAAATGACCTTGCAACAGATGCAACCAGCGTAGACTCAAATCAGCTATAACTTCCACAGTTTAATCAGTCTACAGTGGCTGCTAACATAATCTATGGACTGGAAAGATTTTATGTGATTTGTCGAAGTTAAAGAGTTTTACAATCCAGTCCAGTCAACAGTGTTAAAGTCATGTCAAGCCAGTCAGTTGACCTTCCCACACTTTTTTCATGGCTGACTTAGTTATCTATGTGGTTAACCAGTACCTGTGCACATACTTTTGCCAGTAACTGACAATTGCCCTTCTTGAAACAATGGAAATGACCATCTAAATGATTTCATGACCAATTTCCATGAAAGTTATGTGGCCAAGCTGGGGGTTCAAACTTGTGATTCCTATATCTGCAGTCAGACATGCTACCCACTGGGCTATGGAGCCTGTCTAGATTTTATTAGTGAATATTATAGACTCTGGTCAGACTGCACAGATATGCTGGCTGATCTGGGTTTGTACTGGTTGCATATGTCACAAGGATGATTTCTATATGGAGGGCCTCACATAACAGTGAATTGATTTAAATATCTTGTACTAATATTGTATATGATTATGATCATTCCAGATAGGGTTTGTGATTAGGAAGGATACAGGTAATAGTATTTTACTGTGTCCATACTTCATTGGTATGGATAAGCCGAGGTGACCCTGACCAGAATGTCCATATAAGTAGGCTGATTTGGGGCTTGTGGGACTTACCATTACACAATCTGCGTCCTGCTTGGTATTACTGGCAGCCATGGAGCTGTGCTGTATAGATATGCTGCATGCAGTGTGGTTGCTGACTGCTGTTAGTATACTCAGTTTTAACCTTTGACCCTTAAAGTGCCAAGCAAAATTTGTAGCAGACGAGATTCTAATTTTTTTTTTTTTTTCCAAGGAAACAAGTCATGACATTTTAAGTGATTCATTTGAAATGTCGAGACTTGTTTTCTCGGAAAATGAAAAAAAAAAATATAAAAAATTGTCAGCTGCTGCAGTTGTGATTGGCGTTTTAAAGGTTAACAGTCCAGGCAAATTTAACAGACAGCAAACTGATATTTTTCTCAGAAAATAGGCTTTAACAGTTCATGCAAATTGTCTCTTGAGGAGACAATTTGCAAGATTAGACAATTTGCAAGAAATATAAAGTCTGTTTTCAGAGAAAACTAAGAAAAATATTTCAAAATTTTGTTAGCTGAAATTTTTACCCAGCATGCTAAACGTTCAGACTACAATATAGATAAGGGTAACAGCAGGGATCTGGACCGTTTGACCTTGGGAATCAAGGTATTGCACATGCCACAGTGGTTGGAATGTTATTATAGAAAGTGTGTTCTGGATATTCTTACTTCATGACATCTGTTTTAATGCTTAACATACTGAGTAAAAATTTAAGTGGACAGCATTTTGAAATATTCTACTTATTTTATCTAGAAAGTATACTTTAATGTTAAAGCCTATCTTCTGTGAAAAATAAGAAAAGTGTCATCAGTTTGTCATCTGCTGAGAATATTAAAGGTTTATCCTGATATTTCATTTACCCTTACTTACTCTCCCTGTGTCTGTCTGTCTGCCTGTGTCTCTCCCTCGCTCTTACATTTTTTATGCCCCCAACTTCGAAGAAAAAAAAAAAGTTGGAAGGGCAAATTGCATCTGGGGCATTCATCTGTCCATCCATCGGTTCATCAAGCTTTTGATGCATAGCATAACTTTAGAACTGTGCATGCTACTTTTTTGAAATTTCTTATATGGATTCCTCAAGGAAAAATAGCTGAAACATATGTTTTTTTTCTTGACAGGATTATGCCCCTTTCCTAAGTTATGGCCCTTTGAAAAAATATGGATGCAATCTTGTCAGCAAAATATCTCAAAAACTGTTGGAGCTGGAGCCTTGAAACTTAATGAATAGACTGGTAGTGATGAGTAGACAACCTGATTAACTTCTGAATAAATTTTAAAAAAAATACTTCTTGAGTTATGGCCCTTGGTAATTTTGGGCATTTTTACATTGTCAGCAAAATATATCAAAAACTGTTAGAGCTAGAGCCTTGAAACTTGGTGAATGGATCTGTAGTGATGAGTAGATGACCTGATTAACTTTTGAATAAATTCTAAAAAAATGAGTTATGCCCCTTTGTAATTTTGTGCATTTTTACCTTTTCAGCAAAATATCACAAAAACTGTTGGAGCTAGAGCCTTGAAACTTTATGAATAGACTGGTAGTGATGAGTAATTAACCTGATTAACTTTTGAATAAATTTTGAAAAATACTTCTTGAGTTATGGCCCTTTGTAATTTTGGGCATTTTTATCTTGTCAGCAAAATATCTTAAAACTTGTTAGAGCTAGAGCCTTGAAACTTGGTGAATGGATTTGTAATGATGAGTAGATGACCTGATTAACTTTTGAATAAATTCTGAAAAATGCTTCATGAGTTATGGACCTTTGTAATTTTGGGCATTTTTACCTTGTCAGCAAAATATCTCAAAAACTGGTGGAGCTAGAGCCTTGAAACTTAATGAATAGACTGGTAGTGATGTGTAGATAACCTAAATAACTTTTGAATAAATTTTGAAAAAATACTTCTTGAGTTGTGGCCCTTTGTAATTTTGGGCATTTTTATCTTGTCAGCAAAATATCTCAAAAACTGTTAGAGCTAGAGACTTGAAACTTGGTGAATTGATTAGTAATAATGATGAGTAGATGACCTGATTAACTTTTGTGTAAATTCTGAAAAATATTTCCTGAGTAATGACCCTTTGTAAATTTGGGCATTTTTACCTTGTCAGCAAAATATCTCAAAAACTATTGAAGCTGGAGCCTTGAAACTTGATGTATAGATTGGTAGTGATGAGTAGATGGCCTGATTATGCACCCAATTTCAAATGAAATTGATGCGGCATATTATTTTGCCTTCGTTCGTCCATCCATCCATCTGTTTGTTCATTCGTCACGCTTTTTTGTGCATGCCATATCAAGAACCCTGCATGATGTGGAGATTACCTGATTTGATTTTTGGGGAATTCCATGAAAAATTGACATAGTTATGGCTGTTTGTAGTTCTAGGCATTTTGACCTTGTCAGCAAGATATCTCAAGAAGTATTTAAGCCAGAGCCTTGATATTTGGTATATTGATTGGGATTGAGGAGGAGATCGCCTGATGAAAGTTTGAACCAATTAAATGAAATGTTGTGGAGTTATGGTCCTTTGCAATTTCTGGCCATTTAATGTTGTTTTATTGTATATAGCAGAAGTTTAGAACCATGTATGCTAATGGTTTGAAATTTCATATATTGATTCCTCATGAAAAAATAGGTGACCCATATTTTTGTCTTATCCGAACTATCTATTTTTTTTTGATAAAGTAACATTGAAACCTTTTTTAATTGTACTGTTGTTACCGTCATGGGCAAGCAGTGTTGGAGTCAAGCAGTGTTAGAGTCAGGCAGTTGGGGGCATAGTGTTTTATAAACACCAGCTTTAGTTGTTTTGTTTTTTTTTAATTTTAAAACTAATAGTGACATGTTGTAAAAAGTAATTTTCCATATATAGCAAGGAAGTTTATTTGAGAAAATATGTTTCATGTATTAAATATTTTATTTACTATTTATGTTATTGGATAGCATATTTTATTTCTGAAGGAATTGTTAACATATTTGTAAATTTCTTTATATGACATGTACCAGTAATACATTAAATGAGAAAAAAAGTAAAAATCCATAAAAATGTAAATATACAAATTATTGTTTGCTTCTGAAGAAGTTACTTAATGAATGCTGAGAGTAATATAGAATTTGTAGTAAATTGTACTATACAGAGTTTTTCACTTTTGACACAGCTATGGTTTATGAGGACATGGTTTTACAGAAGGACACTGTCCTTAACCCTTCATCCTGAATAAATTAACTTCCCACACCCATTTGTAACTGTCAGCTGATCAAGGTACTTAATCCAGATTGTTGATAAAAATTCATACTGAATGACCGACAAAGCAGATCCAGATCAGGTGGCTTCTGAAGCCAACTGATCTGGGTCAACAATGTTTGCAAAGACTGGGTATATCCAGGTTCAGCATGACCAGAGTTGAAAGAAACCATGATGGCTTTGATATGAAAAGTGATAGGACAGAGAGAGGTGTCAGTATGGCCTGGTGGCAAGCACTCCTGAATTTAAAAAAAAAAAAAAAAAAAAAAAAATGTTGTATTTAATCTTATTTACCCCGAGAAAGTTGGATTTGACATAGCAAATTTGCAAGAATTTCTAAAGTGACAATTTGAATGAAATCTCAAACCCTAATTTAAAAGAATAATTCAAACGAAAAATTACATTCCTCAGTTTTTGTCTATGAGCAACTTGATCTTTAAATCTGGTGCCTGCAGAGCTATAATTGCTTTGTGTGTGTTCTTTGATGACTCAAACTAATCTTAGCTCTGAACTGTCTGTTGCATGTTGTGCAAGAAAGCTCTGATGAATGTTCTTCCATTGTGGTTCACTGGCTCTGTCTTACCACTGTTGGCCTTTACTCATCTATTCCTTTCCTGATGAGGCAGCACCTCTTTGCTTGATCATGTGCAGTCTCTTCCCAGGACTCTGGAAGTAAATTGAAGTCCTTGAGGAAGGTTTTTAAGGCATCCCTGTAGTTTGTCTTCTTACCAATATGGGAGTAGTGAGGGTATCCTTGTAGCATGTCTTCTAATCATCCTGAAAGTGGTGAGGGTAACCTTGTAGGGTTTCTTCTGGCCACCCAGTTCCCCACCTGAAGTTCTGCATAAAATATTTTTATGCTCCTCGAAGGGAGAGCCTTTGTCCGTCGGTCACACATTTGTCCGGAGCATATCTCTAAAAGTATTGAAGGTAATTTAATGAAACATGATACTGGTACACTGATAGAGGGTCATGAGGGGAATTGAAGAATGAAAGAACCATAACCCTGTCACCAGTATTTATGGAGTTACTTCCCTTGTTAATTTTTGCAGTAAAACGCTTGTCCGGATCATATCTCTGAAAGTATAGAAGGGAATTGATGAAACTTGATACATTGATAGACGGCCATCAGAGGAAGTGCAGAGTGCAAGAATCGTAACTCGTAACTCTATCACAAGTAATTAGAGTTATTTCTCTTTCTAGTTTTTGCAATAGTAAGCTTGTCTGGAGCATATCTCTGAAAGTATTGAAGATAAATAAATGGAACTTGACACAGAGATAGAGGGCTATGAAAGGAATTGCAGAATTATTTTTTCATGATTTTTACATTCTTTGTTGAAAATAACTACTAGCGAACACAAAACTGAGTTTCTTAGTCTAATGGTTTAAGAGTTACAGAGTTTCTTAGTCTCATGGTTTAAGAGTTACTGACCTTGAAGGCAAAGGGCCTTACATGTCTCATTATTTTTAGATTCTTTGTTAACTAGAAATGTGTCCAAAGTACAAAGATGCCCTGGCATTGATGTAGGCTAATTTGGCAAGGATCGCAAAATATCAATTTGTCATCTGAATTTGCCCAGTGTGCTTAAGATGTCACACTGCATCAACATTGTCACAATGATGTAATCTGATTACATATCTCCAGATAAGGCACTTTTTTTCAACTGAAAAGTAATGAAATTTTACACATTTCTCCATGAAAACATATTGTGGGTATTCTAATGAGTACCACAACATATGTTTTCATGGAGAAATAAGAAAAATATTGTGTGGATACCCTCCCTCAGCTGTAGCTATGCTATTATCCTAAGGATGTTTTGAACAAGAAAACACAACAACTTGAATATGTCTTACTTTCTTTTAATTTGGGTATGGACATATAACCTACATAAAAAGAAACAAATATTTGTAATAATTATATGTATATATGTCATGTATAAAAGCTTTAACAGAAACAAATAGATACAACAATATGGGCATGACAGTAGGAATATGAATGCAGACACTAAATGAGCCACAATAAGAGAAAACGTACCTTCTGACATGTGCTCCCAAGTAAATTTAGATCAGTCTGCACATCTGAGCAGATCAGTCTCTGCATTACCAATATCTTATCAGAATCTTCACTGGGTGCATTTTAGATGGGGAAGGATGACACATCACATCCTTGCCTATCTAGAATGCACCCGAAGAAGATTCTGATCAGACTGTGGAAGTGCCCAGGCTGATCTGAATCTTTGCTGGGCACACAATGTCATGTCCGATGGTAAGTTTTCTGCTGTATAGTGACTCAGATGTGTTATTTACCCTAGTAAATATTTGGATATTCTTGAGCAAACAGTGTAGACATGTTCTGAAAAGGTCTGCACTGAATAGCACTCAGAAATTTGCTCTTATAGACATGTCTCAGCAGATGGCTAATTTCACTTAATTGAATACTATTTCACCTTACTCTTAACCCTTCTCTTGCTGAACACAACATGCCCTGTTTTATCAAACAGTGTAGATCCAGATCAGTTGGCTTCTGAAGAAGCCAACTGATCTGGATCTGCACTGTTTGCCATTAAGTGTGTGAATTTATATCAACAATCTGGATCAAGCAATCTGATTGGCTGAAACTTAGAAATGGGCGTGGCATCTTAATTTATTCAGCATGACAAGGGTTAAAATGCTATTTCACATAACTGAATATGCTATTCACAACTACAGTACCTGATACTTTTTTTTTTTTTTTTTTTTTTTTTTTATCATTTTTCATAGAAAATAAGGCTAGATATTTCTTGTAATTTTCCTGTCTAGCACACAATTCACATGAAAATGTTAGGTTTTATTTTCTATGAAAAATATCAAAATCAGTTTAAGGAAGTCTGCTATACATTTGCTTAGTGCTTTAAGGGCCAACTACATGTATTACTATTCAGGCACAATTTAGACAGGCAGGGCTGTAGACCTAGAACAGACCACTCCTTCAGAAATAGTTTGATCAGTGTTTGCTTGTTTGTGTTGAGGTTTTACGGCCCAGTCAACCCAATGGGGTCATGTCAAGCGTGGTCAGTTTACCTAACCACACGTTTACTGGGCAGGCTTAGTCCTCTAAGCGGTTGACTAGTATTGTGCACATTCTTTCGCCAGAAACTGACAGCTGCCCTTCTTGAAGGGAGAGAATGACCGTAGAAAATATTTCATGATCAATCTCCACGAAAGAATGTTACCGACCTCGGCCAGGATTGAACCCGCGACCTCCTGGTCTCCAGTCGGACGGCGCATCCAACTGAGCCACCGAGGATCAGTGTACACTGACTGTCATTCAGCCAGCATATTTACAAGACCTCACCCACGTTATTAAACTTTTTTCATGCTCAACTTAGTGTAGAACACAACATATTCAAACAAGCTGTTTACTTGAACATTCTACTTGTACATTCTACTACGTCCCGATATTGTTTGCCTGACAAAACTAGCACCACATGCTGGTCTGGGTCTTCATGTTTAACCCATTTTAGACTGAATAAACTCCCAACACAATATATTGGAAGGGTTGAATTTCTGCTTTAGGTATGTCAGGCTTTGCAATTTACTTATTCCTAAAGACTATTTGCAAATAGTGGAGACCCTGATCAGATGCCACATTCTGCTGCATCGGATCTGGGTCTGCATTGTTTGCAAATTACCCTTTCAGGTGTCTCCAGACTAAAATGGGATAAATCAGCTATTTTGTCATTTCCCTATCCAGGCCGCTTTCTCTTTACCTTACTAGATGTAAAGTCATTTAGATGATGACATGAACAAAATTCATTCTGAATAAAAACTAGACAAAGTGTCCAATGGGGCCCATAAACCCTTGGCCAGTGCCACAGCCTTTACTTTGAAAGGTCAAGTCTGAAAAACTTTAATATGAAATTCTAAGTCCATGCATGACCTTGACCTACAGGGCACTGGGATGTATGAGGATGGTGCTGAAGTAAATTTTGAATAAGTATCTATCATCATACTAAATACGAACTAAATCCATAGCAAGGTATAGAAGAAATTTGCGCTTAAAAAAATACTTTGACATGAAAATTTTTAGTCTGTGAAAGTTGACCTCAAGACCACAGGCATGGGTCTGGATGGTGCTGATAAAAATTTTGGACCAATATCTTTGATCATACCAAATATAAACTTAATCTAGAATAAGGCTTGGAAGATATGAGGTCTTAAAATCTTGAACGCAAAAACTTTAACATGAAAATTCAAAGTCCGTGACCCTGACCTCAAAGCCATGGGCATGGGTCCAGATGGTGCTGATAAAAACTTGGACCAATATCTTTTGTCATATCAAAGATGAAGTTAATCCATCATAAAATGTGGACGTTATGATCTCTTAAAAAAGCTTTGACACAAGTTTTTTTTTACGAATGCGACGAAATAACAAACGGATGAAAAAAACTGACATACAAAAGGATCAACAGATGGAAAGAGGAAAACTATATATATGCCTGGAGTATAATGATAGCAGACAATATTAGAACCTACTTATCCTAAATGTTAGGACACCTCAACTCCTTACAATACTTGTCCTTAATGCTTAAAAAATTTTCAGCAGACGACATTTTGAAATATTTATCTTATTTAAATGTCCCGCAAACTGTGCTTGTGGTGGGGTATACTGTTTTCACACTGTCCGTATATATGTCTGTCTGTCTGTCTGTCTGTCCATTATGTTTTGGTTTCTGAGTGACAGGTATCTAATAAGCACTGCTTATTGACATTTCTTGTTTTCCCAGAAGACAAAATTTATAGCCAACCATTACGAATTTTGCTGAATTATCGAATTTCTGCATTATGATAGAGACATTTTAGTAATGCATCCCCAAATGCAGACTGGTTTTCTTATCAGAGTAATATTACATCTGTATGCAACTTTATGTGCAACTGAAGATCAGTCTAAAATCTTCACTGGTACTGCAATGGTATGCTTTGATTTTGATTGAGTTGGAGTTTAACGACACGTCAACCCTTGTGGGTCATTTTGTGTCGTCTCCCAGAGAAAGGGAGAAAAAAGATAGAAGAGATAGTAGAGGAGATGAAAGAGAGGGACAGGGAAGAAAGAGGAACAGGAATGAAAATGAAGAAACAGAAGAAATAAAAACATCCCCCTCTACCCTTACCTGCTACAAGGATAGCAGGCCTTGCCCAGCTGTAAGCCAATATCAGTTGGGCGCCCCGGTGACGTAAGATAAAGGACACCTTCGCACCACCCAACCACCCCTCCAATGGTATGCTATTTTGTCACAAAATAGTCTTCATTATCCAAGGAAAATAGCAGCTCCCACATCAGAAAAGCAGCCAGTTGATAGACCAAGTGGTTACAATAAACTGTTACAGAACACAGGGACTTAAATTTACAGCTGTGGCCAGTTTTGTCTCAATGCAAGGAGAGCAATAAATATGGCACATTGCAGCATATGCAATGTGGATTTCAGTGTTGCCCAGGACAGGAGAGATCACTGACCATCATTAATATAGCTAAGACTATTATGGAAAATGACTTCAGATGCACTGAAAAATAGCAGCCCTATTACTGAAAGGTTTATTTTGGGGTTGGCTTCATGAAATTGTCTCAGAAACATGAAATTTCAAATCCTGTTTTCTAGGAAAAATAAGAACCAGAGGACCAATAGTCCTGTAGCTCACCTGAGACTATTTGCTCTGAGCAAGCTTATAGTAACAGGAGACTATTTGTTGTGAACAAGCTTATGGTAACATTTTTAAAGAATGAAACACATAGGTATGGTAGCAGGTACAGTTTGAAAAACCTTTGATCTCTGTATCCTACAGTAACTTGGTATGGAATTTCGCTTTACTTAATTTGGCAAAACAGAATTTTCACATAAAATATGGCTTTGATAAAGTGATATACCAAATATCAAAGGCCTGTGCCTTCTAGTTCCACACCAGAAGATTTTTAAACTTTTTTCTGAAGAGAAGACGTTTGAAGAGTTTTCCCTATATGAGCCTATGTAAAACAAGTGACCCCTGCGGCAGGGTCATTTTTGACCCCATGGCTATAATGTGAACAATCTTGGTGAAGGTCCTCTAGGTTAACAAAGCGCCAAATGTCAAAGTCCTAGGCCTTCTAGTTTCACACAAGAAATTTTTTAATGCTTTTCCACCATACAAGTCTGTGTAAGACAAGTGACCTCTGGGATTGAACCATTTTGACCCCAGGGCCATAATTTAAACAATCTTGATAAAAGCTCTCTAGGTGAGGCTACATGCCAATTATCAATGGCCTGGGCCTTCTAGTATCAGACAAGAAAATTTTTTAAACTTTTTCCCTTTATGTGTCTATGTAAAATAAATGAGCCCCGGGGCAGGGCCATTTTTTCATCCCAATGCTATAATTTGTACCATCTTGGTAAAGGCCTACTAGAAGAAGCTACATATCAAATATCAAAGGCCTGGGCCTTCTAGTATCAGAAGAAGATTTCTAACTGTTTTCTCTATCTTGTGGCAAGGCTATGTTTGATCCCAGGGCTATAATTTGAACAATCTTGGTAGAAGCCCATTAGATGAAGTTACATAACAAATATCAGAGGCCTAGACCTTCTAGTTTCAGAGATTTTTAAAGTTTTTCCCAATACAAGTCTATGAAAAACATGTGACCCCTTGTGTGGGGCCATTTTGACACCAGGGCTATAGTTTGAATAATCTTGGTAGAGGGCCACAAGATAGAGCTACGTTCCAAATATCAAAGGCCTGGGCCTCAGACAAGAAGATTTTTAAAGTTTTGCCTATAGGAGTCTATGTAAAAAAATTTTACCTTTCCATAAAAAAAGTTAAGGTCAAACAAAAGTTATAATTTTTCAAACTTATTGGGCCCATGCCCCAAATGCTGCATACTAAGCCCTAGGGTTATTGGTCCTATGGTTCCCGAAAAGATTTTGAAAGGGTTCTACCATATATGGCCATCTGGGTCATGCAGCAAATAAACTTCCGTTCCCCCTATCCACTGAGGATCCATATGAAATTTGGCTTTGATTGGCCCAGTGGTTTCTGAAGAGAAAATGTTTCAAGTCCCAGGACCCATTGCCCTTTGGTTCCGGAGAAGATTTTTAAAGGGTTTTTACCATATAAGGGCATGGCATCCATCTTGGTCATGTGACCCAGATGGGGCTAATAAACTTTCGTTCCCCATCCATTGAAAACCCATATGAAATTTGGCTTCAATTGACCCAGTGGTTTCTGAAGAGAAGACGTTTGAAGAGTTTTCCCTATATGAGTCAAATTAAAACAAATGAACCCTGGGGCGGGGCCATTTTTGGCCCCAGGGCTACAATTTGAAAATCTTGGTAGAGGTCCAGAAGATAAAGCTACATACCAAATATCAAAGGCCTTGGCCTTCTAGTTTCAGACAAGAAGAATTTTTTAAGTTTTGCCTATAGGCGCCTATGTAGAAAAATTTGACCTTTCCTTTAAAAGGTCAAGGTCAATCAAAGGTTATTATGTTTTCAAATTTTATTGGGCCCATGTCCCCAATGCCGCATATCAAGCCCCAGGGCCATTGGCCCGTTGGTTTCGGAGAAGAATTTTAAAGGGTTTTTACCATAAATGGCCATGAAGCGGCAAGCAAACTTTCGTTCCATTTAACTATTGAGGCTCCATATGAAATTTGGCAATGACTGGCCCTGTGATTACTGAGAAGAAGACTGTTGAAGAGTTTTCCCTACATGAATCAATATAAAACAAGTGACCCCTGGGGCGGGGCCACTTTTTACCCCAGGGCTATAATTTGAACAATCTTCATAGAGGTCCAATAAAGCTACATACCAAATATCAAAGGCCTGGGCCTTCTAGTTTCAGACAAGAAGATTTTTAAAATTTTGCCAATAGGAGTCTATGTAACAAAATTTAACCTTTCCATAAAAAAGGTCCAGGTCAACTGAATCATTTTTTCAAACTTCAATGGGCCCAAGTCCCCAATGCTGCATACCAAGCCCCAGGGCCATTGGCCCTTTGGTTCAGGAAAATAAGATTTTTAAGGAGTTTTTACCATATATGGGCGTAATGGCCATTTTGGTCATGTGACCCAGATGCGGCAAACAAACTTTTGTTCCCCCTAAACCACTGAGGCTCTATATGAAATTTGGCTTTGACTGGCCCAGTAGTTTCTGAGGAGAAGATGTTTGAAGAGTGTGGAGGATGAATGGATGACGGACGGACGGACAACGGAGCCTGCCTATACTATAAGCTCACCTACGAGTCTAAAGGCTCTGGTGAGCTAAAAAGTATCAAATTTGTTGTCTGCTGAATTAGCTGTAATGAAAAGCCTGCTTTTGTAATATGCAATGTGTGTATGTATATTTTTGTATGACCTTCAGATTTGAAACATCTGCTAACTGCCCTCTATAGCTAGGTAAAAGTAGAAATTAAAACATCAAAACAAGAATAATGGGGTTCTATAGAAATAACAACTATGAAATAAATTGAGCAGCAACGTGGGAAAACATACCTTCTGACATGTGACATCAACAAAGACTTAAATCAGCCTGTGCATCTGCTGTTGTCAACATAAAAATGTGCCCAGTGAAGATTCAGATCTGACCGCAAAAGTGCAAGCCGATCTGAATCTTCGCTCGGTGCACATTATCCAAAGGTATGTATTCTGATGTTGTGGCTCATTTGATTTTCAGAATATACAGGTTTTGAAATACACAATGGATTTCTACACTGAAAACGATGAATGTAACCCTTAAAGCGCCAAGCAAAATTTGTAGCAGACGACATTCAAAATTTTTTTTTTCATTTTTCAGAGAAAACAAGTCTTGATATTTCATGTGAATCGTCAAAGCAGACAATTCACATGAAATGTCAAGATTTGTTTTCTCTGAAAAATAAAAATAAAAAAAAAAAAAAAAATGTCGTCTGCTGCAGTTGTGATTGGCGCTTTAAGGGTTAAATGATAACAAATTTTTACACAGCATTCATACATCACAATTTGATCCTGAAGGAACACTGTTAATTTATTCCAGACAGTGACAATAACAGCAGATAATATAGACTAGGGGCAACATCAGAAAACTTCCATGTGCACCCAGCAAAGATTCAGATCAGCCTGCACATTCAGTCTGATCAGAGTCTTCACTGGATGCACTTTGGACAGCCAAGGATGCAAAGTTTCTTCATGCAGACAACAAAGACTTGGATCAAAACATTTTGAAATATTTTCTTATTTTTCCCAGAAAATAGGCTTTGACATTTCATGCAAATTGTCTCCTGCATGAAATGTCAAAGCCTATATTCTGGGCAAAAATATCCAGTTTGCTGTCTGATGAGTTTGCCCGTAGAGTGGTAAAATATATTTGCCACAAGAAACACACACACATTTTCTTTGCCCTTGTATATTTCTTGAATGTAGATGAATATAAATTTACAATAATGCAACTTTGGGAAGGGATTCTTTAATTCCTAAATATATCTTTGGGATATCTCTAGATGGGCTGTGCCATGTGAAAATTTGCAGACAGTAAAGGCTCAGATAAACTGCACATTCATGCAGTCTGATCATGGCCTTCAATGTCTGTTAAAAGAATAACTGGATACATGTATGAATATAGAGCAACTTCCAGGATGATACTTTGCACATGTGCAAGCTGTTCTAAATCTGTGATTTTGTGCATGTTCAAAGGCACTTGGAGCAGCCCATATAATGAACAAAAATATAAAATGACAACATTTGAAAACGGGCCTTATAGCATATGCAGATGCTGAAGGCTCAAACGACTGATCAGGGACTCCAATGTCCACATACAGAACCACTTAATACTGTAGAATAGTCAGACCTGCCTGAAAAGCCACCTGTAGTAAGCAATCACCTTTTTTAACCCTTGTCATGCTGAATAAATTTAGATGCCACACCCATTCCTAACTGTCAGCCAATCAGATTACTTAATCCAAATTGTTAAGAAATGAATTATTCAGAACCGTGCTCAAATGCCTAAGATAAAGCACAGTTGAGTTTAGATTGTAGCCATTTGAGCACGAGCGAGTGCAGCAAGCGAGTGCTCAAATGGGTACAACCCAAACTCAACTGTGCTGGCATTTGAGCACAGTTTCGAATAATTTATTTTTTTTCTAACACCCCTCAATGAGCGAATTTTGCATAAATGAGATTTTTTTTTATTGATCTTTTTTATTACCCGACTTCCCCTTTCAGTAGCTGACAATACCTCTTAAGCATTACCTTACGCGGTTACGTAGTTACAAAGTTCAATGATAAAAATTAAAATGACGGACAACTTATACAAGTCAGTTGACGATGTAAAACATAAAAACGATGTAAACTATAAAAACTTGTATCCTGTATTCATGAAAGAATAGCAAAACTTATGGAATAGGAGTGCCGCGATGGACTTAAGAAGGACAGATATAAAACAGCAAAATAAGAGTTAACAGACTTATTTTTGTTTTCGAACATGTCAACAAATACATGATGGAAACAAGAGCTGTCGTAGGACAGCGTAGCTCGCCTGCTGGGTACATTTTATATTGTAACATTTTTATCATTAAGAAATTCAAAATGTATAATAATAATAAAACACAAACCCATCATGAGTTCTTGCTCCGTTTAAAGTAATTATCCTTGGAGCAGTTAATGTTTTGCAATGTTCTCATTCAGTTTTGATTTTGTTTGTTTTTTCACTTGAAATCTCTGTTTTAGATGTACCACTGACATATTTTTAAGTCAACCCTTGGGATCACATGGAAGTAGACTGACAAATGGAATTGCTGATCAAATAATTTCAAGATATAAGGCAAAAATCCCTGAATCATGAAATGTAGGTCACACTGACCTAGATATATTTTGATGTCAATCATAGGATCATATGGAACTAATATTTGATTTATGGTATTGCTCAATGAAATAGTATTCAAGGTAAGGACAAAAATCAGTGAACCATGAAATATAGGTCAAACTGAACTATATTGAGGACAATCTTCGGGTCAGATGGAAATTATAATCCAGGTATGATATTTCTGCATCACACTGTCTTCCTTTATAAGGGAAAATCAGTGAACCATGAAATATAGGTCACAGTGTCCTAGAATGATTAAGTCAAATGGGTATGACATATTTCTATGAAATAATTTTCAAGTTATATGGCGAAATCATTCAACCATATAATATAGGTCACACTGACCTAGATGTATTTGTATGTAAATCATTTTGTCACATAGATATAATAATCCAGGTATGACAATTCTCCATGAAATAGTAATAAAAAATAAAAGGCAAAATCACTGAAGCATGAAATATAGGTCACAATGACCTAGATATAGTAAGTGGTCATTCATTGGGTCACATGGAACTAATATCCCAGGTGTGACATTTATCCAACAAATAGTATTCAAGATATAAGGCAAAATCACTGAACCATGAAATATAGGTCACACCAACAAAGATATATTTTGATGTCAATAATCGGGTCACAAGGAACTAATATCCCAGGTGTGACATTTATCCAACAAATAGTATTCAAGATATAAGGCAAAGTCACTGAACCATGAAATATAGGTAACAATGACCTAGATATAATAAGTGGTCATTCATTGGGTCACATGGAAGTAATATCCCAGGTGTGACATTTATCCAACAAATAGTATTCAAGATATAAGGCAAAATCACTGGACCGTGAAATCTAGGTGACCTGGACCGTAAAATGTAGGTCACCATGACCTTCACTCTCTTACACTTAAACCGATGTCACATAGTTAGGTGATGTATAACCAGTTGTGTCTATAACCTGCAGGCATATAAGATTTTACAAATGTGTCCTAGATTTTGACCCCTAGCCCCACTCCAAGGCCCACCCTGAGGTATGAACCCAGGGGTATGTTCTTTTGGAGTCTCAGAAGACTCCTCCAGGTACCCAAATTCTAAATATGAATGCTCTATGAGGAGTGAAAGTCAAGATATAAGAATTTGAAAAACTTTAACACAGTATTACAAAGGTGTCCTAGATTCTGACCCCTAGCCCCACCCAGGGGCATGAACCCAGGGGTTTATTCTCTTGGAATCTCAGAAGACCCTCCAAGGTACCTAAGTTCCAAATTTGATGCCTCTGTGAGGAGTGACTGTTGAGATATAAGCATTTGAAAAACTTTAACGCAGTGTGATGGGAACGGGAACGCAAACGAAAACGCAAACGCGGACGACCGGGGTGACTACAATAGCTCTCCTTATACTTCGTACAGGCGAGCTAACAAAAAGTAAAACGAATGTGTTTGAATGGTATAACCTGTAGAGGAACTCTTCAGGTAAAAAAGTCAAAGAACTGCAATGTTCACAAATCATTTCCTGTTGTAATACATAATATAGTATGTAGATGAATATTTCTGCCAATATTATAAGCTAGTGTCCATGGTTACCAGGGACGAAACTTTCGCCAATATGATTGGTGACGAAATTCCTATGCTCAAATACCTTAGATAAAGCATGGCTTGAAATGTAAAGACAAATAAGGATCAACAGGAGCAGGGGTGTTAGAATATACATTCACATACAGAATGACAGTGCCAACTGATCTGGATCTACACTGTTTGCAATGGCAGGGTATATCCGGGTTCAGCAGTACAAGGGTTAAAGGCCACTTGTAGAAAGCAATCACCTTTTTTTACAGGCCATTATTTTAAGTCCTATAAAAGGAAAATAAATGTAAATTTACCTGTTTAAAGCTAGTACCTGTCTCAGGCAAAGATTTTTTGGCTTTTTAGGTACATGTATAACACAGGCTTGACTGTATATGATGGGACAGTGAAGGCCTGATCAGCCTGCATAAAGGTACACTCATCATCACCTTTATTATGCAGGGCCCAGTTGTTCAAAGCTAACGATGTCGTTAGTTAACAATTCGTTAAAATTTACATTGAGTGATACGCAAATATGCTGAAATTTTTTGCTGAAAAAATGTGAGTAGCTTTTGCAGTGCAAAAGCTACTCACATTTTTTCAGCAAAAAATATCAGAATATTGTATATTGAATCCACTAAAACAGTTAACAAAATGACCCTTAATGCGCTCGTTAAGCTAACGATGCTTTGAACAACTGGGCCCAGATGTACAGAAGAACTTATGTCTCATGACAATGTTGAAATTAAGATTAACTTGTAGCTCCACATAAAAATACAGCATTTTTAACCCTTGCTGAATAAATTATGCAAACTGATCTGGATCTACACTGTTTGCAAAGACAGGGCATATTCAGGTTCAGCAGGACCAGGAGTTAAAATATTTCTCCAGGAAACCTGTTGTTGGTACTCATTATAAGCGCTTTTAGTATAAGCTAACAAAAATTTTCCTAAAGAAATATATATAAAAAAATATATATATATATATATATATATATATATATATATATATATCTGGATGTGGCTCTTATCTGGAACTATGGAATTTAGCATGAATGAACACCAGAAAACCAACAAGATCACATGTATTCAAGACAACCAGTACCTCTATTTGGTCGTTTCAGGATTTTTTATATGTTAAACAAACTGCAGATTTTTACTGACATGTATAAATATAAAACATAATACTGCACTGTTTGTGATACATTTGGATCTCTTCTAACAAGAGGCCAAACTGGGCCTGAATCACTGACCTGGGCACTTAAGGGAAATTGATACACTTTCAAGGCAGGCAACTCTGTGACAACTGTTTTTGTTCCCTTCTGAAAAGAGGTCTACTCTAAAAGGAAAGCATGTACTCCTCTTCGGTACCTGTAGATCCCTTTTCTGAGAGAGTTTAGTCTACTGGAAAGCAATCAGGAAGTCAAGTTATCTCCCTTGTTACAAAAAAAATGGTGAAAAAAATACTATGTGTTTTGATTCACCTCAGGATATCTACATGCAAACTGCCACACCACCAGGGTTTAATGTTAAGTGAAAATACACTTCCTCAAAGACTGATTTTAATGTGGACTTTTTTATGATTTTATACATGTCCCTTAGTAAGGACAGGTAACATCTGTGTTTACAGTAATATAAAGCTTCTGTCACTACCATCATTTGTTGTAAGCTTCTAGACATCACTTTAAACTGATTTTTATTGTGCCCCCCACAACAAAGTGGAAAAGAGCATACAGTTTTACCCTCTGTCATGCATATGTCCGTGTGTCTGTCTGGCCATCTGTGTGTCTGTCACTTTATATCGGGTAGTACTGTTCCTGTTTCTGCAACTACTCCTACAGTTTTCAAGATAATGTTTGAAACTTGCAATATAGTAAGAATATACACTGAGCATGTGAAGAAAGATCACAGAACTCTGAATTATTATTGGTAGAGTTAAATACCCTGATGTACTTAGAAAATTTGTCATACACATGGCATAGCAGGGTTCCTGTCTGCGCAACTTGTACAGTTTTCTAGATAACGAAACTGATAGCAAAGTACGAATATAGGCTGGGCATGTGCATAAAGGTCACACAACTCTGATAAAATTTTTGTTGCTAGAGTTACATACCCTTGACTTACTTACAAATATGGCTTTATATACATGGCATAGTAATGTTCTTGTCTCTGCAACTTCTTGTTTTCAAGATTATGATTGGAAACTTGCAGCAAAGAATGATATAGGGTGAGCATGTGCATAAAGGTCACAGAACTCTGATCAAATTTTTATTGCTAGAGTTACATACCCTTGATTTATTCAGAAACTTTGCCTTAATCGCATGGTATAGTAGAGTTGGTGTCTCCTCAACTTCTACAGCTTTCAAGATGATTTGAAACTTGCAAAAGAAATAATATAGGCAGGGCATATGCATATTTATAAAGGTCACAGCATTCTGATCATATTGTTATGCCTAGAGTTACATAACCTTGATTTACTAAGAAATTTTGCCATAAAAAGCCAAACTGGCAGTAGAGGGGACATTAATCCCCTTTAGGTATTTTCTAGTTTTTTCATGATTTTGTGCATGTATACAGCACTGGCATAGTGACCAGTTAACCCTTTCATCCCTGCATACAGACCAAAACCAATACCTGTACAAACAGTGTATATCCGGATGAGATGGCTCATAATGAGCCATCTCATCAGGATCTACACTGTTTGCCATTCTATTATTGATGTTAGACTAAAACCCCTACTTACATTAATGGACATGTCCTAATTCAAGGATGGAAGAATCCAATTCAGAAAATGTTAAATTGATGATTTTATACATGTATAGAGCACTGGCACAGTGTCTGGTTAAAACCCGAGGGACAGAAGGTTTATAGTAAGAGCTTTTGTCACTATCTTCATCTGTTGTAAGTTCCAGAAAAAGCATTTAACCCTTTCCTCTCTGAGTTTCAAAAGTGGACCCTTCCAACTCAGAATCTGGTCAGAACCATTGATCTTTATAGGGGTCGCAGTCAAAAATCAAAACAGAAACGCAAACCGTAGATTGTGATGATGAATGAGCCATCTCATCAGGATATACGCTGTCTGTAAAAAAGGTCTTTTGGTCTGCAGAGCTGAAAGGGTTAAGATTCTGGGCTCTTTTGCTCAAAGCATCGTTAGCTTCACAAGCTTGTTAGTGGTCAAAACTTTAACTGTTCTAGTAAGTACAATGTCTAATTCACAGGTATTTTTACTGAAAAAATGTAAGTAGCTTTTGCAAATGCAAAAGGTACTCACATTTTTTCAGCAAAGATATTAGTGTATATGCCATATTTAATTATCAAAATTTTAACAATACGTTAACTAACAACATCGTTAGTTTTTGAACAACTGGGCCCAGATTATTAAAGGAATTTTTACGTGATTTTATAAGTGTATGAATATAGCCATTGGGTAAAGGCAGTCAACATCCCAGAGACAAACTTTTGACTAGCAGAAAGCTTCTGATTTTATTATTTGCTGTAAGTTTCCAAAAAGGTCATGTTTGGCTCTGATAAGCCTCAAGGTCAGGGAACGTATCAACCTAGGAACAAAATTTTTATAGTAACAGAAAGCTTATGCCACTATTTTTTGTTGTAAGTTTCAGAAGTCATTGATTTTAAATGGCTTTTTTTTCCCCTAATTTTATTCATGAATATCCTCGTGGGCAGAGGCAGACAACATCCAAGAGAAAAAATTCTGAGAGTACACAAACTTTTTCTCTCTATGATAAGTTTTGTAAGTTTCAGAAAAATTATGTTTGATTCTTGATTTTATGATGTAGGTTTTTGACCTCAGGGCAGGCAACATTTGAGGGACAAAGTTTTGATAGTAATAGGTAGCTTTAGTCAATTTGATCACTTGTTGTAAGTTTCAGAAAAATCACTTAAGAGCCTGATTGTATGGGAATATGTTTCATGATTTCATACAGGTATATAGCCCCGGGATAAGAGCAAACAATACCCATGGGACAAAACTTTGACAGGCTACAGAAGCTTCAGACACTTAATTATTTGTTGTAAGTTTCAGGAAAATCACTTCAGTTTTTTTTTTCATGATTTTTTTTTTTTTTTTTTTCATGATTTTTTTTTTCATTATTTTATACATGTATAGGGACAGACAACATACAGAGGGTGAAGAACAAAAAATAGATCTCAAATAAAGGCTTCAATCAAATGCTACAATTTCTTCCATTAGTCTTTAACCCTTAAAGTGCCAATCACAACAATTGTCGTCTGCTTTGTCTTCTGCTTGTGATTTTAAAAGTCATTTCTGCAAACAGTGTGGACCCAGATCAGACTGCTCCGAGCAGTCTGATCTGGGTCCACACTGTTTGCCGGTATGCAAAAAATAGCTTTGAGAAGTTTGCAAGAATATTCAGCAGACGACATAAACAGACGACATTTTCAGATGCAGTTTTTCTTGGCGCTTTAAGGGTTAATACTTTTTAAGAAAATGATGACTTTACTAGATTCTCCACATAAATGCATAGTGAAGTACGAAAATGTTGAAGATCAACCTATGCTCATCATTTGAGCCAACTTGGTACATCCCTTGCCCTGATGATATAAAAAGATTCAGCCAACAATCTTTCTTGGTTCTAGGATAATTATTTTTTTGAGTGGTTGTACAATATACGCGCATGACGGCCATCTTGGTCAATGGACAATGGTAATTTGATCAAACTTTCATTTACTCACCACAAGGAGGGTCTAAGAAAAACTTGTATTCAAACTGGGCAGTGGCTCAAGAAAAGAAGTGGTTAAAAAAATAATGGAAAGATATACACAAACACTTAGTTGGATAATGACTATAGTGCTTAGACTTTGGATCAGGTGAACTTGAAACTTAATATGTCAGAAACAACAGTTACATAGTATATGTACTGAATCTTTTAACACAAAGCAAAAAAGATGAAGAATAAAAGACATAGGCCTGAAAACAGAAATCAGCTTAGAAAATTTCCGTTCATATGTGTCAGTGTTGGTTTTCTCGCTGTAACCCAGCGGGCACATGATGTTTAACTCTTTGCATGCTGGATAATTTTGCATGCTTTTTTTTGTCGTCTGTGGATTTTCTTTTAAAATGAACTTTTTCAAATAAAATCTTTTAGGAATACCGTCAGAGTGTCAAACAGTATGAATCCAGATCAGGCCTGACATTTTGTAGGGCCTGATCTGGGTCCAAACTCTTTGTAAAGGTTATCAGCAGATGGCAAAAGTCACCGCTTACGGGGAAAAAGTTATACAATATTGCATGCCTGCTGGGAAGCCTCCAATTCATCTATTACATATGAAAACTTGCAAATGGTATAACTCTTTGGACACTGAACTGTATTACATTTTTTTTTCTTCACAAAATATTTATAGTTCCTTAGAAAGTTGAAAACCTAGGATTTTTTATATTTTTTTACTCCAGAAAATAGGGATTGATATTTCATGCAAAAGTCTTAGGAAACAATTTGCATGAAATGAAATGTCATACCCTGTTTTCTATGAAAACACAAAAATTCACTTCGAGAATATAAAGAGTTTAATTATACTGCCTCTGAAAATTCATTACGAAAACACGCCTATTCAAATATATAGAAATTTTCATCTCCAAAAACTGAAAATTTTCAGATAAAAACTCCGATATTTTTCATATTTCTGCTCAAAACATAGATTGTGGGTACTCATTAGAACTGCCTCACAGAGGCAGTTCTAATGAGTACCCACAATCTATAATTTTGAGCAAAAATAAAAAAAATAATGTATACCCCTGTAAACCCCAGTTTTACTATATAAAAGTGAGGTTTAAGGGGGTCAAAATTATATAGGCATGTTTTCGTGATGTGGGCTTCAAGTTTCTCTTGAACTGTGTCAGTATGCTACTTCAACAGCCTTTTACAGTACTGAAATGAAATACCAAATGCTATTTTGTAGGAAGAAAACAAAAAAAGTACTGCACAATTGTAGTCTGCAAACTATCATTTGGAGCAGGGTGAAGGTCATCCCAGCTATCAGCTGAATGAGATGAAATTTGGAACAGATCACTGACATCAAATGGTATATACACGATGGAGGTGATAGATGAGACACTCGAAATAAAACAGTCCCAGTGCAGTCCCAGATCTGCATGGGCATCATGCAGTCTAATCTAGGTCTAGATTGTTCATGCATGCACTCTGGTGCCAAAAATTAGTCTATGACATATGTATTTTTAGGAAAGGAAAAAATGTATTTCATCTGCTAAACTGACTGCACTCTTGCTAAATTTTCAGCAGACATTTTGAAGTATTTTTATTTTTCTGGGAAAACAGGATTTGACATTTCATGCAAATTGTCTCCAGATCAAGATCAGTTGGCTTCATTGTATTGACAAACTGGAATGAGTAATCCAACTGACTGAAAATTGTAAGTGATCATGGTATCTTAACTTATTCAGCATGGCAAGGGTTTGTCCATGACAACCAGCAACAGACAAATGACATTCTATTTTTTATTATTTTTTTCCCAGAAATAAGGCTTGACAGTCAATGTAAATCATCTGCTTGGCATGAAATGTCAAGTATATTTTTTTTCTCAGAAAGAATAAAAATAAAAAAAAAATAAAAGAATGTCTTCAGCTACAATTTTAAATGGCATTTTAAGGGTTAAATTAGGATTTAACAAAAAGTTGACTATTTTTCGCATATGAGTGTAATCTTTAAGATCAATATATTTAACCTTTTCAGCCCAGCAGACCAATACAGACACCATTGCAGATAGTGCTGATCCAGATGAGATAACTTGTAGGAAGCCATCTTATCAGGATCTACACTGTTTGCCATTCTGTTATAACCCCTATTTGCAACAATTATGTCCAAATTCAGAGACGGTAGAGTCCACTTCAGAACCTCAGGGGTGAAAGGGTTAATGACCAGCACAATGGTTTTCATGATAGATGTATATTCTGGCATCACGAAAACATACCTATATAATTTTGACCCCCTTAAACCCCACTTTTATATAGTAAAACTGGGGTTTACAGGGGTATACATTATTTTTCTTATTTCTGCTCAAAAACATAGATTGTGGGTACCCACAATCTATGTTTTGAGCAGACATATGAAAAATATCAGATTTTTTTATCTGAAAAATTGCCCTTTTTTGGTGGTAAAATTTTCAGTGTATTTGAATAGGCATGTTTTTGTAATGGGCTATGCTGAAATGATGTTTATTTGGAGGGACTCGGCTTTAGCTGGTGAGTATCAGATTGTTTTTTGGACTGAAAGACTTAGTACGATATAGACTTTTAGTGTACAGCATCATTGCAAAACATACCCTAAATCAAAATTGACTAATGTTTTCTCCACAATTACCCTGCTTCAATATCACACTCAATACACTCCCAACTCAGATAAGGTGGTAATATTATTAAGTGATAATTAATCACTCTGGGTAAAAATTTCAGCAGACGACATTTTGAAATATTTTTCTTATTTCTCCCAGAAAACAGGTTGACATTTCATTTAAATTATCTCCATTAATTTTCTCCAATGGAGACAATCTGCATGAAGTGTCAAATCCTGTTATCTGGGAAGTTTAAGAAAAATCTCATCAATTTGTCATCTGCTCATTAAGCCAAGAGAGTGGTAAAGGTGAAGGATAATTTTTGTTATTTTTGCACAAAAATATATGAGGTGATTCCAGTGAGTATCCACAACATATGTTTTCGTGCAAAAATAACAAAAACTTTCTTCAGATTACTCACTTTATCTAAGCCTGTTGAATTTACTGTCATCTGAACCACATTAAAAGCAGGTGCAGGGCTTGAAAACTCTTAAAATCTCCACTCGTCCTACTTGGCCAGAGGTATTGAGATTTTAATAAATTATAAAGGGAAAACCTGGAATTTACACTCGTCCTGTGCCAAAGGGCACTCGTCATGGTGAGTGGGCGAGTGGAATTTTCCAACTCTGACAAGAACTGTCAATAAACAGTGCTTAGTAGATACCCCTCGCAAGATAAATCAAAACGTAACAGACAGACAACTTGAGAACAGTATACCCCCTCCCATCACACACACACACAGTTTGCAGGGGTATAAACATACTACTTGTGTAACAAAATTTAACCATACCGACAGCATGTTATCTAAAAAAAAAAATGTAAAAAATTACTTCAATCCTACATAACTAATGCCAACTGCAAAACCTATACAGTTTTGTGCCAGTCTTTGTATAAAGAAAATTAATGAAAAAAAATCCATGGAATTACATGTACTGTTACTAGCACATGCATTTCCACAGTATTTACTCTTAAAACACTAATCACTGATGCAGCTGAAGACATTTTGATCTATTTTTTTCTTTTCTTTTCTTTTTCTTTTTTTTGTTTTTGTATTTTTCAGAGATGAGGCTTGGCATTTCATGTGAATCATCTGTGTAGCAGATGACTCACATGAAGTACTGTCTTGTTTTCTAAGAAAAAATAATCAAAAAAAAAAATTAAAATGTCATCTGCTATAACTATAACAGAGCTTTAAGGTTAAATGCACAAATTGCTAAAAAATTCCATGACTTAACAAAACCTGTCGCCAGACAGGATAGCTCACCTAAACTCAGGCTTGTCAATCGAATAAAAAAATAGTGAGGTCCTAAAAACTTTGACGTAAAATTTTAACATAAAAAAAAGTCTATGACCTTGACCTTGGGTGGAGGGATGGTACTGTGCAAAATTTTGGACCAGTATGTATAATCATATCAAAGATGAATCAAATCGCTGATAAGGTTAGGAAATAATGTCTTAAAAACTTTAACGAAAACTTTAATATTTGTGGATGCCAACGGCGCCGCTGTCGCCGGCGCCGAGGGTACTACAACAGATCTTCATGAACGTTGTTCAGGAGAGCTAAATGAAATGTCTAGTGCAATGAACTAAACTTTTGTTATTCTTGCTGAACAAGTTAATTCTGTGTGGCTTCAACCTAAGATTGCATTCCATTTTTTTTTCTGATTCTATTTTGACAATGTAAGTACTGACATAAAAATATACATATATAATACTCTAAAAATTTTCAATTAATTTGATTTTTCACAATAATAATACACAATACGCTGCTCTATATTATAGAGTTGTTTTGTTCAACCAGGAAATAGTAACATTTTTCTTATTTCTCTACAAAAAAAAAAATAAAATATTCTGCCGTGGGTGCTCATTTGGACTGCCTCTGTAAGTTGCTTCTAATAAGCACACACGACATACATTTTAGTGGAAATATTTTGTTTGTTGAGGTTTTATGGCCCAGTCAACATAATGGGGTCATGTTGAGCGTGGTTAGTTTACCTACCCACATTTTTTCTGGGCAGGCTTAGTCCTCTAAGCGGTAAACCAGTATTGTGCACATTCTTTCGCCAGAAACTAACAACTGCCCAACTTGAATCAGCAGAAGGGAGAAAATGACAATACAAAATATTTCATGATCAATTGGTGGAGATATAAGAAAGATATTTTGTCTTGGAGATATAAGAAAGATATTTGTCTTTCTCCCCTCTCCTCTATACTGAAGGGACTTTTTTCATTCATCTATACACCACAACCTCTTCATAACACTGTTGCTGTTAGCTGAAAACTGTGTTGTATCCAAACAATAATGTATAGATTATATAGAAAAATGACCATAAACGGTCATTTTTCTATATAATCTATACATTTTTGTTTAGATACAATACCTTTGGGGTCCACCTTAAAACTGTCTTATATCACAAACTATGTTATAATGAACCGTCTTTTAAAGGCTCCATATTCCTCAAAAATAGACATTTCTTTTATCCAAGAAAGGTTTAATAAATTGATAACTGATATAATTATGATAAGAAAATATGGCATCTGGCAGCCTGTAAAATTTCAGTTAGTCATCTGGATCAAAACTGAAATGATTTTTTATGGTATCTCTGAATTTATGTTGGCAACATTAATTCAGAAATATGATAAAAGCCATTTCATTTTTGATCCAGTTCAAGAACCAGAGACTAACTGAAATTTTCCAGGCTGTCAGATGCCACACCCATAGCTACAGATAAGAGGGGGTATCCACATATTATTTTTCTTATTTCTCGATGAAAACATATGTTGTGGTTACTCATCAGAAGCGCCGAGTACCCACAACATATGTTTTCGTCAAGAAATAAGAAAGATATCAGCATTTTTCAGATGATAAAAGCGCTTTATCTGTTGCTATGCACACCTTATGATTGTATTAATACCATATATCAATTTATTAAAGCTTTCTTGGATAATAAAATGTCTATTTTTGAGGAATATGAAGCCTTTGAAGAGGTTCCAGTGTACTTGTCAAAATATAGTAAAAATGCTTCGCTGAATAAATATTTCATCAAACACCAAAATGCATTTAAAAGGAATGGGTATGCTTTGGGGGATCCAACACTGATCAAAATCATTTTCATCTCCCTTCTGAAAAGGGGTCTTTACTAAAAGGGAAGAATTTGCTGCCCTTTAGAGCAGAGCCTTTTCAGAGGTACCTTGCTGTGCAGGGAAACAGAAAGGAAGTCACAAAAAATGGAAGAAAAACTAACTAGTGTAACCAGTCCCCTCAACTTCATGGTTTTTTTCTTTTGCTGTGAATACTTTTGGTATCAGGCTGTAGTATTTAGACTGAACTGTTACTGTGACTGGTCCCTAAAACTCTGCAGATGACACACTGGCAATATCTCTTTTTTAATTTTCCAAGAAAATAGGCTTCAACATTTAATGATTTTCTGAGAAAAATGAAAAAAAAAAAAGTATTTCAAAATGTCATCTGCTGAAAGTTTTCCATGCATACATGATACTGAGCATTACGAATCATCAGAGATTAACAGCAGCAGCCACAGTTCTGCTTAGACGACATGAAGACTTTTCTAGACCTCTGCACAATCATGTAGATATCTTTGTGCCCTGGTTCATTACTGTATTCAATCTGGGCCCAGTTGTTCAAAGTGTCGTTAGCTTAACGAGCTCGTAAAGGGTCATTTCGTTAACTGTTTTAGTGGATTCAATACATAATATTCTGATATATTTTGCTGAAAAAATGTGAGTAGCTTTTGCACTGCAAAAGCTACTCACATTTTTTCAGCAAAAAATTTCAGCATATTTGCGCATCGCTCGATTAAAATTTTAACGAATCGTTAACTAACGACGTCGTTAGCTTTGAACTGGGCCCTGATTTCTACACATACTCCTGTAAGCACACAGTAAAGCAATCCTATAGTCTTCAAATTATAGCCAGTGTACTTTTTGTCTACTTCTTCTTCTTTATAAAGAAGTATGTTGTGGGCACCTATTTGAATTGCGTCAATGCAATTCAAATGAATACTCACAACATATGGTTTCATAAAAAAAAATCAGAAAAAAAAAAAAAATAACAAAAACATTGCATAAGATCACTAGATAAGATCATTAGATAAGTCATTCGCTGATCTTTTTTTTTTTCTGAACCCTTAGTATAGGTGGATACATATTTTACAATTTTTCCCAGTAATTTTGAAAAACCTAAGTGCACAATGTGATAATTAGGTGGAATATGGTATTATTTTCAGGGAAGCAAATTCTGACTACTATATTTACCCTAAAATACTGGGACCACAGCTCTAGATAAGAGGAAGTATCAGGAAAATATTTTTCCTTTTCATCCTGGAAATAATTATTATCACATGCTGCCTTATGCAGTGCATACATCATGTCCCAATACTTAGGGTAAAGACAATTAAACATATACCTTTTACAGACAACTACAAACTTGTGAATCTATTTCACTTTCCTTTGAGAAACTTTGTCTATGATAACCACACTATAAATCCTACACACCCTAAATCCTATATTGCACTGAGCACTGGAGAAAACTAGTCAATGTGCAACAGCAAAATATGAACCCATTGAAGACTGGAGACCTCTATACTGGTTAACTGGCCAACAGTCAGATCCAGATCAGATACTGCATCTGATCAGGTTCTCCCACTGTTTGCAAATAGTTCAACAATTATTCTTGAGGAATATCTAAAACATTTAGCCTGAGATACCCAAATCAAAAATGGACTCTTCCAATATATAGTGTGGGAGAGTTTATTCAGTCTTTAATGGGTTAAAAAGCAAAAAAAAAAAAAAAAAAAAAAAAAACATTCAGCCAGCACTCTTAACACTTAAAGCGCCAATCACAACTGCAACAAACAACATTTTCAAATATTTTATTTTTCAAAGAAAACAAGTCTTTACATTTCATGTGAATCGTCTGCAAAGATGATTCACATGAAATGTTGACTTATTTTCTTTGAAAAAAAATAAAAAAAGGAGTTTGTCTTCTACAAATTATGCTTGGTGCTTTAAGGGTTAAGACACTCATCAGACAGTCAAATGGGCTTTGTCTCCAGATAAGACGGGTATCCAGACATATTTATTGTCTGAGATGTGGTTTTATGGCCCTGTCAACCTATTAGGGTCATGATGAGCCAGTCAGTTTACCTAATCACACTTTTCCTGAGCAGGCTTAGTACGCTAAGCAGTTAATCAGTATCTGTGCACATTCTTTTGCCAGAAACTGTCAACTGCCCTTCTTGAATCAGCAGAAGGGAGAGAATGACCATAGAAAACATTTCATGATCAATCTCTGTGAAAGAATGTTGCCGGACTAGGTGGGGATCGAACCCGCGACCTCCTTATCACCAGTCTGATGCACATCCAACTGAGCCATAGACACTGTCTCCAGATGTATTTAAAAATAATATATTGTGGATACTCATTAAAAGAGCCTCACAGAAGTAATTTCAATGTGTACCCATATGTTTACATGAATAAGGTGTACATTTTTTCATTTGGGGGCCTCATCTGTAGCTATGGGACATTTTAAATTTTTGACTACCATATTTACCCTAAGTATTGGGACACCATAACTCCTTATCATATTTGTCCTAATATTTGAACTAATTCCATTTTACTACCTACTGATGTGTCTAAAATAAAGCTGGATTAGTGGCAAACAGTGTAGACCCTGATCAGATGCTGCATTCTGCAGTGTCTGATCTGGGACTACACTGTCTGCTCAGACTTGTCTGTCCCAATATTTAGGATTATTATGTAAGTATGTCTAGGAATCATTGTAACCAAATATTTCTGGTGAAAGATATACTTCAATGAGAGAATACTCCAATTATGCCAATTATGAATACTTACAGATGCCTTTTTTGGTTCACAGTACACCAAAGGTGAGTGAAAAACTGACTGGCCTAGCCCTTCACTGTTTGCATTATGCAATGGAAACATCAATCAGCTAATTTCCTTGAGTACTCTCTGTAAACAACTAGGTCCAATTTATTGGATTACTCTTCTTTTATTGTTAGCATCTCCATTAACCCTTGTCCTGCTGAATAAATTAAGATGCCACACCCACTTCTAATTTCCAACCAATCAGATTGCTTGATCCAGGTTTCTGATAGAAATTCACATATTTAATGACAAACAGTGCAGATCCAGATCAGTTGGCTTCTGAGGAAGCCAACTGATCTGGATCTACACTGTTTGCAAAAACAAGGCATGTTGTGCTCAGCAAGAGAAGGGTTAAGCGTAGCTTTCTTTACTTGAGAAATCTATTATAAACATGGTCATATGCCAATAAAGCTTCTAAAATATCAAAAAGAGACATGTTCTGCGCAATAAAAATATATAAAGCTACTAAATCTTTCATTTGGATATGGAAAAAATTAGTTAAACTAGTTCATCCTTATAGATGATGAATGACCCCACTACTGCCAGTTTGGGTTTTTATGGCAAAATTTCTAAAAAAATCAAAAAGTATGTAAACATAGCAATAAAAACTTGATCAGAGTTCTGTGACTTAACACATATGCCCTGCCTATATTTATATTTTGCTGCAAGCTTCAAATCATTACCTTGAAAACTGTAGAAGTTGTGGAGACATCAACCCTACTACGCCATGTGATTAAGTAAATCAAGGGTATGTAACTCTAGCAATAAAAATCCTCAGAGTTCTATGACCTTTATGTAAATGGCCAGCCTATATTCTTACTTTGCTGTAAGTTTCAAATCATTATCTTGAAAACTGTGGGAGATATTCTAGAGACATGAATCCTACTATGCCATGTGTATAAGACAAATTTTCTAAGCAAATCAAGGGTATGTAATTCTACCAATCATAATTCAATTTGAGTTTTCTGACCTTTATGCACATGCTCAGTCTATATCCTTACTATGTTGCAAGTTTCAAACCATTACCTTGAAAACTGTAGGAGAAGTTGTGGAGACGCAAACCCTATTATGCCATGTGAATAAAACACATTTTCTAAGTAAATCAAGCATATGTAACTCTACCAATGATAATTCTATCAGAATTTTGTGACCTTTACGCATATGCCAACTATACTCTTATTTGGCGGCAAATTTCAAATCGCTACCTTTTTTGAAAACTGTAGGAGAAGTTGAGGAGACATGAACCCCACTAAGCCATAAGACAAATTTTCAAAGTAAATGAAGGGTGTGTAACTCTACCAATAAAAAATTGATGTGAGTTTTTTTTTTACCTTTATGCACCTGCTAAAACTATGTATTTACTATGGTGTAAGTTTCAAACCATTACCTTGAGAACTGTAGGAGTTGCGGAGACACAAACCCTACTATGCCATGTGTAAAAGACAAATTTTGTAAGTAAATCAAGTAAGTAAATCAAGGGTATGTAACTCTACCAATAATAACTAAGAGTTCTGTGGCCTTAATGCATATCGAGGGTTGAGCGCAAGACTAGCGTAAGTCAGATGGTTGTTTTTCCCCAAACCTAATCTCCTCACCATGAAGGCATTATGAAGATTACAACATTTCTTTCTGTAAACAATGAAAACTTAGGTGCCATTGCTCGTACAAGCAATGGCACCTAAATTTGCATTGTTTACAAAGGGGTCCAAGTTGCCCCTAAACAAGGGTTTCAAAAATATGTTTGAGTTACCATAGTCTTGCGCTCAACCCTCGATATGTGCAGTCTAGATTCTTACTATGGTGCATTTCAAACCATTATCTTGAACACTGCTTGAGTTGTGGAGACAAGAACAATACTATAATCTTACTATGCCATGTGTAAAAGGCCATATTACTATGTAAATCAAGGGTATGTAACTCTAGCATAAAAAATTTGATCAGAGTTCTTTGACCTTTAGACACATGCCCAGACTATATTCATTCTTTGCTGCAAGTTTCAAATCACTATCTTGAAAACTGTAGAAGTTGCAGAGACACAAACCCTGCTATTCCATGAGTAAAAGATAAATTTTCTAAGTAAATCAAGGATATGTTACTCTACCAAAAAATAGTTTCTCACAGTTCAGTGAGTTTTATGCACATGTTCAGTCTATATCCTTACAAAGGTGTGTTTCAAACCATTATCTTGAAAACTATAGGAGTTGCAGAGACAAAGCCTACTGTGCCAGGTGTAAAAGACAAATTTTCTAAGTAAATCAAGGTATGTAACTCTACCAATAATAATTTGATCAGAGTTCTGTGACCTTTATGAACATGCTCAGTCTATATCCTTACTATGGTGCAAGTTTCAAACCATTACCTTGAAAAATGTGGGGGGAGTTGCAGAGACATGAACAGTACTATAAAGTATGACGGATGGATGTAGACACGTAAGTATAACAGAAGGTAAAGCTATATGCCCTCCTCCACTTCCTGGCAGAGGCATAAAAATCAGTTATGGTATTCCACTGATGATCAGAAAAATTCAACTAAAAACAGAGCATTCCTATTAGAAGGACCCAGTTGGTATTGGTCTACCATGGGCTTTACTTATCAAGGGTGATGATAAAAGAAAAAAAAAAAAACTACTGCTATTACCCAAAATGCATGTATATAGCAATGCATGTATACAGACAATGTAAATCCATATCTTAAGTATCCTTCATTTTGAACAAGACTGGATATACCTGATAGATTTTCGGAATTTTTTTAGGAAGATAACTTTTGTGAGTTCCTCTTTGCCTTCCTGAACATTAAGCTCCTTTTAACAAGGAGTCTACTACTTTCCTTTAACAGTAAATCTTTTTTTAGGAAGGAGGCAGAACAGTTTTGAGTTGCACCCCGCTCCCCCAAAAAGTGTGTATATTACTCTTAACTATATGCTAATGTGTCGTAATTACTATGACGGAATGGCAAACTGTCTAGATCCAGATTAAAATGCTCAATCATGCCTATCCAACTATTTAGCAAAATATGATCAAAGAAATAAGACAAAACACAGCTTTTTTAATGTTTCGACTTCACATCTTCCTCAGAACTAAACTCCATATTGAAAAACATTAAACGTTGCTCCACAACTATTTAGAATAAATACTGTGTGATAATGTACCCTTTTGCTTAATGGAAGAAGTTTTTAACCTTCACCACTCTCTGGGCTTATTCAGCAGATGCCAATTTGAATTTTATTATTTTTCTCAGAAATTAGGTTTTGACATTTCATGCAAATTGTCTCCTTAGGAAACAATTTGCATAAAATGTCAAAGCCTAGTTTCTGGGAAAAAATAAGAAAAATATTTCAAAATGTCATCTGTTGAATTTTTTACCCAGCATTCTTAACAATTGTCAGGGCTCAGGTAAGCAGAAATTCTGTTTTTTGTTTCTCACTGCTCCATGGGAACATTCTGGGATCTCGTTTAAATCATCTTGCTGAGACAATCTAAACCTCAAAGGGAGATCACTGGGACCTGCAAGTATTTTCCTCCCTTCTGAAAGGAACTACTCTTTTCTTTAAGAGAAGCCCCGATTGAGAAGGGATTCTCATGGCCTATAAGCAAATCTGTTTGTGCCAGTGTGGTCTTTCTTTGAAAAGCAAGGCAACTGAGCATGAACCCATTTGCCTTAACAGAGAAAAATATATATTTTTTTTATATTCCTCAACACTTTATACTTATATTTCACTTTAAATTTCTCCACAAAAACAAGATATCTATTTACCATAATGACCCTAAATATTTGGACAGATAGGCCTATGCAAACAGCTTGAATAGCTATCAGAGTAGACCAAGATCAGATGCTGCATTCTGCAGCATCTGATCTGGGTCTACACTGTTTGCCATACACTGCAGATTACAGCATCTGATCTGGATGTACCCTGTTTGCCATACATATAGCAATATTTTAGACCCAAAAAAATGGTAGTAGAAATGAACTATTTCAACAATTAGGAAAGAATGGTAAATAGATAAGGTGTCGCAATACTTACAGTTCAAACAGTAAATCAGCTTAAACACAGAGACAAACCTTATAGAACACACACACATAAAGAATTACACCCACACAAAAAACAATAACATATTTACCCTAATTGTTCAAACAAACAGGACTTTGAAACCTGGCCCCAAGGTTATAAAACTCATTTCATGCTCAAAACAGCTGAGCATAAAATTTTCTCTGCTATTAAATCTCAAATTGCTAACAATTGCAAATTCTGTGTAGCAAAAACATAGCTGAGCATGAAAATTTATCTGCTAATAAATACGCAAATGCCAACTATTGTTGGCATGTTCTTATTTATTAGAAGAGAAAATTTCATGCTCTGTTTAGTTGAGCATGAAAAAAAGTTTTACAACCTCAGGGCCAGTACTAAGCATGTGAATAAAGTGTCTTGCTTAACCCTTCTCTTGCTGAACACGACACCCCGTGTCTTAGTAAAAGAGTAGATCCAGATCAGTTGGCTTCTGAAGCCAACTGATCTGGATCTGCACTGTCATTAAATATGTGAATTTCTATCAAAAACCTGGATCAAGTAATCTGATTGGCTGGAAATTAGAAGTGGGCGTGGCAACTTAATTTATTCAGCATGACAAGGATTAAGGACACAACACTTGGTGCTTGCAGGGACTGAACACCCTAACTCTAGATCTCGAGTACAATGCTTTACCACTGCACCACAGCACTCAAACTTTAGAAAAGCAAGGCAAGGAGTTAAGGTGTCTGAACATTTAGGGTTTCTGTTTGAAAACTATTCTGACAGATCTAATTAACCCTTCTCATGCTGAATAAATTAAGATGCCACACCCGTTTCTAATTTCCAGCCAATCAGATTACTTGATCTGGGTTTTTGATAGAAATTCACATATTTAATGACAAACACTGCAGATCCAGATCAGTTGGCCCACTGATCTGGATCTACACTGTTTACTAAAACAAGGCATGACAATGTTCAGCAAGAAAAGGGTTAAAATTATGCCTGCAAAATTATTCTGTGATCCCTTAACTCCAGATAAGGTGCCTTTTTTCACCCTAAAAGAAATGATATTTCTCCACAAAAACACGAGTACTCCTTAGAAGTGCCTCACAGGGGTGCTTCTTGTGAGTATCACAACATGTATTTTCATGGAGAAATAAGAAAAATAATGGTCTGGATACCCTTTTATTTGGAGCTTTGGACCCCTTAGCCTGTTTCTATGGAGACATAAAAAACAGTAATTTCATCATCAAAATAAGTTACTGGAGCCCTGCTGATATTGTATATTGCACTGAGCAGTAAAGAAAATAACTAGTCCTCATAAAGATGCTAGCTGAATAATTAGAAATACTATGGGTCATACAGAGGTTTCTCTGAAAACCCTTGCTGAAGTCCCATTCTGTCGTATATGTATATATTTAGTAGTGTCCACTTCAGAAATTTTGACCTGTGTACTAGGCACTATGACCTCCGTTGCCATGGGTAACTGGGAAAGTTCCGATGTGGCTGACACTGGAGCTGTAAATGGAAAGTAAGAAAATACAGAAATAAATGATGCATGTACGGTGTATATTGCTGCCACATGAAGATTCTCAAGGAAAACGAAACTGATTTTTATTATCTTTCCTTTTAGAGTAAACCCATTTTCAGAAGAAAACTTGTGCAGGAGGGAGTCATAAAAGTAGTCTGCCTTGCAAAAAAAAACAACTATCAAGTGTATCCAGTCATTTAATCTAGTGTTTACTATGGTTTCAGTTATGGATTTGTGCCAGTCTGTTTAAAACTTTAAAACTTTAATAATGCCTAGCAAATAAGGCAATCAACTTCCTGTTTTCTATATGTTCTATATGACTCTGAGATTCAACGGATATGTTATCTACTTACTATTATATTTAAATCTATTGCTGAAAGTCTACTATTTAGATCTTTTGCAAACCCATCTCCATGACAACAATGTAAAGCTCCTGTACAACAATTTACAGCATGCACAACATGTAACAAACTTAAAACAACACACTACTTTCTCTGATGCAGAGTAGATATAACTGAGTTGATGAAGAGATCCCGAATTATCTTACCAATAGAAACAAATTTTAAAGATAGGAAGTTGCCTCGCTGGTATATGACACCTTTAAATATAAGGGGAACACTCAGTCACAAATGAGACGGGAGGAAACATATTTCTATGTCAAGTTATTCCCTGGAAGGTTATACATTCCTTTTCATTACAAAGATAAATCATAGCTCTAGAAGAGATAATTGTTTATTTATGTATGTATATATATTTTTTTGTTGTATTATTAATTTTTTATAACCGGTATTTATTTCAAACAAGACTGGGTCTATTACATTTATGAGACATTTGTATTTCCATTCATATTTTGAATTTAGACTGATGTCTTTTCTTTGTTTGTTTGATTTGGGCTTAACGTCGCTTTCAACAATCTGTCAGTCATATCGCGACGGTGTCTTGATGTGGCAGGGAGCTCAATGCTCACTTTTAGAGCGCTGCCTCACTGAAATATCAAGCCCCAGACACTCTGACATGATATTCCACCCAGTCACATTATACTGACACTGAGCTGACCACATCTAGCTCTACTTTTTAAATGCTGAGCGCCAAGCAAAAGAGCAGCCAGTACCATTTTTAAAGTCTTTGGTATGACCCGGCCGGGGATCGAACCCGCAACCTCCCAGTCACAAAGCAGATGCTCTATCACTGAGCCACTGTGCCAGTCTCCAATGTCCTTTAGGATAGTCTGTTTTATGTTTTTTGGTTTGTTAGTTCGAGTTGGGCTTTTACAGCCCGTCAACACTGTTAAGGTCATGTCAAGCCATTCAGTTAACTTACTCAGACTTTTCTTGAGCTGGCTTAGTTCTTCAAGTTGTTAACCAGTACTTATGCACATACTTTCAGCAGTAACTGACAACTGCCCTTCTTGGATCAGAGGGATAATGGCGATAGAAATTATTTTATGATCATCTCTACGGAAGTTTTGTGGCCGAGCTGGGATTCAGACTTGCAGCTCAATGTTTCTTATGTTCTTTGGCTTAAAATGTTAATCATTTACCATCAAATGTGTGTAAAATAAAAACCTCTTCTTAAACTCATCTGTCTTTGGAGATGGAGATTGTAGCAAAATGAAATGCAAACAAAACAGTTGATTGCTAAACAATGCCATGCTGCATAACCTTTCATCATAGCTCCAGATAACATGAGGCATCCAAATAATATTTTTTCTTACTTCTCTACAGAGACATATCGAGGGTTAAGCGCAAGACTGGCGTAAGCAGATGGTTGTTTTTCCCCAAACCTAATCTCCTCACCATGAAGGCGTTATGAAGATTACAACATTTCTTTCTGTAAACAATGAAAATTTAGGTGCCATTGCTCGTACGAGCAATGGCACCTAAATTTGCATTGTTTACAAAGGGGTCCAAGTTGCCCCTAAATAAGGGTTTCAAAAATACGTTTGAGTTACCATAGTCTTGCGCTCAACCCTCGATATGTTGTGGGTACTCATTAGAAGCACCTCATGGAGACGCTTCTAATGAGTACCACAACATATGTTTTAATGGGAGATATAAAAATAAAATATCAACACTTTTTGGCTGAAATAAGTGCCTTATCTGGAGCTATGATTTAACCATGCCCAAATATCAAGAACAGAACTGAAACACTTTGATATCCCTATTACCTTGACAAAGAAACAAAAAAATAATGCATCTACTGCGACAAAAAATATATGCAAGTCACAATGTCAGAAACCATACCTGGACATGCACCCAGTAAAGATTCAGATAATCCTGCAAGTCTTCACTGGGCACATTTTGTAAAGCCAATGATATAATGTGCCTTCATGCGTACAATGAATTTATGTTGGACACAGGTGTCAGAAGATAAGTTTACTCCCACCTTTGCCTATATAAGAGGCTTTTTGCCTATGTGCGAAAATTCTTTCTCGCATACTGGATAAAGATTTCTGCAAATCACACCAGCACTAGCAAATGTTATCTCATACACCCTTATCCATCCCTTGGGAAAGATAAAAATCGAGAATTTTCACGAGTTTGATATACACTGGTTGTATTGAACGTCACAGTACACAATCATTAAGGTGAGATTTCTTTATCCTGCATGGACACTCATGATGGCTTCTTATATCCTCACAATGTGGCTCATCTTTGTACACAATATTCCTTCAATTCCTACCATAGCTCCAAATTTGGTTCACACCACTTCAGTGCTTTAAATCTGATTCAGTTAAAAGGGATATCCTGATACATATATACAGTGGACTCTTGCTATCTCGACCTCGCTTATCTCGAATAACCGCTTATCTCGAAGTTAATTCTGGTCCCTGTTTTAACATTGAAATCTAACAATAGGTAACAAAATATTGTGGAAAAGAGGAGAAATTGCTCCTTTTTTCCCCAATATTTTCATTATATCTCTAACTTTCTCCAAAAATTTTTTCATTATATCTCTAACTTAAGGAGTCAAATTACATATTCATTTGTTAAATGTGGTTGTTCGATTTATTGTTTTCCTCAATTCCAAAAATCTTATATAACGAGGTATGGATATCATGAAGTGTTTCAGAGAGTCCCTTGGACTTTGGGATAACGAGAGTCGACTGTATGTTTCTTATTTCTCCATGAAAACACTTGTCATACACATTAGAAGTACCTCGTGAAAGTGCTTCTAATAAGTACGTACAATTTATGTTTTCTTGGTGAAATAAGAAGATCAACACTTTTTTTTTTTTTTAAATGCTGTACCTGGAACTATGTCCTATTAATATGAAGGAACAAGCTTACAAAATCAAACTGAAAGACTGTATTAGTAGGTAAAGTAAGTAAAATAAATAAAATAATATTTATTGTAATATTCTTCCATAACCTGCTGAATTTACTACGGTAAGCAGAGGACAGTCTGAAACACATTTCTTTTTTTTTTGAAAATAGGTCAATAGTTCATTCAAATCACCCGAGATAACCTCCATGCAATTTCAAGCCCTAGTTTGGCAGGAAAATATTATGAAGTATCATCTGCTAACTTAAGAGTACTATGAGTTTACAAAACAGTGACAGATATGGAATTTTTTTTTATAATAAATCAGGACATTTTTTTTCAACTCATCAGTCTGTGTCTCAGAATACAGGTTTCTTGTTAACAGAGTATAGTTTGGTTAGGTCATGAAGAGGTGAGCATATTAACAAATAATCTATCTGGTTACAGTAAACATAGGATTTATTTTACTTTACTTTACCATTTAATCCTAGCCTTCTGCAGGCAACTATTAGCAGAAAAAAACGGGCAATATTCTTTCTTACCTTACAGCTCTAGATTAACCTCTTTTTTTTTTTTCTTTTTTTTTGTGCCCAAAACTTATTGATAATTTTCTTATCAGTATTCATTAGTACCACTGCACTTTTAATGGGTACACATAAAATACATTCTTGTGGAAAAAAATGAAAATACATCATTCTGGAAAACCCTCTTATCTAGGGCTATGAATTACTGAAAATTTTTTCCAACTTTAATTTCCCTAAATACTTGGACAGGCATGCCTGAGGAAACAGTGTAAATTGGAGCAGTCAGAACAGGGTCTACACTATTTGCCAATAGGCCAGCATCACCATCACATTCAGATTTTAGCAAAAGTAATGTAAAGAGTTAAGATGTCCAAAAAGTTGTGGCAGATATTTCATTTTTCTCTGGAAACGTTGTTTGGCATTTATAATCAAATGAAATGCTAAAACAAGTCCTTTTTCTTCTTAGAAAATTCAGAGAAAAAAAAACAACAGCTGGGCCTAGCTGTTCAAAGCATACTTAGCTTAACGAACTCATTACTGACAAACTGGTTTACTATTGTTGCTAATGTATTTCCAAATACATTGATATTTTTGCTGCAAAAATGTGAGTAGCTTTTGCAATGCAAAAGTTTGCAAAGCAAAAGTTTGCAATAAAGTCACGTTAGCTAACAACTTCATTAAGTTTTGAACCCTGGCCTTACCATAGTTCTAGGTAAGTCCAGAAAAACGTTGTGGTTACTTATTAGAAGCATCTCAGCGAGGCTCTTGTAAGCAGCACCTACAACTTATATTGTATGTTTTGTGTGGAAACAAGACAGATCAATATATTTTGGTTGAAAAAAGAAAAAAAAAAAAAAAAAAAAACCCACTTAATCTAAAGCTATACAGGCTTTTTAACCCTTGTCCTGCTGAATAAATTTGGATGCCACACCCACTTCTAATTTTCAGCCAATCAGATTACTTGATCCAGAATATTGCTATAAATTCACATAATTAATGGCAAACAGTGTAGATCCAGATCAGTTGGCTTCTTCAGAAGCCAACTGATCTGGATCTACACTGTTTGCAAAGGTAGGGTGTATCCGGGTTCAGCAGGACAAGGGTTAAGAGATAAAGATGAAAAATACTTAAAGAACTGATAAATTTTCAAGGGAATTACTCTGTCAATACTGGTTTTTGTTCCTTTCTGAAAAAAAAAAATCTACTCAATAAAGGAAAGCTTATGTGTACATGCTTTCCTTTTAGAGCAGACCCCTTTTCAGAAGGGGACAAGTGTACCAGAAAGCAAACATGAAAACATAAAGGCTGCCTCCTTCGTTCAAAATGTAAGAAAATTGACCAGACGTATCCTGCCCACTTATTTTTTTTATCTACTAAATTTTGCCTGCAGCGATAAAAATTAAATTTTAACAAAACAGAAATAAAAACTAACTCACATCACAACACAAAGCAGGCAACAAG